>VWPU01006789.1:0-17569 GCA_013398955.1 Callaeas wilsoni
CCCCCTCCCCCTCCCTCCAACTGAAGCCCCTCCTGGAATCCGTCCCGTGGAATTTGTGTCTTTTTAACTGCAGCTCACCCCCGATTCAGGGAACAGTTCCTTTTTGTATGTCTGGAAACCTGACTGAATTCTGTAGGTTCATTAAAAGGTTTTCAGTTTTCCTTTCCCTCTGGTTTCCTGTGCTGCTGTGGATTCACTTTCTTGACCCCTTAGAGACAGGAAGCATTCCCAGGCTGGTTGTATTTCGGAAATTCTCCAAATAGGAGGCAAAGGATTGGGAATCTCAAGGCACCCCCCCCTTCACTGGATATCTCCATCAGCTGTCTTGGCCTGAGGTATCACCCCTTCAGGCTGCCTGATGAGTATCCCGTTAATTACCCCCCATTAATCAGTTTTGATTCAACCAAAGCCCTTTGTCACTGCTCGTTCACTGAGGGGGGACATGGAAAGGCTCCTGTTACTGATATTAAATCTTAGTTTGTTATTATAATTCATTAAGTGTCTGTACCATGGTGTAGCACCTGCTGTCACATGACAGCTCTCTTTGGGCAAGTTTTTAGTTCTCCGTGGGTTTATTTATCCTGGATGTTTCCTTCCAGCCATCACTTGGTTCCCATAAAAAAGCAGCAGCAGTTCTGCCATTTCTCTGGCCTTTCCCAGGTTCCTGTCCCTGAACTGGGGGTGTCAGTGGGGATCCTGGGGGGCTCAGTGGGTGAGGGCAGGGCCAGGGCTGGGCTTCCTGGCCAGTCCTGGTGGTTTGAGGGGCCACGGGAGCCCTGCAGCTCCACCCCCTCGTTGGAGGAATCAAAGCCCTCATTTCTGCTGCTGGGCTGAGCTGGTCCCAGTCAGTCACGGAATCCTGGACTGGTTTGATTGGGAGGGACATTAAATCCCAGCTTGTGCCACCCCCTGCCATGGCAGGGACACCTTCCACTGTCCCAGGCTGCTCCAAGCCCTGTCCAGCCTGGCCTTGGGCACTGCCAGGGATCCAGGGGCAGCCACAGCTGCTCTGGGCACCCTGTGCCAGGGCCTCCCCACCCTCACAGCCAACAATTCCTTTCCAATATCCCATCTAACCCTGTCCTCTGGCAGTGGAAGCCCTTCCCTGTGGCCTGTCCCTCCATCCCTTGTCCCCAGTCCCTCTCCAGCTCTCCTGGAGCCCCTTCAGGCCCTGCAAGGGGCTCTGAGCTCTCCCTGGATCCTTCTCTTCTCCAGGTGAACACCCCCAGCTCTCCCAGCCTGGCTCCAGAGCAGAGGGGCTCCAGCCCTGGAGCAGCTCCACGGGGTTTGTCAGCTCCTGGGGCTCCTGCAGCCCTCGCTGTGGTGTCCGTGTCCTGCTCCAGGCTGGCTGCTCTGTCTGTCCCTGACAATCCTGAGCTCCAGACTGGAGCTTTTCCAAAGGCTTGGAAAGAGAAGGGTCTTCCCTTCCAGAGAAGGGTCTGCAACTTTTTTGTTGGGACATTTCCCACTGCCAAAAAAGAGGTGATACCTTGGGTGGGGGGCCAGGTTTCCAGGATGGTTTAGGCAGGTGGCATTGGCAATTCCAGCTGTTCCAGTGAGTCCTGGCATCTCATGGAGGGAAAGGTCCTTCCAATACCTGTGTGAGACTTTCTAAGGGAGGTACTGAGTGTTCAGAGTCCTCAGGCTGCTACAGCCCCCCGTGATTCTCATTCCCACGATGAAGCCCTTTTCCAGGGCAGCCTGTCTGAGCTGCAGCATGTGAGGGGAAGGTTTTCCAGTTAGGAGAGGGAATGCTTTCCATACATTGACTTATTTCAGCCCATTTTCTGCCCTGTCCCCCTCCTCCTGCTCTGGCTCGCTCTCCCCTCCCGGTGTTTCAGCGCTGATGGGGTTGTACGTGCCAGTCCCCATGAAGATCCCATTCCAGACGCTCATCCTCCTTTAGAAAACATCCAAAGTCAAGGCCGTGCATCCCTACGAGCGAGCGCAACAGCTTCGATTTTTGCACGTTTCCAAAACGAGCTGCAGACCCAAAAATAGAACAAAAAAAGTTTCTTTGCCACCTCCCTCGCTCCTCTGCAGCGCGACAGCCCCGGGGCGGCTCGGGGGGGGGGTGGCTGTGCCTCGGCCACTCAAGGCCACCGGTGGTTAAAAGGGAGACGCCGTCCTCCCTCTGCCTGCCGAGGGCTTGGGATGCGTGAGCTGCTCCGGGGCAGCGCTGAGGTGGGACCATGAGCGCTCTCGGGGGGCTCCTGCTGTGCCTGGTGCTGCTGCTCCCCTCTGCAGCACTGCCCAGGAAACGGGAAAGGGATTCCCCGACGGAGCTGAGCCTGCTGGAAGAGCCGGGGCTGGAAGCAGAAGGGAGAAAGGTGGAAAATGGAAGTTTACAGGAGACACCCAGGGCCAGGAGGGCTGCTGCCGCTCTCCCCTTCTCCAAGGCTGACCCGGGAGCCAAATGCCTGCAGGGAATGGCTGAGGACGGGGACCCGGGCTGGGCCCGCTCCAGCCCGCAGCCCTGGCCCCTCGGGGGGCTGGAAGGGCCCGTGTGCAGGGTGAGGATGGAGCAGGACGGGGCCACCCCGAGGCACCTGGAGGTGGTGGGTGTGCTCAGCCACTATGAGAGCAGCTTCATCAAACTGCTGAGGCGGCGCCGGAGCTGGGACGGGAACTTGCCGGAGACCTTCGGGCTGTGCCGGGCCGGGGAGGCGGGGGCTGCTCCCCATCCCCTGCAGAGGATCCACGAGCACGTGCTGGAGCCGGGGCCGGAGAGATTCCTCGTCCTGCACCTGGAGGAAGGTTGGTGGGAGAGCCCTGCAGGCTCCCAGGTGGAGCGGGGAGGGGAGGGCGCAGGGCTCGGGGTGGTGATGCTGTTTGCTGTCCCTAAGTCAGGGATTTAAACACAGAATAAAACCTGGGGGGTTGGGTTCCTTTAAAATCAGCGCAGTGACGGAGCGAAATGTTTCTGGGCAGGTTTTTAAGGAGGTTTAGCAGTGAGGATGGCAGCGGGCCTCTGCCATCCGTCCCTGCCTCGGACCAATACCCAGGTGCCACATTCCAGCAGCGTTTGGACAGCGCTCCCAGGGGTGCACAGGGTGGGATTGTTGGGGAGTCTGGGCAGGGCCAGGGTGGGACTGGTGATTCTTGAGGGTCCCTTCCAGCTCAGGCCGTTCTACGATTCTTGGTGGCTTCTGCTCCGCTCTCATGAGTGTTTCTCACTTTCTGACTGATCAGCTTGGGTTTGGATCCCATCCCAGCTGTGGGAAGAGAGGAGAGGGTCAGACCCAGCTGCTCCCGCTGTGCTGTGGGCCTGGGACGTGCTGATCTCCCACTCTGGGGGCTGTGGAGCAGCCCGGCGTCCTGGGCTGCTCCTGTAGCTTCAGCCTCGTGGAAAAACCTCAACACACATTTCCCTGTCACATCCCGGGGGTGATCCCGGGGCTGGAGAGGCAGTAACACCCTCCATCTGTAACAAGAGGGTCACGATTGTTTCTTTCTTCCTGAAATCTTCCTTCTCTCCTGGCATTTGGATTTTCAGCTGCCGTGGGGAAGTGACTCCTCCCCAGGCAGTGGCCACAATGTCCCCGAGCCACCGGAGAACAGCTTTCCATGGGATCTGCCCATGGGAATTTGGCAGCGCTGCTCTGGGGGGAGGCAGCTCCCTGCTCGCCGGGTGCAGGGTGTGTCCCGCTCTCCATGTCCCGGGAGCCGGGGACGGGATTTGCTGTGTCCCTTCACCCTGTCGGCTCCTGTCCCAGGTGCTCTGGTCCCTGCATGGGGACAGCGCTCGGCCCGAAGCCGCTTCCTCACCCCCTCGGAGCCCCGCGGCGCCGGGGGGGATTCACCGCCGTGTCTCCCCCGTTCCAGTGCAGTGGGAAGCGCAGGCGAAGCTGCGGTTCCAGCTGGTTTTTCAGGCGGAGGTGGGCCGGGCCCTGGGAGAGCTGCAGGCGGCCGTGATGCTCTTCTACCTGGGCCGCCGGGAGGGCCGGGGCTCCGGGCACCCGCAGGAGCTGCTGGTCACCGGCCCGGGGCTGCCGCGGGACCAGGTGGGTCCGGGCCCGGGTGGGAGCAGCGGGGCGGGAGGGGGTGTCCCTGCTCTGCTGCCCAGTGCCTTCGTCATCCCCTCCCAGTCCATTCAATAACCCCTCCCGGTCCCTTTGCTATCCCCTCCCAGTTCATTCATCGTTGTCCCCAGTCGCTTTGCTCTCCCCTCCCGATCCATTCACAATCCCCTCCCGATCCATTCACAATCCCCTCCCAGCCCCTTTGTCACCCCCTGCAGCCCCTTTGCCAACCCCTCCCAGTCCCTTTGCCATCTCCTCCCAGCATCTCCGCCCCGTCTCCCGCTCCGGCCGTGCCTGAAGATGGAGCTCTCACCCTGTCCCCAGCTCCCGCAGGGCCAGAGGGGCTGTCCGGGGTACTCGGCCCGGTCTGGGGGTCCTGATCCCCCGCTTGCCTCCCCAGGGGGTTCATTGGGTTCCCTGCACCCCGCGGCCCCCGGAGCAGCTCTGGGGCTGGAGGCGAAGCTCCCGTGGTCCCCACCCTCCATGTCGCTGCCTCCCGGGGCATCGCGGGCTGGGTGACCCGGAGCCCGCAGGCACAGCGGGGGCTCACGTGAGTGTGTCTCCCGTGATGTCTCACCCACGCCCTCGGGGCTTCCGTGTCTTCTGCCTCGGTGCAGAGGCTCTGCCTCTCCAGGGACACGCAGTACCTGGCCCTGGCAGCCGCCGCAGCCTCGGTCACCCGCAGCGCGGAGCGGCTCCGCTTCTCGGCTTCCCTGGCCGTCCACGGCGGCGCGGGAGGTAGGGACGGGGGGACACCCCGGGGACAGCAGCATCCCTGCCCTCGTGTCCTCACCTGGGCGTTTGGGGTCCTCTCAGGCCCACGAGGGGCAGTGGGGAGATGCAGGAGACCCCAGACAAGCGTCCTCACCTCCCGTCGCCCCAGCAGGTGCCCCCCTGCCCCGCACGGAGGTGCAGCAGCTCCTGTTCGGCTCCGATGACAAATGTTTCACCCGGATGACCCCGGTGCTGCTGCTGCTGGCCAAGTCACGGCGGCAGGAGGAGGAAGGAGAGGAAGAGGAGGAAGAGGAGGCTTTGGCCCCATCCTCCTACCTCTCTGCTGAGGGAGTGGTGGACATGGCTCCGTACCCACAGCTCAGGTCCGTGGCCGTTGCTGCAGGCACGGGAAAACACAGGGGCTGGGAGATGAGGTGGAACAGGGGCAGCCCCAGCTGTGGGACCATGGATGGCTGTGGGGCACGGCCTGGTGGGAGCCCCGGGATACACCGGGACCCCCGTGACTCTACCTGTGTTCTCCTTGCAGCCCACCCCAGGCCGGGACCGAGGAGCTGCTGACCCCCACTGCCCCGAGCCAAGCCAACACTTCGTCCCCAGCCCCCGGTGGCAGCGCCCAGTTCCTGGCAATCCTGACCCGGTTCATCCGGCAGCTCCTGAGCTCCTCCAGTGAGCCGCCCCCTCAGCCCAGTGCCCACCACTGGCTGGACTTCCAGGTGATGGAGACCCTCCCTCACCAGCTGCTCAACCTGTCGGAGGAGGCGGCGCTGGAGCGGCTGGTGCAGTCGGAGGAGCCCTCGGTGCTGCTGTTGCCCCAGGACAGCGGGGCCGTGCTGGAGCAGCACCTGGGGGACTGGCAGCCGGAGGGCACCGTGCTGCAGCTGCTGATGGACAAACTGCAGGTGGTCATCCAGGAGCTCAGGGACATCCCGGCTTTCCGAGCCAACGCGGCGCTTTTCCAGCACCTCCTGACCTTCTGCTACTACCCAGCGGAGCCGGGGCAGGCCGAGGCGGCCGAGCGGGGCCCGGGCTCGCGGAAGCTGCGCACGCTGCTGCTGCTGAAGGCGCTGCAGTCGGTGCGGGCGCGCTGGCAGGAGCGCAGGAGGGTGCAGCGGCAGAACCGCAGCGCGCGGCACCAGGCGCACTGCCGGCTGCAGGAGCTCACCATCGACCTGCGCGACCGCCACTTCATCGTCATGCCCACCGCGTACGCGGCCAACAACTGCGAGGGGCCCTGCCGGCTGCCGCTGTCCACGCGCGTCCCCAGCTACTTCTCGCACACGGTGCTGCTGCTGGGCATGCAGGAGCGGGGCTCGCCGCTGCGCAGGGCTCCCTGCTGCGTGCCCGTGCGCTACTCGGACCAGCTCATCATCAGCCTCTCCTCGGACGGGCTGGAGATCCGCAAGTTCCCCAACATGGTGGCAGAGGAGTGCGGCTGCCGGTGAGGCTCCCGCCGGCCTCCTCGCTCGCCCCGGCCCGGCCCCTCTCCCGGTTTGCCCTCCCGGCTCGGGATCTGGTGCTTCTCGCCGAGACGGGAGCTCCCGCGTGTCCTTTCCCCATGGTTTGGCTCGTTAGCGTCGTTCTGGTTCTGGGTTCGTCCCTGTCCCTGGGGGCTGCTCCGCGTCCCGCTGGGGATGTCCCCGATGCCGAGGATGCCCGAGGTGCCTGCGGGCTCTGACTCTGGGGCACTTTGGGCTGGATACGGGCACGGCGGGGCCGTGGGGGGAGGGCAAAGCTTGGCAGATCCAGGCAGGATTATTCTTATTTATCCCTCACTCTCTGCTCCTGCAGTGGCTGGGAAGGGCAGGTGCTGCTTCCCCCAAGACCTGCGGCATTCTCTGGCCATTCCCCAGCCCACGGCCCATCAAAGGACCCTCCGGCCACATGGCTCCACCTGCGAGAGCAGAGCAAGAGGCCAAATCCCCTCGCAGAGACCAACCTTGCCCTGGGGACAGGTCTCTGTGTGAGCCGGGGCCGCGGGGAGCCGCTGGCCGCGGCTGGGGTGTCCCGGCCAGGTCACATTTGCGTCACCCCGCGCTGACCCCGCAGCCGGGGCGAGGGGAGGAGGGAGGGAGCGATCCCGTTACACCTCCTGGGCTGCTCACACCATTAATGGGAGCGGGAGCGAACGGCTGCCAGAGCACCTGCTCCGCGTCCCCGCCGGCGTCAGCACGGGCCGCCTGCCCCAGATCATCTTCCAGCTGAGCCCAGCCCTCAGGCAGGGATCCAGAGCCTTGGGAAGCGGCTCCTGGGCTTGTCCTGGCTACATCTCCTTGGGTTTTGCCGTGTCCCCACGGTGGGGCACGGCCGGAGGTTGGTACCCACCAGTCCCATCTCACAGCCCTGCAGGATTAGCCCTGAGCCCCTCGGGTTCGGGGGACACAGAAAACACACATACATACCCAGGGACAAAACACATAACCAGGGACAAGGGCTTTTCTCGTTTTTCCTTTTTTCCTTTTCTTTTTTTTAAACATCCAGTTGAATATCTTATTAAAAATGAAAATAGTTTATTTTAACCACTGTTGATTTAGCAAATACTGAAACCTGCCGTGGGTCGGGGCTGTGAACGTCTCTGGCTGTGTGATATTGCTCTTGTGTTTCCTTCCTAAAAGCGACTCGGAGAAGGCGAGGCCCACAGGGATCCCCGGGTGACGGGCTCCAGCCCTGCTCTGTCACCAGCACGTTCTGTGCCACCCCACAGCGATGGCACTGGGGTCACTGAGCTCGGGGGTCTGTCCCTGATGTCCCTCTGAGGATGGCTGCAGCCTGGTTCCGTAACCCAGAATATTCTCTCTTGATTTGCATTCAATAAAACCGTTAAGCCAAGAGCTGCACAGTCTGGACACAACTCTGTTCACCGGGATGCCCGCGCCACCCCGGAACCACGAGTGGAGATGAACCGCAGAGGGATTTTGGATGGAGATGGAGAAGTAACGAGGCCCAAAGAAGCTCCTTCCATGAGTCCTTTCAGGTCGCCTTTGTGCATCTGATCCAGGGGGGCCCAAAGTCCCCGGGCAGGCTCGTGCCAGGCTCCTGGGCTGCTGTGCTGCTGCTCGGGGCTCCTGGGGTGCTGCCCGTGCCCGGGGGTGTCTCTGGAGGGCAGGAGGGGCGGGGGTCCCTTGCCGGGGGCAGTGGTGGGATTGGATCCCCCTGGATCCAGCGTCATGGAGCCCCGCGCCCGCCCCGGCCTCAGTCGCGCCTCTTGCCCTCCCTGGCCCTGCCGTCCCTGCCCGGCGCCGGCTCCCAGGGCTTCCTGCCCTTCTGCTGCTTCCAGTCCCGCCTCGGGCTCTCCCGGCCGCCGTCAGCCCTGCCGGGACGGCCTTTCCACCCCTCCCTCCTGGGCTCATCCCGCTCCCGCCGCCTCTCCTTCCTCTCCTTCCTCTCCTTCCTCTCCCGGTCCCGCTTCTTCTGGGGCTGCTGCTCCGGTTCCCGGGGGGCCCTGGGGGCTCTGCCAGGCCTGTCCCCCGGTGTCCTGTCCCTGACTCGTGCCTCCCTCCGGCTGCTCCGCTCCGCGTGGACAGCACGGCTTTCCCGGGCTTTCTCCTTCTTCTCCTCCTTCTTCTTCTTCTCCTTCTCCTCCGCGTCTTCTTCCTCCTCCTCCTCTTTTTCTTCCTCTTTCTCCTCTGTTTCCTCCTCCTCCTCCTCTTCTTCTTCCTCCTCCTCCTCCTTCTCCACCTTTTTCTCCTGCTTCTCCTGGCTCTTCTTCCCCTCCATCACAGCCATTGGCACCTCGGGGACATCTGCAGGTTCTTCGTCCTTGTCCTCATCCTCATCCTTGTCCTCATCCTCTGGTGTTGTGCGGCCAAACCACTTCTTGAAGATCCAGGGTTCTGCCTGTGGGGACAGAGGGGACCAGGAACTGACGATGCAGCCCAGGGGACCGGGACCCCTCTCCATCCCTGCCCCTGGGGATGGGATGCTCCCTGCCCCGGGAGGTGCTGCCCTGACCCCTACCAGATTCATGTCAGCTTCGCTGTCATCGTCATCGTCACTGTCTTCGTCATCACCACCATCCTCCACCGCGGTGGTCTCTGGCGGTGGCTCAGGCTGGACAGTCACCACCTCTGGGATCTCCTCCGCCTTGGGGGTGACGACCTCTGGGAGGGGAGAGGGACAGGCCACCGTCAGCTGAGGATGAGGCTGTTTGGGCGGCACGTCCCAGACAGGGGGTCCCAGGGCCACCCCACCCTGGCACGTGGCCCTGTCTCAGGCTGGATCCGGGGGGCCGGGGAGGGACGGAGCTTTGGACCTACCGGGAATGGGAGGGGGCGGAGGTTCCTGCCGGCCGCGGGCGATTCCCTCCTTGGAGCATGGCGCTGGAAGAGAGGAGGGGACAGGAGCCAGGGGGTGGCAGCACGGTCTGGCCACCCCTTCCCGCTCCGTCCGGCTCCCGACTCACCTTGGAGCACCTGGAAGGTGACGCTGAGCAGGGCGACGACGGAGGCCACCAGGATGCACTTGTTGAGGGTGAGCCCTTCCCAGAGCAGCGGCTCCTCCGCTGGGTCCAGGCTGGGCGGCTCCACCTTGCTCTGCACGGGGAGGGTCCTGGGGACTGGGACCCGCACGGAAAAATGTTACTGGGGGGAACTGGGAAGAGGCAAAGGGCTCTGAGCTGGGGCGTGGGAAGAGCTCTTAACATCCTCCTGCACAGCCCACTCAGGACAGGGACAGGACCAGGAGCTGCTCCTGCCAGGTGTTTGCACTGCAGGAGTGGGGACAAGAATGTCCCGAGGGCTGAGACCGAGGGGTTTGGGCCATGGTGGCATTAGAGTATCCTGGGGATCAAGCTGGGAAAAGCTCTGCCCGTGCTCCTCCTCCAGCAGCAAATCTGGGCAGGGCGGAGAGGAGGAGGAGGAGGAGAAGTGGAGGATCTGGCAGGGGGCTGAGGAGCCCCATTCCATCCCCGTGCCGCTGATTTCCCCGGGACTGTGGAGAGCACAGCTCGTCCCGTCACTGCTCCATGGCCAGACAGTGCCTCCCGGGCTGGCCGGGGACACGGGATTGTGCCTCTGTGGCCACCTGGGGCCCGGGTGGCCGTTCTTGGGCAGGGAAGGGCTTTCCCACACACCCACCTGGAGGCCCGGCAGCGCTGCCCTTGGCTCCCACCTTCTCCACCCGCTTCTTCTCCGCCGCTTTCCTGTCCCCGCCGAGCGGGGCTGGCTCTGGCATGTCCGGCTCCTGTCTCTCTGCCTCGGGCTCGTCCGGGTCCTGCTCGGAGTCACCGCGCCGGGGACTCTCCTCCTCTATTCCCTGCGGGGAGGGCACAGAGCGTGGCCAGGGGGACAGGGACACGCTGCTCTGGGCTGAGCCGGTGCTGCCCCAGCGAGAGGCACCAACCCGGCTCCTGCAGCACCTGGGGCGTGTTCACCTCAACAGCCTTAAAACGGGTGTATTTTATGTTATTTAAGCTGGATTTAGCCACGAGTTAGCCCCGGCGCACGCGGGTGGGCTGGCGGCTGAGGGCCCCAGGCTGTGCTTGAGGGATCCCCCTGGGAGCAGCGCTCGGGGCTGGACTGGGGCTGCAGCACCCGCGGAGCGCGGGCTCGATGTGCCGGGAGCGGAGGGAGCCGCGCTGGGCTCTGGGCTCGGCGCCGAGCGGGGCTTTGGTGGCCGGGCTGGGTGTTGGTCGGTGCCACCAGGGAGAGCTGCCCACCGGCACGGATCAGTGACAGCGACAGCTGGGGAACCTTGGGCTCCCCCGGGAGGGACGTGCTGCAACAGTGCCGGGCGGAATGTCACTGCGGGACAGCCCAAGCTCGGGCCCCTGACCCTGCTCTGCCCGGGGATCCATCCCTGGCACCCCCTACCCTACCCTGCCCTGCCCAGGGATCCATCTCCTTGGCACCCTCTGCCCTGCCCTGGCACAGGGATCCCTCCCCTTGGCACCCCCTGTCCTGCGCTGCCCGAGGATCCATCCCTGGCACCCCCTGCCCTACCCTGCCCTGCCCAGGGATCCCTCTCCTTGGCACCCTCTGCCCTGCCCTGGCACAGGGATCCCTCCCCTTGGCACCCCCTGTCCTGCCCTGCCCAGGGGTCCATCCCCCTGGCACCCCCTGCCCTGCCCGGGGATTCATCCCCTTGGCACCCCCTGTCCTGCCCTGCCCGAGGATCCATCCCTGGCACCCCCTGCCCTGCCCGGGGATTCATCCCCTTGGCACCCCCNATCCCTGGAACTCCCTGCCCTGCCCTGGCACAGGGCTCCATCCCTGGCCCCCCCTGTCCTGCCCTGCGCGGGGCTCCAGCCCGGCGACCCCCTGCCCTGCCCAGGGATCGGTCTCCTGGGCACCCGCTGCCCTGGCCTGACCCAGGGATCCCTCCCCGGCACCCCCTGGCCCGCCCAGGGATCCATCCCTGGCGCCCCCTGCCCTGCCCTGCCCGGGGATCCATCCCTGGCACCCCCTGCCCTGCCCTGAGCACTCACATGGGCTCCACCGCTCTCCCCGTGGCTGTCGCTGCTCACCGGAGCGTTGGCATCTGTCAAAGACAAGCACAGCACAGCTCCTTAGGTGACAAATTTGGGGAGGTGGGAATCACCAGGGGCTGGGGGGTGTGGACCCCTCGGTGACACCCTCCAGCCTGCAGAGAGGGGACACCTGGCCGTGTTTCCCCTGTTGCTGTTGCCAGGTCACCCGTGGACAGAGAGAGGTGTCAGAAGTCAGGCAAAAAGCCCCCCAGGCATTGAGGGGGTGCAGTGGGAGCTCTGGGAAGGTCTGGGACTCTGAGCCCCAAAATGTCACCAGCCTGGATATCCCAGGGGAGTGACAGCTGAAGGGACAGTGCCCTCCCTGCCAAGGCACATGGGGGAACCAAGAGCCCAGGGTGTGCTCAGACACCCTGAAAACACAAAGCTGGACACTGGAAGGCCAGAGCCTGGACAGCAGGAGAAGTCCCAGCTACCATGGAGCAATCAGACCTCAAAAGGGAACTCAAGGGGACTGCAAAGCTCAGGGGTGGCTCTCAGGGCTTTTCCCAGCTGGGAAGTGGGAGAGCAATCCGAGGGTCCCCAGGGCTCTGACACCAGGAAGGGCTGGGGCAGGGGTTGGGCTCCTCGGGGTCCTGGGGGTTTCTCTGCCCTGGGAGAGCTACGGGGATGGGAAGGCACCACAAGGTCCCAGCACCACTGGCCTCAGCCCTCTCGGCATCTCCGAGCCCAGTGCCTCAGGTGCCACATCCTGCCAAGAAGGAAGAATTTTTGCCCCCTTTGGGCCAGATTTAGTTTATTTCCCCCACTGTGGAACACTGAGAAAAGACATCAGTTCCCAGGATGAAACCTACGATTCAATGTTGGAAGCAGAACAGATAAATAAAAGGAAACCTTTTGGCCATGGTCTGAAAGGTCTTTGCTTTCAAGAGGAAATAAAAGGAGTCTTCGGTTTGCTTGAGTGGTGTAAGTCTGGTCTTTTCTCTGCTGGGAAGGGATGGAGCTGCCCCGGGACTCTCGTGGTGGCTGCGGGGGCTTCCCAGACCCAGGGAAACCACAAAGGGGGAGAACTTATCCTCCAAGGGATTTCCCCCCATGTGCTTGCTGTGTTTTTGAACTTCTCAGTCATTCACCCTGGATTTGGGCACAGATGAGCACCAGGAGGGTGGAGGAGGGCACGAGCCTCTGCTCCTCATCTCCCTGGCCATGATCCCTGTTCCCATGGAGCTGGTGCCACACAGGTGTCCCTCAATGCCCGAGGTCACCCTGTGAAGTGACACCACCACAAAGAACCGTCTCTGCCAGGCTGAGCTGTGTCCTGCAGAGCCTCACACACCTCGCCAGTGGCCACGGCTCATGGTGAGGACAAGGAACCTCCTCTCCTGTCCTTCCTTGGCCACCTCTGAGCTCTCCCTGCCTGCCTGGACAGCCCTTTGGTGGCCTCAGGGCATCCCAAATCTTTCTCCAACGCAGCACAGGGACCATGTCACCTCGAGGGGCCCTCATTAAACTGAGAGGGATCAAACACGGTGCCCACAGCACACCCCTGCTGGGCTCCTTAGTCCTCAGCTGAGCCCAGTCTTTCCACCTCTCCATCCCTTGGGCTTCACCTTCATGGAGGAGCCTAAACAGCCTCCAGACCCGGGGGCAGGCAGGTGTCCTTCCCTGCCATGTGCCCCAAAGGCGTTAACTCGGTCCCGGAGCTGACCAGATCCACGTCCAGTTCTGTCCCCTCCAGGCAGGAGATGAGGCTCCATGCCCTGGCAGGAGGTGGATGCACTCCGGGGCTCCACAGCCCACGCAGGATCCTCGTCCCCAGCCGGGATGGGCCGTGTCACCTGCAGGAACAGCCTTCCCGGGCTGACCGTCCAAGCACAGCCACTGCCCAGGGATGGCCACAGTGCCAGCGGTGTGGTGGCCACCAACGCCAGGGACACTTTGCCCATGGCAGGGCTGGTCACCCACAGCCCCCAAGTGCAGCTGCAGCCCTTGGCTCGCAGTGCCCCTGCCCAGGAGCCCTCCCCTCCATCCCTCCTGCCCGCCCATCCCGCTCCCTGGGACTCACGCCCCGCACGCCAGATCCGCCCTTAAACGCTCAAAATCACAGGCACTTAACAAATAATCAGCTCCGCTCTGCTGCCTCTGGGACTTCTCCTGCACGGGCTCCCGAGGTCGCCTTCACCGCTGACTCACTTCAAAGAAACTTCCAAAAATAGTCCCCTCGCCTGCCCCGCTGTCCCTGCCACCCTCGCCCGGGGATGAGCCCCGTGGCTACCGGTCCCTCGCGGCCAGGGGCAGCCGGGCTGTGCCCAAGGGCTGCCCAGGGGCTGCCCCACTTCAGGGCTTAAAACCCACAGAAATTCGTACCTGGGGTCGGCCGCCGCCTCCTCCTCGGCTGCAGCCCCCGGCGGCCCCGGCTCTCCCGGGTAAAGAACAGCAACAGCTGCCGAAGGGAGCCGGAGCAAAATAGCGCCCAATCACCGGGGCCCGAGCACCACAAAAGGCAGCTCAGCCCCGGCCCCGAGCGCAGGAGCTGCCCCGGGCACGGGGTGCGGCTCTCAGGGGCACCTGCGAGGGGGTTCGTCCTTCTGTGACACCCCCGGAGAGCACCGGGAGGGGACCAGGCTCTTTGCCACCAGCCTCGGGTGTCTGAGCCAGCTGGGGGACGGACGGATGGATGGACGGATGGATGGACGGACGGACGGACGGACGGATGGATGGATGGATGGATGGATGTGGGTGCTGGGGGTGCAGAGGTGGAGCAGAAACCTGCCAGGCACAGGTAAGGAGAGAGGACGAGAAATCCCCCTGGGGGCAGCAGTGCTCAGACAATCCCAGCGAAAATCCCTTTTTGCCAGTGTTAGGAGAGGTTCATTGCCCTCCAACCCCTCTGATGTCCCTGTTCCTGTCCCCAGGAGCCCTGTCACAGCCACAGGTACCTCCTGGGCAGGTGGCAGAGGGGATGTCCCGTTCCACCCACTCTCAGGACATAGGGAGGGGATGAAGAATCCTATCTGGGGAGCTGCAAAGGGCCCTCGGGCTCCGGCCCTGCCTGGAGGGGGTTATCCCGAGCCCCCAGCTCAGCACGGGCAGGAACAGCCTCAGGCAGACCCTCCTGTGCCAGGGATGTGCTGCAGCAGTGACTGGGACCGGTCTGGCACATCTCTGGCACATCCCACCTTGAGGACGTTGCTCTTATGGAGAGGCTCAAAATAACCCCAAATCTCCGAAATTGTAACGTTTGCAGTATTGACATTTTTCTTTAGCAAGACTTAAAGGAGGAATAAACCAGGCACTGCCTTTCCCAGGACACCCAGCGAGGTTGGATCCAGGTCCAGCTCTCAGCACATGAGCTCAGCAGCAGCCTCAGCTTTCCAGGGCAGGGATTTGCCCCCTCTGGCAGGGACAGGACTGCACACACTGGGGGAGGGACGATGTGCCGTGGAAGCCGGGTGGATGGAGGAGGGATGGGGCTGCACACACGGCCCCCACACCGCCCAGAGCGGTGGGCACGCTCCCAGGGCAGTTTTCCCGGTCGTATTCCCACTCCAGCAGGGTCAGGGTTGTTAACGGGCATGGCATTTGCTTTACAGGGAGATGATGAAAGCAGAAAATCATAAGCAGGCCAAATAAAATCCCTTTTCCTCCCAGTTCATCACGTTTCCCATGCTTGCTCCCAGGTTCGTTCCTTGCTCCTGCCTCCCGTGGGTGAGTTGGTTCTTCCAGGAAACATCCCAGGGGCTGAACAGGCACCGTCGGCACTCGCAGAGCTCCGGCAAAACACCCTCCCACTTCATCCTTACTTGGAGCCCCGGCACAGAGAGCTCTCCTCACCCTTCCCAGGACCTTTCAACACCCCGTCCCCGCAGCGGGGAGGGACCGGCAGCGTTTTTGCCTCCACACGTTTAGCTCGGAGCAGTTCCCCGTGGAGCTGCAAAGCCTCCACCTCCATCGCACAGTTTATCCCGGGCAGATGGAGGAAAGAGATTCCCGGAGGCGAATTCTTTCCTAATCTCTTGAACCCCCCCCAAATCCCGGCTTCTTCCTTGCTCTAAGCCTGATAAAAGTGTCTCTGGGAAGGGGTGAGCTCAGGGAGGCGGAAACCCGATCCGGCCGGGAGAGCAAGGGGAGAGAGCCAGGTGGGAGGGCAGGGAGGGCAGTGGAGCAGCGGCCAGGCCAGACACTGACTCTGGATTTGGCTGGATGACACAGCCCCTCTTCCCTGCCTTCCCGGGCTGTCCGCTGGCCTCTGTCCTCATGAATTGTGGTCCGGGCAGGCCGAGCTGTGCTGCAGCATCCCCTCACTGCCATGGCAACGCTCACTCATCCTCCCACCAGGACATCATCTCCCTTCTCCCCGTTTTTAATAACTCGTAGTTAAAAGGCAATCAGAAAGGCATAAAATTAGTCACTGAGTATTTTCGGCACAGGTTGGTTCTGGGATGAATCTTCCTTCTCTCTGCACTCCCGTCGCTCCCCAGAGCTCCCAGCCCCTGCCTGACTCTGTCTCCTCCTGCCACAGGTAGAGGGGTGCAGATGCTCGAGTTGGCTGCTCAGGTGGCTTTCCCTCTGCTCACCAGGCTGGCTGCAGGTTTTCCCCCTGGATTTCATCCCTGGCTCCACCAGAACCTGCCTGACCACGTTCCCAAGGCTTGGGACTCCAAAACATCTCCCAGCCGTTGGAACCTTTACCCTCCAACCTGGGCAGGGTTGGGCTCTTGGCCTGATTTTAGAGATGGGAATTTGGATGTTGTCTGCCAAGCCAAGTGCCCTGGGCACAGCACAGCTCTGCAGGTAATTCCCAGCTCCAGCTGTGTCACCCCCACGCTGGCATTGTCCCTTGGGGCCACTGGCCTAGGGCTGCACAGGGCAGGTCCCCCGCTGCTGGCACCAAAGACCTGCTGGAGATGCACGTGGAGCTCACCCAGGTGCTGCACGGGCTTGTTGGAGGTGCTTGGTGTCTCCCAGCCCTCCACCCTGCCCTCAGATGTGGTTGGGGATGAATTTGGAGCGGGGCTGGTGGAAGAGAGTATCACAGAAACACCAAAATTCTCCAGGAAATGGGGTGAAAGAGCACCTTGATCCCCTGCACGACCCAAAACCCAAAGGCACAGGTGTCCCCATGGCAACCTGGCCACGGCCCAGCAGTGACAGCAATATTCCACTGACCCAAAATTCCTCTTTCAGCTGGATCCATCAGCTCCTCCCAGCCTAGGGGGCTGTGCAATGGCCGTGCTGACCCACAGCTGCTGCCTGCTTCCCCCAGGAACCAGCACATCCACCTGGGAGATGATTCCTGCAGGAACCACAGAGCTTTCTGAGCACTGGGCTTATCGAGGAGCGCTTCGGGGGTTTCAGGAAGGGAAGGGATGTCTCCTCTCTGCCAGCTGAGCTGCTCCTGTCAGATCCCATCTGTCAGCACGGAGATTTCAGATCTGCTGAGCTGAGCGATCTCCTTGCGGAGGTGTGGATAATGGAAGGCCTGGAGCAGTTTGGATGCTGGATGTTCCTGTGGCTCCACATCCCCAGGTGTTGCAGCGGGGCTGGAGGGAGCCAGCAGGAGATGGAGCATCCTCTGCATGGGCCGATTCCCACAGCTGATACCTGGATGGGTTCCATGTGCCCGGGAGGGCTGATTGCAGATCATGGGCCTGGAAAGCTTCTGACGCCAGTTCTGATCAAAAACTCAGACCTGGGCCCTCCCTCAGTAGCTTCAGGGATTTGGTTAAGCTGGAAAACACGGCCAAGGGGATCTTCTGCCTCCTCTCCTGGGTTTGAGATGGTGTGGAACTGGTGAGGAAAGATGGGAGCTCAGTGGGCTGGTACCACCTTGGTTTAATGAACCACAGCTTGGAGCACCGATGGGACAAGAGGAAACGGCCTCAAGCTGCTCCAGGGGAGGGTCAGGTTGGACATCAGGAGGAATTTCTTCATGGAAAGGGTGGTCAGGCCTTGGAAGGGGCTGCCCAGGGAGGTAGTGGAGTCACCAAGGAACAACTGGAGGTGGCACTCAGTGCTCTGGGCTGGTGACAAGGTGAGGATCGGGCACAAGCTGGACTCGATGGTCTCAGAGGTCTTTTCCAAACTAAATGAGTCCAGAATTCTGGGACCTTGGAGGATTTTCTTCTTCTCCTTCTTATCCTTTTAGCCCTGCCTGAGCCTGGTGGGAATGCAAGCTGGAAAAATGATGGCTCTTTGTTTAAAGGGAAGGGGCCCAGGCAGGGAGGACACCCTACCACAGGGCTTTGGGAGCAGGTGCTGCAGACCAAGCAGCAGCTTAACACATTCCTCCAGGTGAGCATGGAAAAGGGGATCACACCTGTTAGAAAAGCTCTCCCATGTCACCTCTGGCTTCTCAGCCCTGAGCTGGAGCCATCCATCCATCCATCCA
>VWPU01006792.1:0-454740 GCA_013398955.1 Callaeas wilsoni
CCCGCGCCCCCCGCACGCCGCGCTCCGCCGGCCGCAGCTGAGAGCGGACCCCGCGCCCGCCCCGCGCCGCTTTATCCTTTCGCAGCCCGCCCCGCGGCCAATCGCGCGCTGTATCCAACGCCCTCCGCGTGCCAAGCCCCGCCCGGCTCCCCGGGATTGGCGGCCGGCGCGGAGCGGTAATAATGGCCGCGTGCAATGGGAAGCGCCCGCGCTGACCTCATTCCCGGCGGCGGGGCGAACTTTTTAAAAGGGGCAGGAGGGCAGCTCCGCGCGCCGCCCCGCGCCTCGCCGCGCACGTGCCCGCGACCCCCTTACCCCCTGCCCCCCGGCCGCGCTCCTCCCTCCCCTCCTCCCTGCCGGGGAAAAAAATTAGGAAATCAGCAAAAATCATCATAATACCAATAATGAAAAAAAAAAAAGGAAAAGAAAGGAAGAGAGGGGAATCAAGCCGTCCCGCCCCCGCGCGCCGTGGCTGCGGGGCGGCGAGCGGGGACACCTGCCCGCACAAAGGGCCGGGAGGGTGTTCCTGCCACCCCGGAGCCGCCGCACGCCCAGCGGGCAGCGCTGCCCGGGGGATGCCGGAGGGCGCCCGGTGCCCGTCCCCACGCCCACACGCGGAGTGTCACGGAGGGGTCGCCGCCCCTGGAGAAGCGCCCGCGAGGCGCTGCCGTCACGCCCCCTCCGCCACGGCGCTGGAGGTGAGCGGCGCTGGGCACCGGTCACGGCAGGCGGCGGGCACCTCCCGCGGAGCGCCGAGCCCGCACCGGTCACGGCGCTGAGTAACCGCTGCCACCCATCCTAAATTCCCCGGCGAGAAGCGAGGTAGAAGTGTTGCCCTTATCGCCTTTACCATGCGACCCCTCTCCTGCTTTTCGCTACCTGCGGCTCCCGGATGCCGCGGTCCCACCGCGACGCCCGATCCCGATCCCGGGGAGAGGCTGCGGCTGGGGGTCCCGGCCCCGCCCCGCCGGCTCCCCAGAGAGCGGGAGGGGCCGCGGGAGGAAGAAGCGGTGCGCAGCCGGCAGGCAGGTATCTGCCCTGGGGCGGAGGTGCTGCCGTGCCTCTGCCAGTCCGCCCCGCCGAGCAGGGCCCCCCCCTCTCCGGGGCCCTTCCTAGGGTGCAAGGTGCTTTTCGGGCATTGCTGTTTGATCTCATGTGCCCCTCCCTCTGCCCCGCCATGATCAATAGTGAAGAAAAGCAGGGCAGCGAGGCCAGGCATCTTGCAACACCCCTTAAGGCCTCGTGGCATCAACCCCCTCTCCAATATTCAGGTAAAGGGGGCAGTAAGACCATAAAAACAAAGGCGGTGTTACTTCCCAAAGATTCCTCACATCATTCATCAGGCCAGGGACCAAAAAAGCTGTTAGGCAAAACAGCTGTGAAAATTTTTGTTCTACACAACACCAGTTAAAAACACCTTTTAAATAAGAAGCAAAATAATGGTTGGATACAGCTAAAATGTCTAAGATAGAGGTCTAAAAATAAATTACACATTTTTTCAAGCGGATTTATGGGAGGATCCTTTAGCAGAGTTTATAGCTGGCTTGAGAACAGGCTTTGAATATTAAGATCTCACATAGGACTCAAAGTACACTGCTGTGAAGTGCTGAGAAAAATACTGAATTCTCAGTACCTCCTTGGGTAGGCCACCTACATTGCTGAGACTGTTTACAAAGATACAAATTAAATTATAGGTTTGCTTTCAAAAATAATGCATTGGTTCCTCATACAGCCTGTGGTCAAGAATGGATAAAATACTGCTTTCCTCTAGGTTGACGACATCCAGTGACATCAGTGGAGTTTCTCACCTTTACACTTTGTAAGTAGTAAATCATGCTGTGTTTTTCCCCTGCAGCCCCAAAGCTAAAATCAAATCTGTTCTACCCTATACCACCAACATGTACAGAAATGGAGGCTTGCAGTGGGTTTGGTGTCAGGAATAAGCACTGGCTTTTGCTTACACCCTTGGTATTCATGTGCAGCAGCATGAAAAACTGGGACTGGGAGCAGTCAGTAGCTTCTGGCTGCTCCACCTGTCAGCACGGTATCCGGCAGGATTTCAACCCCCAACTGTTGTATTTTACATATAAATATCAAATTGTTTAAACTACAAAGCAAGTAAAATATTCTCATGTTTCCAGACACAAATTAAAGCAAAACAAACAAACCCCAAACTGATAGGCAAACATAGAAAGAAAAAAGCTGAAGAAGCTTTTCACTTGGTTCTGTTAAGTTCTGCAAGATCTTGACCACCATGAATAAAATTCCTCTCCAGGTGGGGAGTTAAGCATCTTCCTGATCAAAGGAAGCCACATCAATTTAATCTTGGTTCAGAAAGTGTGTACGTGGGATGGACAGAAGACTATTATTTCCTGAACAAAAACTTCACAAAAGTGAAATTTAGGGCTGCTTAATAAAGCAAGTGTAAGAACACGGTGTGAAACTCTATAAAAACATTTTACTATAATTTCTTAGCTGTTTCCTCAAAGTTAATTGCTTCCACCCCTAATCCTCCAGTGGCGAACTGCAAGTACCTTCCAGCTCCCCAAATTTTTAAGCCTAGACATAAAGCGCGAGCATTCAGCTTCCGTCTAAAACTGAAGTTTTAAGAGCATTGGCAAGACTTGTTCGCGTTTTACAACTTAAAAAGCCTTGAAACTTCATTCTGTTTCCTGCAGGCTCGATGAGGCCGGGGATGCGGCACGGGACGCGAGGTGGCAGCGCTGAGCCTCTTCTGCCAGACGTGGGAAAACGCGGAGCTAGCGAACCCGCGATTAGTATTTTTTAGTTTATTTTTTTCCCCCTATGGTTTTACGGAGCAGTTTCTGCTGCGAGTTTCTGACTGAAATTCGGAGGGTTTGCATCAAAGAGTGGCAGTGCCCACGCAGTCAGCTGTACGCCGCTGGAACAGCGTGCGAGTGATGCCAAACCCCGATGCGGGGCTAAAGGGCAGGGGCACTGAGAACACCCTTCTCACACACCGGGACCTGCAGTTCGCCTTGCGCTTGCAGCAAGAGAGATTGTTCAGGAGCAATGCTCTGGACAAATCTACTGCAGGACTAGGCACCGCAAGCATTGATTCCAGCATTCCTATCCCTGGAAGTGTTCAAGACGGGGTTGGATGGGGCCCTGAGCAACATGATCTAGTGGGTGGTACTCCTGCCCATGGCAGGGGGGGTTGGAACTAGGTGATATTTAAGGTCCCCTTCGACCCAAACCGTTCTATGAATCTATGATTCTATGATTGATTTCAGGTTTTATGTGTGAATCAGCACGCAGTCCCCACCGGTTAAAAGGTCTTAAGGACACGCAGATTTAGCGCTGCTCTTTTCCCCCCCTCTTCTGTTTTAAACAGGATTACCAGCGCACAGGCTCCTTTAACTGCAGCCCTTGCCGCTGATCTTTTCCACACCCCCAGCTCCGTAGGCTGTGGGAAATGCTTTGCAGCCTGCTCCGGCTGAGCTCTCGGGAGCAGACCTTCCCTCCCGTGAGCGTGTTCCTGCGTGCCCTCGCCGGCGCGGAGCGCTTCCCTGCCCTGGCGCTGCGCAGCCAGAAGCCTCGGCAGCTGCTGCGGCCGCCTCTCTTACCCCCTGCAGCCTCCCGCTCTCCGCAGCCGCCGGGGCCCGGCGAGCTCGGGTTCATTAACGCGCACGTCAGTTCCGTGCTGTGAGGCGGGCAGGAGCCCCCGCCGCGCTGCGCACAGCCCCCGGCTCGCAGGGATGCGCGGAGCCGCGCGGTGGGTGCTCCGCGGGCGGGTGTGCCCGCAGGGCGCGGCGCTCCGCGCCTCCCGCCGCCCCCCGAGGTCCCCGCGGCGGGGCAGGGCCAGGGCCAGGTGGCGGCGGCCCCGCGGGACTGAACCCGCCTGCGACGTGTTCACCTCTCACGCTCTCCCCCGGGCGCGCCCTGAGCAGTGACATCCGAGGGTCGTCCAGCGACCCTAGGGGACACGCTGCGAGGAAGGAGTGCAAGGCGATTCACGGACGTCTTGCTTCCCGTGCCCCCGTGATAGACATTCACAGGGTGGGGAAAGGTGGCATCTTATTTATCTTGAAAAAACCTATTATTTCTGAGCGTTTTCCTCTCTTCGACCAAAATTCACCTCTGTAACACATATTTTTCCTGACATTCTGTGCCGCATTTGAAATAGGTATATTGGGGTTATTTTAGCCTTCTTGAACTGCATATGACAAGGCCAGAGCAGAGGTATGGTGCTGAAGACCACATTTCCCACCACCTTTCTATCACCTATTTTGATCCAAAGAAAATAAAGCAGATGAAATACTTGCCATTAAGGGGGGGAAAAAAGCCATGGCTTTTAAAATAACATGATGATAACAGATATTCGTCAAAGATCAAAGAAGAGCGTGCTTAAGGATCAGAGGTGTAAACTGAGACAGGAAAGTGGGCCCTCCTTCTTCGTCCTGTTTGCAAGAAGAACACTCCATTGTACAATTGCATCACTCCGATTCACAGTGTACCTTTATTTAATGTGATTCATAAACGCTTTGAACTCTCTCCGATAGCTTTGTGGAGAAGAACTTTTATTACTGGGAAGTGTTTTATGGAGGATATTATTTACTTAGGAGTGAAAATCTGTTGCCTAAAGTTGTATGGTATTGTTTCCTTCCAGACTGTATATTCACTTCAATTTTACTTGAATACAAGCCTGCACATAGACACTCAGTGCTCCTGTTATGAGAATGCCAACACATTTCTAGCTCATTTAATAAAATAAGTAGGTAAGAACCATTTGCATATACATATTTATATTAATTCAGATATTTATCACCTATATGTAAATGTTTGGTTTGGGAGGGCAGGAACACCTCTCCAGTGATTTTCGTAAGAAAATATGATAATACTTTCTATCCTGTATCCACTTTGGTGACTTTTTAAGTTTAAACTTGCTCCCTAAGAGTAACACAAGTTCAAAAAGCTCTGTTAAAAATAATAGTAGAAAAGAAACTTGGAAAACATATTGTTCGCATTTACTTAAAAGGAGAATTGCACCCTTTATTCAGTCCTGTAAGATTTAGTAAACTTTTTTTTGCTTTTTAACAGCTTCGTATAAGAAGAGCTTTTAGTTCATTTTAAAAGACGTTTTGGCAAGCCTTTTCTGCAAAGTGAAAAGCCACAAGGTTGAAGAGGAATTACCGGTCTGCTGCATATGTAGCAGCAGATTGCATATGCATGAGCTGCAGCTGCGTGAAGGCCACCCCGGGAAGGGGAGCCCGAGAGGCGAGCCAGCGGAGGGGAGCAGCGGCTGGCGGTGCCTGCAGCCAGCTCTCTGACAGGGCCGATCCTTTCTCCCTGCAGGAGGCTCAGGGAGGGAGGGCCCCTCTTCTTTGGACTACTGCACTTTTTGAACGTGTTCCTCTCCTCTGCCCCTTACGCTCCCTCCCAGCCATCTGTGCTCTCCTTCCTGCTCGCCCTCACCTTCCCCTGCCTTCTACAACCTTATCACCACCACCCGTGTAACGTTCAGCTCATCTTTTCGTGCCATCTCTATGAAAGAGCAAACAGCTGCAAGCAGGCACTTCAGCAGAAGCCCACACAGTACCAAGAATGAAGTAATATTTGTGCCCACTTCCACAACATCATGATGTCACCCAGATTTTAGCATCATTGATAAGAGGGAGCTACAAAACCACTGTGCATTGAATTAAATGTGGGTTGTTTTTTGAAGATCTTCAAGTGGGATGTTGCATGCTATTAAATTCGGTGTATGAATGTCTTCTTGTATTAAGAAAAATGTTGCTTGTACTTAGTCCTCCTGCAAAGGAAGCATAAGGTTTTCCCTGTGCACATAGGAAAAAGGGTTTTTGTAAAATGTAGATCTTAGCATTTCTGACTCGGTTTTTGCAAGGTCATTTCTTGAGTGATATATTCAAGATAATTAAATTAAAGGGGAAAAAAAGAGAAAAATATCTTGCATACTATTTCATTTTGAAAATGATCCTTTCTTTCTTTTGCATGCTGTGGGTTATTAACAAGTGCTTATCCACAGTATCCAACTCCAAGTAAAGAAAATTCCTCTGGCAACCTGCAGGCAGTTGGGGTTATCCATATACAAGATATTCTGGCAGAGGTAGACAAAGAGTGGTCTATCATTTACAGCCTTAGAAAGTGTTTAGTACTTTTTATCATAAAATTGCCTTTGTACTCAAAAAATCCATCCCCTCCATTCAGCCCCATAGTCTTCGGACATTAACGGATTAATTCTTGTCAAACAGTTTTTATTTAATTTTTCGGATTTGCTGTTTCTGAGGCACAGATCAAAAAAGCTACAGCAGGTTCTGGTGGGAAGAGGCAAAATACGTTTAAATCTAAAATGAATGAGAGAAAAAAGTAATTTTTTTTTTCCCCTTTTGTGCTCTGGACAAATAGAAGTCTGGCTTTCATCCTGGTTTCCTTCCATATAATTGTTCTTAATGATGGTGCTGGTGTGACAACTAGTAAGTAGATTTTGGTTTTTAATCTTTTCTGAATAGATTGCTCAAATGATACCGCTCTGTACTTGCAGGATCTCTTCTGTAATCTCTGTGACCTATCTTGCTTAGGCTGTTTGTGCAGAATAAGTTTATTAGTTTGATATTAAACATTAATATTTATTTCAAAAATAAATATTTTTTCAAAACCTTGTTTTCTATAAGAAATGTACCTTATTGAACAGAATGTCAGAGGAAAGTGGTGGAATTCTACACTACCCTATGTAATCCTGATCTAGCTGTCACAGTCAAGAAGTGTACAGGAGTTATCTCAATGTGCAGGTGTGCTCAAGTGAAGCACGATGTCTGAATTTCCATTGCTCTGTAGAGTTTGTATTTAAGTTTAAATTAGTTGCTATGAGAAATAAATTGTCTGTATGGAACCTCGAGAAACTGGAATATTATACACTACAAGAATCAGGCATATTTTTTATGTATTATTCCAAAATTTTAATCATGAGCTCTTGTGTTTCCACCAATAACACAAAGTCTGGTGTCTTAGGTAAGTATCAGAAATTAATTTTAAAAAACCTGAACTGTTAGATTTTGCTTTATGAAATTACTGTGTTATTTAAATTGTATAAGAGTATGCTAGCGTATAGTAATTTTGTGGGTTATAAATGAAAAACATGACAAATATTGCATTTCTGCTAATTAAAGCTGTTGCATAGAAAGAATACCTACTAAGCCCTTTGCTAGTTTTTTTGGGACTGTCTTTGAAATTGGAGATGTAAATCCTGTTGATAAGTTAGAAAATATCGCTGTATTCAGGAAAGACTGTGCACATACAAATAGTCTGTTCTTACTCTCAATTTAATTTTTTTTAAAAAATCCTTATTTTAATGTCTGGCTGGTGGACATTTCAGGATGGGGGTGATTTCCCCAAATTAGTAGTCTGCTCAGAATTATTGGTAAATTACACTATTACATGCCAAGTAAGGTGCTTTATAACGGCCCTACAACCCAAGTATCTCCCAGATAATACAGAAAATCAACACCAACATTGCTTAGACTTCATCGAACCTGCTTTCACCAGGAGTTCGAGATCTACTCCTCCATGCACTCCTCGTGGTCTTTGTGGAGGCTCTGAGGGGGAAGGTATCGGTGCTGGTGGGTGATGCTGCAGCATCCCCACGCACAGACCCCAGCGCTGCAATAACCAGCAGCTGCCCACGCGTGCCCCAGGGCGGGGGTGGGAGTTGAGGCACTTACTTTGTTTCAGTGCACATCTTACGGTTTTCCTTAGGCTCTCACCCGCGTGACACAAAGCACCGGAGAAAGCTTCTGCTGGGGTGGCACGGGTGTTATGTGGAAACAATGTAGATGTTTCACAGGGTGTGGAAGTAAGCAGGATACAAGGCTGCATCTTGTATGTCTTGTACCTGGTGTGTTAAGTAAGGCTCATTCCAGAGGTGTGCAACTGTCAAGGAACAGCTCTGAGGCACCACAGCATGTTGCTAAAACTAGCACATGCATGTGCACAGCCACTGTGCTCAAGACTTCTGTATATGACCTTGTCAAGGGGGAGAAAAAAATCGCTGGCTGAAAAAAATACTGAGAACACTGGGGGAAAAAACCCAATATTTAGACTACAGAGCTAAAAAAGACAGATGTGTATCAAGTTCCTATAGAAATACACACTGGAGACACTTGCTTTTTAGGATAGATGTACCCTGCACTCTGTGGTGTGGTGTAAAAATACCTGAGCTAACTGTAAATGAGCCATCTCAGGCACTAGAAACAATAACAGCTTTTTAGGTTCCCACTCTTGTTTAATGCATCCCATAGGCAGTGATTCCAGGCTGGCTCCAGTTCTCCGAGGTATTTACACAGCAGCTGGGAACGGGCTGTGATGCTGCCCAGCTCTTGTCCTGCTGCTCCCCTGTGCACAAATCTTCTCCTCATTCCATCCTCCGGGGAAGGCTCCACCAAGCAAGCAACAGCAGGCTTTTGGCTCCTTTGCATAACTTCACCAGCCCACAGCTTCCTGTGTCTCGAAATTTGTTTCTCAGCCTCTAGTGTAACTTCTGCACTAATTTGTTATTAATCACAAAAAGGAAATTTGAACAGCATTCACCCAGAGCACAGCTCTCATTCCATCCAGCTTTGCAAAGATTTACCTATGGGTGGTTTATTGATTTTGTCTTCAGAATCACATAGTGCAAGTAAGCAGAAAAATTGGCCACCTACTGATGAAGATAAAAATCATACATCACTTAAATTTTCCCAAATAATCTATTTTTGTTTTTCCATTTTCTTATCCTAGAAATATATTACCATATTTAGTGCTATACATGGAAGAAGTTCTGCTGTTCTTACATAGATATATGCTGATGCATTTTGTAATCTTATATGCTTCATATCTATATTCAGTAACTGAGGTTTCAAAATGCATGCTGCTGTACATCCTCCTGTTAAACAGGCTTGAAACTGCTTCTCAGAAAACCTCAATGTGTAATGCCAAAATTACTGCAAACTAGGGGAGCAAAAGTGGTGTCTGATTGCTCTTTGGAATGTTCACAGAGTTCTAAGCAAATCCAGCTGTGAAAGGATACCTGACACTCAGCTATCTCACAGCCATGGTAAGACTTCAGCTCAGAAATTTGACTGTACTTACTTTCGTCTTTTAAACATTTTTTTAAACTTTTTTCCTCCACAATTGTTCTTCTCTTGGAACTCAGGGCAACAGCAACAGCAGACAGTGACAGGAGCAGTGGAATCTGTTGTTTAATGAGGGCTGTAATATTCATGCTGGCTGCTGTGATATGCCATTACTTAAATGAGAGACTTGTATAGCTGATACTGTCATTTGAAACAAAGACAAATTATAGCACAGGTACATTTTCCACAGTATGGTTGAGCAGTATTTAAGGTTTAGTTAATAGAGTAGAGGATAGTATCTAGCTGGAATAAAAAAAATTATTCAGCTGGAGTAAAAAAATGGTTCTGTATTCAGGGCACTCATTAATCATTAAGCATTCCTTATTTATCATTCTGGCTTTTGATTCTTCAAATGGACTTGTGACTGCTAGGTCTGGTTGCACATTTGGCAAGTCTGCCCAGGGCTGGTAATCCCTCAAGACACCTCTCAGGCAGCATCTTCCTATGATAAAGCAGGAAAACATCCTGCTGGTTTGGGCTGTGGTACCCCACTGTCCTGGCCCCGGACTGGGTGGCCAGGCACCCATGAGCTCATGGCACTGCCTTTCAGGAGAGGAGCAGGTGCTGGCTGGGTGTTTCCCAGCCCTGGGCGTGCTCCCTGGGCCCGCTCAGGTTTGCTGCCCTCCCTGAGGAGATGCCAACCCCAGCACGGATGTGTGGAGGGGGACAGCAGCTCTGGAGGGGACGACTGGTGCTGCCTGAGAGGGACAGAAGCTTTGCATGCCTTGGTCTCTGCAGCAGCCCCATGCTGCTCTTCACAGGCACCCTCTCCTGCTCAGCATTTTGACATCCATTCATGAGTAGGCAAGGCAGCATCCAAACACCTCACGTGCAATGAGCCTCCTCTTCTTGTGTGGTTTTTCTAGCCAGAAAATAAGGGATAACCATCGTCATCATCAGCATCATCATCTGTTACTCAGGAGCTGTTCGTGACTCTCTCAAGCTGCTGGTAAGTTAACCTGCACTGTAGTTTTGTTCAAAACCATAGGATGTCTTGCAAGACCTTTGCAGTCCTGAAGGCAATTTCACTACAGAGTACTATTTCCTCTCTCCATTGGAAACAAACACATTTAGATGACTTATTCTGTCCACACTGGTGAGAAACAGTCTCTTTTATTTGATTTGCTCCTTCTCTCTCTTAAAGCAGGAAAACACCAGGGCAAACTTTGCACAAACTATAGAAAAAAAAATCCACTGCATACCAATTTTTCCTTATTATTTCCTCTATTGTTTACCAAAGGAAAAAAACCACCCCACCAACAACAGTTACTCTGCATTTATCACAGTGACTAGTAGAAAGCATGTGATTCTTATGGTAAGCAGCAATTTACAGATGGCCAGGTGCAAACAACATATCTAATCTTATCATGAATTTGTTTTATTCGCAGCTGCAACAGTTGGTGTCAGTTAATAGGTTACCAACCATGAAGTATATTTATTTCCTTTTATCCTGCTTTGGGGCCACAGAAGTGATTTGTAAACTGTCCTAGATGTTGAATTTACATTTAATTTTTGTGTGCGTTGCTTTTTTGTTATTTAGTTAGTACTACTAAGGAAGAAAATGATAACGTCTTTCGGGGAACCCATTTTGTTTTCATTTTATCCTTTTCCTTTTCTAAGGATTTAGAAACTGTAAAGTAGTGTGCTCTCTGGGCTTCTAATTTACAGTAAAACAGAAGGTTTTTTCAAGCATAATTTTTTCTTTTTAAAGACTGATCTATCATTGATGAGGACTCATTTTTGCCTGTTTAGTTCCGTCAAGTCATGTGATAGATTCACTATCAGCCTTTCCAAGTAATCGAACACAATCTTTATAAGCTGAATTTTAAATACTGGTCGTAAAAAAAAAAGTATTAAATTCTCTTTTTAGCTCCATGGCTCACACTGTGGACACCAGGATGTTTAGACCTATATACAGCAATGAACCAACCAAATAAATCATATAACCTACAAAACTTTCCATATTCTGGTACAAAAATAAAGATGCTGTTTAAAATATATTTATATGGTCCTTACTAATGAGTCTTTTCCAGTTTTTGTAATGTGTGACAGTCTTAGTTGTGTTGTTTTTGGGTTTTTGCCTTCACTTACATCAAGATCATTTTGTGTTAGATAAAGAGTGATAAAATAAATAATTCCTTGATAGTTATATATATTTTGCTTAAATTTTTCTTCAAGTCTGCTTCCCAACAAAAGGAGTTTTAATAGTAAAGAGCACAACCATTAACACATTTCCATGTGGGTAAGTCAGGTGTTCTTAAAAGTAATGAAGTTGCACATGTAAATGAGTAAAAAAAAAAAGACAAAGAGAAAAGAATTTCAGATTTTGATCCTGACGATGGTTTTAAAATGCACAACCAGCAGTGTCTTATTGTTGGCACAGAGGACTATATATATGCATAGTAATTGGAAACAGTTAAATGCATGAATTTAATGGACCTGAAGAAATAATTGCAGGGAATAATATTCAGATTAGCCCCCCTTCTCTGCACACATTGTTTTGAGGTGGATTGGAATTCCCTCTGACTCTTTATTCTGAATTATGTTTTCACTTTTTAACACACATTTATTGCTCTGATTCTTAATCCTAGTATTATATTTGCACCACCATATAAAACACTAAAAACAAGATCTTTGCTAAAAAAGCCTATTAGCAGTTTTTCATAGCTTGAGCATCTAAGATGAAGGTTTTAGAACATTTTGTAATTTGGTATAAATAATGATTGGGTGCATGCCAAGATTTTGCACAAACTGACCTTTTCTCACTACTGGCCTGTCTTTGAAGGCTCTGGTGTTCATCCTCATTATTGCTCATCACATTACTGTAGATGGGAAGACTTCTCCAGCTAAGGCTAAAATCTCTCCAGATATATCTACATCAGTTACTCTGACACTGGGATTGGAGACAGAATCTTCCAAATTGAATAATACACTGTAAAAATGCATGAATTTACAGTTAAGGAAATTGGGCCATAATAGCAATTTTTAAGCTTCCAGCTTAAGGAGATTTAGTTGTTGGAAGCTAAAGTTACTGCATTACCTGATTTACTTGTCACATCTGTACTTAAATTTCATAGATTGAGTATTTGAATAGTTGACTGCTTGTGCCTGGTCGCTGTGTTCCTTCCAGCCTAAAGCAGAAGATACCAACACGTGTATGCACATCTAACTGCTGTGACGCTACGGACATCACACTGAGCGAGTTCACTCCCTGCCTGCACTGCGGGGTGGGGACAGGGGTGCATGGGGCCTCACATCAACACTGTGGGGCTTGAACGTTCTCTTTTCTCACTTTTCTCTAAGACTGAGACCTGCTCTTATCAGCAGCAAGACTATAACATGCTTTCCTTATCTCTGGCCCGTCCTTATCTCCAGTGCCTATTGATGCGATTTCAGTGTTTTACTGCCGAGCAAATCAAAGAAGAAAAGCATAGGAGCAGTGCCCCATTTTGATGCTGAGGCGGGAGGATGTTTAGGCAAATGCTGTACTCTACCCAGGTCAGTCATGGAGCTGGACACCCTGCAGACACACTTAGGGCATCAGAGGTTCCCATCAGCCTTGCACTGAAGTGCAAGAAACTGCAAAAGTGCAGGAGCACTACCACTCCCAGCCAGGCGGTTCCCCACTGGAGACCCACCTCTTCTCTGGAAGCTGGGGCAAGAGGTTGGAATCTCCTAATTCTCATGACATCTGCTTGGTGACCAAGGCATGCATCTCAGCAGCTTTAACACTCCGGTCATGTTTTTCTCTTTTTCTCCCAAAGCAAGGAGAGTGAGAATCTTTTGGGTGTTTGCCAAGGAAATACTGTGGCTCAGGTGCCATCGAAGATCTCTGGGTATCAGGATTCTACATACTTCCTTATTATATTACTATTTTTGACTGCAGCCCTCTGTAATCCACTGAAGCAAAAAGTAATCCACTGAAGGAAGTTTTAGTCTTAGGAAGTGCAGGGTTCATATAATTTTCTTTAGAAACACAGGTGAATGCACAGCTGAAATGGGTGCCATGTTGGAGAGAAGTGCTGCTCTCTGCCTCACTGTGACAGTTCCAAGTGCAGAACAAACCACCAGGTGCTGAAGTGCTCATTACCCTCTTTGTGTCTGTCTATTCTTTTACTAATTGAATGTGGGCAACTTCCTAATGTGGGGCACAACTTCATAAGGCTGCCTAGTCTGATGTGTTCTCTAGGGAGTGTTTTATTTTGTGTTTACCTTTTCTAGTGCAGAGCATGGTCTGCTCCTAATGCTGTGCAGTCAGTCCTCACAGCCCATACACCATTGCAGTGGCAGCAGCAACCCTGAACTGACCTGGCTCTCCTGTGCCACGAAACTTTTGGCTTTTGCCCTTTGATTGTAGTGATGCCTTGTAGAGGCTGACCTGGAACAGAGGCTAGGCAGAGTGAAAGGATAAAGGGTAGGTATTTATTGAAAGGCCTTCACAGGGCATATCTTGGGCAGTGCAGGAGTCTCGCAGAGACTACACTCAAGATGGACAACAGTCACACGTTTTTCGGACAGATATAAGTTATGTCCGTTTGCATATCAGAGGTTAATTGTCCAATTACAGCTTCAGGCAGTGGAGTCCCATTCTCTTAGTTTGCTCCCACCGAACTCACTTTTGTTTACATTTCTGGGGGCCTGAGACAGTGAGGTGTCCTTGATTCTCAGGCCTAGAGAGGAATCGTTGTGTCTGACCAAAATGGGAAAGCAGTAGCTAACACTCTACATGGAGCTCAGAGTTACACACTAGAGAATTGCAGGATTACAAACATACGAAAATATAAAACCTAAAATCCTAAGGCATCAGTAGGTACATAGAATTGTTTTGGCCCTGGGAGTTCATCAGTTCAGAACCTGCATTACTTTACTCAGCCATGGTCGAGCCTTTCTCCCTGCAGGTAGATGAGGGAAGGAGTGCCCTGCTTCCAAGATGATGTCTCAAGTCAATATGAGGGCTTTCTGCAAATTTGCCAGTTTAGAACTTGAAATGGTATTGGATTCATTTTGCTTTTTAATGAGTAAACACGCCATTATTTTAATAATGGCACTTCAGTCACCCAAGTAGTCATTATTCCTGACAGTTTACAGGTGAGTATATACAACTCAGAATATGCTACTAAAACAATGTTCTGTCAGATTTCAGAGCAAGAAAACACAACTGACTTTTTTTTACCCTCACAGAATATTATTTTCTATTACACTTTTGAAGTACAGAATTTTAGATTTTAGAAGTAATCTTCTGTCTCTTGGCTTAGGGGAGAGATTTATGAGAGGGGGTAAGAAATGCTTTCTTTCCTTCCTAAATTTATTAAGTTGCACCTTGATTTCAAGCCTTAAAAAGACTATTACCAGTCTCAGATGCTGCCTTTGCAGCAAGTGGGCATAAATGTAAGCATTAGCCTCAGCAAAGGGAAGTGAGTGCTGTTATTTGAAGGATGCAGGAAGCTCCCTTTCCATTCACAGCAAACCTGCTTGAGAGAGACAGTTCCCTCTGGACTGTGCAGCACCATTTGTTGCCCACAACAGCGTGTAGGAGAAAACGTGGTTCTCAGTGGTCTCTAAACTCTAACAAACCTCACAGGTATCCCACAGCAGGGACCCTTCTGTTCGTGCTCCAGACTCAAGACTTCATATAATCAGCCAAAGTCCGCTGCTGGATATGAACTCAGGCAGGGAAAGATGGGACCATCCATTGGAGCCAGGAAACGACCTTCAGTTTTGACACAAGTCTAAACGCATGAGACACAGAAGGGACAGATGATACCATTGGTACCTTTGGTGCTCCCAGTAATAACTGAGTTTTCAGAACAGAATTAGATCAAGGTGATAAAAAGAAATGTCTTTGATCCTCATGAGTCCAGGCAGTATAATGTACAGATGGTAGATGGAACAAACACAGTCTTGGCTCTACAAAAGGGGTCTTCTGGCTGAGTAACTCAAAGGCTGCATTAAATAAAACAAAAAATTTACTAGGAAAACAAAAAATTTACTAGGAAAACAAAAATACGGATTTAGAGGTCAGTAAAGTATTTGATACCATGCTGCACAGGAAATAATTAATTTAACTGGAGAAGATGAGGGAATTTTATTTGTGAGGTTAGCGAGGCATGGGGGTAGGGAGATCAGCTCTGGGGGCTGGTGGAAAGGGAAGGTTTGAGCTAGAGGGAAGCTCATCGTGAAGTCGACAAGGATTGGTCCTGACATTGTTTTCATTTAGTATTTTCATTAATGATTTGGAAGCACATTAAGGAAATCTGCTCATAACTCAAAGAGGCACTGCTAATAGAGAGCAAGGCTGGGGTAACTTACAAGGAGAACTGGGTTACCATATGAATGGGGCTGGAGAAAAGGGCTGCAAAAAAAAAAGGGCTGCAAAAAAAAGACAAAGTGCAAGTCCAAACTGGTAGAGGCTACCAGCAATCATTATTGATGTGGGATAAGTGTTCAGTGCTTATAAATGATAAAGGCAGACAGAGCGTTCTGGATATACAAGTCTGTCATAGCAAGGTTAGTATCTGTCAAGGCGCAGCAGCCACAGAAAGCCATAAATTTAATAATTTCATAAATCATAATGATTCTAAGATCAATCTAATTTTCTTCAGTGGAGGTTTTGCAAAGCATTAATATTGTTGTACAAAGCCCTGGTAAGATACCAGTGAGAACCTGGGACACTATTCATTCATTTTTCAGAAAAGATGAATTCAGATTAGTATAGACTTAGTGAGTAGTCACTCCCTGAGGGAGTACAGATATCTAATGGATGTATGGAGGCTAAAAAAGATTGGCTTCTTTAATTTGTCAGTCTAGAGGCAGAGAGGAGATTGGACATCTACTTACTTAAAATAAACAGCAAATAGGGTAAACAGCTCTAGAATAGTTAATCTAAGAATGGGGTTATCAAAAGATTGAATGGCTATAAAACAGCTATGAGCAAATTGAGAAGTAATTATTAAATACAAAGTTCTGTACAATGAAATTATGTGGTGAGACCAGAACTATTTAAAACATAATTTAAAATGTTGCCTCAGCAGTCTGTAGGATATATTAGTAATGCATTTCTTTCATTTTAACCTTAATCTTGGCATTCTGTAAAAACACTTTTTGTATTTACTTAACATATACATTTTTAATATATAAGAAAATAGATTTTCTCTTGTCAAGTAGTATGACACACTTCGTGAGATTGCAGCAGCCTTCAACGGTCAAAAAGTGCAAGTACAGGGAAATGCTGTAGCCTCAGACTATATCATGCTTCCTTGGAATGACATGTGCATTGTCACGCCACACACCCAGAAATGCAAGAGGATGGAGCACCAGCAGTCACTCTAGAGACAGAACAAGCAGAGCCTGGTGGGAAGCTCCTAATTTTCCAAAACACCAACTACTAGACCTTAAACCCCAAACACATGAGCTTTCATATTTCAAGCATTCTTTATTTTGCCATACTATGTCAGAGTGATGCAGTTCTTTGGGCTCTCAGATCTTCAGTCCATGCTTCAACAAAGCAGCTTCTCAAGAGAGCTGCTTGTGAAATGTGGTGGTGCTCCTAATGAGGACATGTTCTTTCTTGGTCACAATATCAAAATGGACTCAACTACAACTTCTCAGTAAAATGCCAGCCTGAGCTAGATGTATGCTATGAAACATTTCAGCCTAAGCAGTTTTAATTATTGCAACAATAAAATTAAGACAGTATCTTGCAGTAGGAAAAGAGTTGTTAATTCATAAGTATTGGAATCACTTAATTTTACACTGATTAAATTAATTTCATAATATCTTTCAGAAGCATTGGTATAATAGGTTTTAAATGCATTATGACTAATTTCATGGTATGGTAAATATATACAACTTTGTTTTTACTGCCATAGATGCACACTGTAGACACACTTAGAATTTCAGTCTCTAACTCAACACATTAGATTGCTTAAACTTATTACCAAATAAATAACAACCATACAGCAACTCACCAGCCCAAAACTTGCTCACAGGCCACAGAACTAAGAAGATCAAACAGGAAAACAAATAAAAACTGTTCACTTGAGAGAACTTTCAGGAAAATGCTTAACAGAGATCAGAGAAACCTCTTTATAGGAAAGTGTTTTAGGTCATTTTAAGCATATACTTAAACTGAGGCTTCTGTTACTTTTGAAGCCATTTAGTTCAGTTTTTAAACTACGCCAGAAAGGAATGAGGGGATAAAATTTGAGGTGAATTTAATTGCATCTAATAGCTCAACTAGAAGAACTGGTTGAGCTTCATTTGCTGATTTTTTTTTTTTTAAATCATTACTTACTTTGTTGTTTAGTATAACAGCACTTTATAGTTCCAGATAAGATCAGAGATACTCTGCATTTTGTGTTAAGTCAAAGACATCCAGAAATATGATTCCCATCCTCAGACTGCAGAGCAAAGGAAATACTGCACATCAAATCCTGACCCTGTTAAGTCAATGGGAAAATATAACCACTATTATTCTTTATAAGTTTCAAGACAGAATGGCACATTTTTATTTCCCCTGAAAGAGATTTAAATTCTGTTTTATTTTTTATCAAGCTATATTTAATTTGCAGATAGAAGGAGGAAAGACTAATTTTCAGGGGCTATATAAAACTACAGACACATTAAATAGAGCAAAACTGAAAATGCAAAGTGAAGAAGTCTGTAAAGTGTGAGTGACTGAAGCACTCTCACGCGGCTGGTGAATGAGCTGTGGATGTAAGTGCATGTCTGCTAAGTGATGTGTGCTTGCCATGTGCTTAATATAATTGCTTTAGAGCTCCTCTGAGTGGGTGAGAGTCCATCAGGCACAGTTTTCTGCTTCTGGAAAGCGGAATGTTGATGAAAAACAAAGCATGAGAAAGTGGGTAAATCTAGGGTGGTATTCTCACAGATGCATGCCTCTAGACCTAGCACTGTGCTTGTCCTACATGCATAGCGGTGAGTTTGCCTGCCTGCTTTTGTGTCTTGCTATGAAATGTGGTGATGTAAGTGTGGTTTACCCCTACCTAAAAAGGAGGAAAGTTCCTGGGTGAAGGATGAAACAGAGGTCATTGGGTGTAGGGTTTTTATCTGCACGGGAGCCTCCAATGTTCCAGGTGCTCAAGTCTGAATCTGTTTGTAAGTGTGCCCATGTGTCTTACCGATGAACTGTGCATGAAATGGGCCGGTCAAAAATCCATGTACATGTATGGAAGATGATCTTCTAGATGTTACCTTTGGGTGCACTTGCACCAGAGAAATGTTTATTCCTTTATACAGGAGCTTATGTACACCATCTTCTCTTAATTTAAAAGCTAAATCACAGTGGTTGCCTTCAGCAGTGTCGAAACCAGTTTTAATAACCTTATTAATTCTGAGTAATAATACTTTATTCTACAAGCAACTTCACAGCTTCGGAAGAGTGAGCTACACTGTGTGTAGTATAAAAGCAGTACACAAGTGCGAGTGTTCTTGCAGTTCAACAGTAGAACAAGTAACAGATCTGCATGTAAAATGGTTTCCATTAAGCCAGTGAGCAGACTGATGATTTGGTTAATTCTAACTAAGTGGCTGCATTGCCATAGCTCCACAGGTCCCAGCAGACCAAACATGAAACCTGCATTAAACTGTGATTTATTGCCCTACTTACCCTAGAATGTCAGAAAGAATATTTGCAGAGGAAGCTTGCTAAGGCTCATTAAAAATACGCATTTTAGTTTTAGGCAAGCTAAACTGACATCCAGGGTATGGGGAGCCCTATGTCCAGAGAGGAGGATTGTACAGGCAGCTTTATCAGGTTTGCCTGCAGCCAAGCCAGGCTCTCAGGACATTTTCTCTTGACAGCTGGGTTTTTTCCTTGGAGGAGATGTGGATTAGCTCCTTGCTACCTCACAGCTAGGTGCTTCTTTTAATGCTCTGAAAGGTAGGGTATTTAGACCTGAACTTTGCACTGCACACATGTAGGAGAACTTCAAGCTGGGACTTGCCAAATCAACACACCTCTAGCAGGGGAGGTCAGACCAAGTCAGAGTTGCCCCTCAGAACCAGAGTGAAATGGCAAGTGGCTGTCAGAGTTGTGCTGTGAGAAAGGGAAAAGTAAGAAATACGCAAGTTAAAACGAAAAGAAATGCAATATCCTTTAAAGTGCTTATTTAATAACTGAATGGGAACAGGAAAAAAAGAAAAGTAACTGTGTTAATTGATTACTTAATTACAAACAACAACACACATAGTATTATCTAAGTATTCCTACATAAATTTCCTTTTTAATTTTGCACAAAACCCTAGGTGCTGATATCCTTCTGGGTATTGGATACAATATTAAGCACTTTGTATCACACAGGGCCTGACTGAGGACACCCAGCAGATGGGGGCTGGCAAGGGAGTAGCGGTCAGAATGGCAGGTCCCCCGAGCCTGTTTCATTGAAATAGTCCAGTATTATGACTGACCATAGGATGGGAACAGAGTCTCTGTCTATGGCTGCACTACCATTTCAGCTTGGATCAAGAGGGCTCTTTTGAAGCACATCTTTCGACTGTAAAGTACCAAGTAAGCCCCAGAAGTTTATACAGGGCCAGTACCAGGTGCTCGGCATCAAATGTTATGCTGTATCACTCAGCTGCTAGTGGGCTGCATCCTTCAATAACGCCTGGGAGCCCAGCCCTTGCCCATCACAGCCTGTCTGTCAGAGACTGCCCTCTATAAACCTAGGAAGATCCATCCCGAGGGATAATAACTCACCATGGTTTTGTAGCCCAGATCCTCCATACCATAAACCTCCTCCAGAACTCCCGCTGCTCCACTGATTAGGAACACTCTGTCACCATTTCAGGAGGCTGCTTCCTTAATTTTGAAACCTAGCGTAGAACATGTAGAAAATTAAGTCAATACCTCTGTTTCTTCCCATTTTTAAATGAGCGAAAATAGAAGTCTGGAATGACTCTAAAGAAAACCACTAGTAACTGCCATGAGTCCGTGACCACCCAGTAGTGGAAAGGGGGGAGGGAGAGTGTGGGGAGGCTGTTTCAAATCTGGAACTGATTGCATTCATTTTAGCACTTCCCTGCATGTTTGTTTCTATTTGTAATTTTTAATTTCAATTTTTATTTTTAGCTGTGGGTATTTTAATAATATAACTCAACATATTGATTTATTTTCCAATTTTGCAAGTAATAGTGGTCATTAAAACTGCATCTATTAAGAGCAAGAGAGTTTTAAATAAAATCATTACCTATCAAACACAAAACATGCACAACAATGTAAGCACTGACAGCTTGGGGATCTGGATATAGGTGTGAATTTTTTTTATTAAAGGGTTAGGTTCCTGAAAGTTTGTGGAGAATGTCAAGTTTCTGGGTGGGCTGCAGCAGATTAATGGCCTTATCTGCAGACTGCTGCATTTGGCCAATACATTCAGTGCACTCACTCAGTTCTGTCCTTTTATAGAGGTTCCCCTACTTTATGCCATATTTTTTCACTTTTTATTTCTCTCCAGGATTGTTTTCTCATTCATCCCTGGCACTACTGCAGTCTTTCTCAGCAGACGAACTACCAAGTGAAGCACAAACAAAAGCTGAAAAAAACAGAGGCCCCAAATGGATAATCTCATAGATTATTCTATGATTAATTATTCCAGACTTATCAAATGCCACATCCAAATAAGGCCAAAGACATAATTGCAATCTTCTTTAAGACACACAAGCACCCCTTTGCACAAGCCTTGGTTTCTACCATGGAAAGTTTAAACCAACTTCCAACAGAAATGGTTGAAAAAAGAAGTAATGCTGATACATTCTGAGCTATATACTCAACATGTCAAGGAGATCATTAGTGACTGACACCAGTGATGTGTCACAGACAACAAGATGTCTCTTTTGCGCCTGTCCTTTACTGACATTCCTGTCACATCCTATTCACCAACCTTGTGCAGTGATCCTCTCGCACTTTGGATCAAAAAATTTCCATGTTATTGTTAGTGGGTTTTGTGTATCACCATTTTGTTCTATTTTTCACACAGTCTTGTTTGTACTTTAATCACCTGAATGAGAAAAGGTTATTCATTGCAGAAATTAGCATTGATATACATATATATATATGGGTACCTGTATATATATATATATAGTTGTACCTGGTTGAATATTATCTTTTTAACAGGAGATAAGCCACAAGTCCCAGACAGGGACCCTCAAATTCACTGAGTTTCCCTGATTTCACATTTAAGTCCCCACATTAGCTATAAATGTGTAAACCCACTTGGAGGTAGTTCCTATTTACTACATAGCTGAGGAGGCACATGGCTCTTTTTTTCTTTCACCATATGGCTGAAGTAACTCACACACAAGCAATTTGTTCCAATTCAGCTGTTTCAGCAGGAAGGATTTGCAGAAGCAGGATTGGGAAATAGACAAGATTCTCTTTCACTTCCGTGACAGGAGTTATATTTTTAATTAGCCCCTGTTAGTCTTTCAAGGGCAGCTTGTAAAAGTTTAATTCTGTGTCTCAAATTTGATAAGGCCATTTTTAAAGTGTATTTAAAGTCTTGTTCTGAAAGCCTTTTCTAGTTTTTAGAAAAGTCAGTTCCTTGGCAAATTCTGTGGAAGAAAAGTAAGAGTTTTGGAGTTTCTTTTCTCCCAGTAGAATCGACTTATATGAACCTTACTGAAGATAGAGAAGAGAGGGTAGTGGTCAATACGGCACTTCACTGAAATCCTAAGAGAGCCAGCTGTTGGGAAGATCTTATACAGTATGCGCATATCATTTAAAATACCTGGAGGCCCCAGGTTGGTACACTGGGAAGTAATGGCAAAAAATAGGTCAACGAACAATGGACTTGAAAAACCTGTAGGTTAATGTATTCCCTGTTACTTGCTTACACAATAGTATCATTAAAATCAAAACAATCAGATTTACTGGAATCTGACAAGTAAAAATAAAAAAAACCTGAAAAGGTCCATTTGAAATAAATATTATTTGATGAAAAAATAGCATTTCATAGTATGCACTGACTAAAAACTATGAGCAATATGAGAAACATAGAAAAAACGTAGAACGTAAACCAGCCTTATTAGTTTCCAGTGATGCCCTGAGAATTTAAAATAATATCTACTGAATGGATATGGTGTTGCACATGTTTACAAGGGGGAACACAGCATCCAAAAAAACTTGCAAAACATTTTGAGCTTGTAATTTATGTAGGATCACCTGGGGGGTATATTTGGTGATGCCTTAAAAATTCATCTCTAACACAGGGTTCTGTCAGAAGTGCTATGATTGAGAGCCTGGGAGAAAGCGTCCCTTAAACGTCATTGGCCCCTCAGCTTTCAGTTTAATATTTAAGCTGTTTCTAATTGTGTTCAGTTGAAACTTGGCATCCAGTTTACGGGCTTGGATGTAATTTTCATTTCAGTGAAAAAGGGGAGAAAAGAGGCAAAACTTAAATCTGTTCTGTTCCTGGAGCGCTTTAGTGGTAAATGAGGTAAAAGTTTCAATCTCTTTTCCCAAATTTGTCCAAGTGTGATTTCTTACCCAAAACATATGCAATATCATTCAGTGTAACACAGTACAAACACATGGATACATAGCCAAGAACTAATCAAAACACTCAACTTTGAACCTTCTGCAACAGTCTTTAGGAAAACCAAATTAGGATCTTGTTCATGGGGGGAAATGTGTGTGCTAATGACTAGAAAAGGAGCTCTGCACACATTGCAGGAAATTGCACTAGCCTTCATCAGCACCAGAAAACGAAAGTGAAAAGTCCATCTCAGAAACAAACCCTGATGTGAGCTTTAAAAGAGCTTCTGAACTGTTCTCAGTGGATGTCCCATCCTGCATTTCACACACCACTGACGCCCCCAGGTACTGCTGGCTTTCCTCACCCTTTCCTCAGCAAAGGCTGCAAGACATATTTCAGCCTATAGGGCCTTGGGGGAATAAAATGTCTCTACCTACGCCCAAAGTGACAACAGGATTAAAGGGGAAAAAAACATGGTGGAAAATTCACATTTATGATTGTTACAGCTGTAGCTGGCCCCACGGAGCTGGTGGCTGCGGGAGAGAATGGCTCCCTCCTTCCCTCTCCAAAGGCTGAAACACAAATCCTGCCATCTACAGACCATCCTTTGCTTAGAAAGAGCTGCGGCTTGAAAGGCCCCCGTTGGAGGAACAGACATCCAGCTAGTGTCGAAGCCGAAAAGTGGGGCTATGCAGAGCTCAGCAGAAAAGGAGCCTTCATTAGCACAGTCAAGACAACACTAGTCACTCAGCAAATCCTGTAAGGCAGGAAAACTGGCATCCTGGGCTTCCAGGAGTTTGCTTAGACTTCATGCTTCTTTCCTAGACTTCTATAGGAGATCCCAGAAGAGCAAGTAAAAAGATAGTCTTGAACATCAAATGTATGGGGCTGAGGAGGCACAGCCTGTAATCCAGGAGTGTGGTCTGGGGGTTGGAAAGAGAGGGGGCAGAGCGCAGGCATTTCCCCACTAGACGTCTGTGCTGATTTTGCTGATTGCAGGAATAGTGGCCTTCAGGGCATTTAATAAAAAATGATTAAGGAAGAGACAGGACTGTAGCTATATTACTCATCCATTAACCATCTGCACATGAGATCAGACATCCCTCCCCCTGAAGCAATCCAGCAATGGGCTACAGTCTTTGCATGGGTGCTCTGCTCTTTGTGTTGTCCAAGAGAATTGCACTTTAAAGATACAGCATGACTTTTACCAATTTTATTGCTTGATTACAGTTTGTTTGGGTTTTGGTGCAAACTGCTGTGTTCTAACAGAATTCTGTATTATGTCCATTGTAATGCTTATGTAATTTAACATGAGTATGGAAATCACAGGAAATACCAGCTTGGTGTATAATGCCTGCTCCTTACTTGGCTGTTCCTCAACTCCAGGGTAAGACTTTCTCAGTACTCTACAGTGAACTTATAAAGTGTCTTACTAAAATTGCACAGTCTACAGTAGTAGCTGTGAGAGCCAATTTAGCTCTGGCCTGAGCACGTACAACACATCCACTGAGATGAGTGGAAGATGATCTGTCCTTGGCCAAGGATAACACAATGTAATATAAATTCTTTCAGTAAGTGACTGGCAAGTTGATTTATGGCAATTTCTGACAAACCTGCTCTAGCTTTAGGTATAATTTAAGTAGTCATACGCATGCTGAAGGTTTTCAAGAGCTTGCCTGATGGTCCCCACGGGAACTTTCAAAGCCCCAGGTGGCAGTGGGGCACTTGACTCCTGTTGACTCAGAATTCTAATAAGTTCCTATATTTGCCAGCTGTAAGTTTAAAGTTCTCCCCTCTGATGTCCCAGAGGCAGGAACAACCAACTGTTCCCAGTGAATTTAGTTGGGAGCTACAGAGAACGGTGAAAATCAGTCTAGGTAGTTGGATGCCTCAATGAGAACTCAGAAACACACACTTGCCAATCAGGATTTGCCTTTCAGAGGTGTTCACCTGATAACTTTCTGTCTTGTGGAGCATGTCCATAGTCACAGAGAGGGGGAAGGTAATAAAACCCCACAATTTCTTGTGGAAATGTGGTTTAAAAGCAATATTTTAAAAACAGTTTACCCAAACACTGTTATTAATGATAATTGTTGTCATTGACTGTACATGATCATATTGCCTTTTTCATGATAGAAGAAATACTGCTCAACAGATGACCAGTTCTGTTTGGCAAAGGAGGAAAGAAGAGAGGGAAAAGAGACCATTAAAGACCGACACGCTCCTGATGATAATGCTATACATCACCACAAAATCACTTGCAGGTGTACACAAGTCTTGCCACTCCTTCTAGCCCAGTTTTTGTATGCAAGGTCATCCTCCTGGTGCTACCTTAGAAACTGGCCTTATTCTATAGAGGACATTGAATGATAACACTGCGAGTCAGCTGACTGCTGTGTCACAGAGCTGCTGCTTTCTACATTATCGCAACTGCCAGAGCTCTTACTGCTGCAGTTTTCTAGTCGCAGTGCGGCAAAGCAGACGCATAGAACCAGGCACAAAGCAGCATAGATTTTTTTTATTCTTATCTTTTTCATACAAGGGGAATATTCCTAGTGTTAGCGTAGGAACAGACACAGCTTGGATGTGTTGGCTTCAGCCTGGCAGCATTTTCAGCTGAGCAGGGACTGCTCGGAGCTCTGTACCCAAATTGCCTCTGAGGAAGAACGCCTGATTTCCCACTTTGCGTACTAAGAGGGTTTTTTTCTTTATGCTACGGTGATGTACCTGCAGCAATAAGACAAAGGAGATGGTACTTGTCACTGTCTGTCCGACTGGGGCCTTTTGCAGGTACTCCACGGCCGAAGCTGTGCCAGCATCCCAGGGTCAGATAGATTGGTAATACAGATTGCCGCAATTTCTTACATCAGTTAGGGCAAAGCTCAAACAAGAAACCAGACTCTCTGACCTAAATCAGTCCCAGTCCTTCTGGATACAGGGCAGCAGTCGACTAGCAATGACACAACCAGCCATCAAGTGGAGAGTCTCTGGGATTGCAATCTGTATCAGACGGAGTCTGAGAGAACGAAACCCTTTCGGGTATCCAGTCGCTTCTCCTTCTAATACTACAAATACTACAACTACTACTACTACTGCTACTACTGCTACTACTGCTTCTGTTTTTCTTGCCTGTAAGAAGCTGTTAATTGCGGTTGGTCTCTGACTGTACATTTGCGTGGATTAGTCTGTCTATAACGCAGTCCTTATCTGCTCCTGCTGGAAATCGGGGCACGAAGTCAGCCTGCTTTAACAGTTGTTTCTTTCTGCGTGATGCTATGCAACTAGAATGGGTTACACTGACAACAAAGGAACAAGCACAAAGCACCACTTTCTTTGCTGGACTGTTACAGGAACATAGCTCTTCTTCGATATGACACCCTGGTCTCTTCTCTTTGCTGGCTTTTTCTTTTTTTAAAATTTAATTCATCTAATCGAAGAGCCTAACAGACACCATCGTGAATGTGGCTTTTAATGATTTGGAAAAGACAGCCTGTGGAGACTGCGATTCGAGACAGCAACACATTTAGGTTATTGCCAATTTTAAATACTTGGTTTGTGAAGCACAGCCCTAAGGGACGAGCTCAGTAACTGAGAAAGAGATTGTAGATAAAGAAATAAAAATGACAAGCGTAATGGAGGCTCTGCAAAAGAGACTGTCAGAGAATCAGTTCATGGATGGCAATTTCACCAGTCTGAATCTGAATAATTCATAGATTGAAATTACCCTGCTTTCACCTTTCCATTTAAACCGGCATGATCTGAATCTCTAATAAATTTTCAAGATAAAGTAAAATGCCAATTTGAATCTGAAGAGCTTTTAAAACCAGATGCTACACCCTGAATCTTTCGATACCTTTCACAATTATCCTGTGAGAACCGCACTTCATCACGAAGCACCATTACCAGTGAAAATTACTGTGATTACAATAGCAACAATAGAATACCATCAAATGATCTCTAATCTACCTAATTTACCAAGGCTGACTGTGTGCCCATTGTGTTTCACTACGTCTGGCATTGGATCAATATCACAGTGGAACAAAAATCCCTTAGTGTGTGCTTCCTTTTGGTACCTTTACCTTTGACAGCACAGCAAAAAAATTTACCTACTGTTAAATGTTTTTACAGCCAATCTACATGCCTGCTGTAGGATCTGATTGATTATCTATGATTTTCTTTAGTTCTTGGGTATCAGATGTCTTTGTGTTACTAATTAGTTTATAATGTATACTCACACACAAAGACTGCAGCAAGCGAGTGCCAGCACAGGGACCCTGCACTGCTGCTGCAGTTGCAGCGCTCTCACTGGGGAAGCCAAAACGAGTTCGGTGCCTTATGCGAATAATTACTCCTGTCTGAGTTAGAAATGCTTTGTAGCATCATCGGTCTTGGTCGTACTACGTGAAAAATGTATGCAAAAGCCATGGTCAAGAAAAACGATCGCATGTAATACTAACAAGATTTTCCCCCCGTTCAGCAATTAGCATGTGGTTGTGAGAGACAGGCTGTGACTCCTTCTGTGTGTGCGTGTGTGTGTGTGTAGGTACACATGCACATACATAAATGTAAAGCCACTGTGCTCTGTGAATGACTATGTGCTGATCTCTGAAAGTAACAACTTTCTCTGACAAGCCGGGCGTTGTGTTTTGCTGCAATCTGCTCAGTTGTAACAAATCCCTCTTTGGGAGGTGTAAATTTCCTATAGGATGATGCGTGACTTCTGGAACAGTAAGTACCATTTCTGCAATATGTTGGTGCCTATAGCTATGCTGCAGAACAGTATTTTAAGCATAGTCTGAGTCCTTGTAGCATAACTAGAATGTGAAGAAGTGAGAAACATGTACAGAAGGCTAGAAACAGGCATTCTTCATGGAGGCGACTGTATCTGCTGTTTGTATGTGTGAGTTGTACACTTTGGGCTTGTTTTTCATTTTATAATCAGATTTACTTTGCCTTCAGGGAATATTTTCTAAGGGAGGAAGGTAAGCAGTATTTCTTCTTATTTCTATGACTGTGTTGTATTTCAGTTGAGGGAAATGCATGTTTACAGCACATAGTTATATAATACAGCAGGATCTCATGACATCTAATTAAATGTTTCAATATTTGTTCACATTAAAACTGGTCAAGGAAGCATACTTAAAATATGGATTTTTATTGAAAATACACTTCTAGAAATGCTATGCAAAAAACAATTTACAGATTGTGTTCGCATTCACCTTTTTCTCTTTACTGTTGTTAAATAAGTGCCTATTCTACCTAAGTACTAATGGGCTTGAAACCTTTGGATTTTATATATTTCGTCTTCTCAAAACACAGTTTACTGTACTTCTGAATTTTCTGTATATTGGTGGAGACTGTTCTCTAGAGGTAGAAGAGGCAAAAGGTTTTACATCTTGAGCTGTGATAACAAAGGAACTTCAAAGGGCACAAAATATGATTATACAAAAGTCTCAAATTTTAAATGATTCGGTAATGTGATTTAGCAAAATGCTCTTCTTAGACAACACACTCTCAAGTTACTACACTATCTGGAAATAATTAGTCTATTCAGTTCTATATTTATATTCTTCATTTTCACGTGATGTTCGAAACTTAACAAAGAAAAATCTGACAGCAAATACTGAAACTTTGGTAAAAGTGTAAAACCTACATTATGGTTACTATGGTAAAAAAATCAAGACATTTAGGCTGAACTTTGCTGACGAGAACTAGGCATTATGATTTAACTATTTTATGAAGAACATTTTATATTTTCACGTACAGAAATATAACATATACTCATTTAACTGCTATACTGCAAGGACCATGCAAACAGGAATGTGAATATTTTACAAAATACCATAGAAGTACCTGGCAGCATTTACAGTATTATTGTTTCTGCCACACTCTTCCAGTATCATATACTGCATTGAAATCATAGTCTGTTAACCAATTGGATTCCACGGAGCATTTACAACCCTAATTTTTTTATCAGTCTTATCTGCTGCGACAGCCTTGAGAAAGCAGCTGGCCGTGGGGTGCAAGGTGTCCTCACCATCACACGCAGAGCAGAGCTAAGGCAGAGTTCACAAGCTACTGGTAGCTTCACATAGGGCCCAGTCCAAATCCTTCTGTGGAACCGTGCTGGAGTCCTCTAACTTTGTGTTTCTGTTATGGAACTTTAAACATGCCACTGGCTTTCTGCCACTGCTCCATACTGGCCTCACATTCCAAAACATGCAGTGCTGGCCAGGCCTAATGCTGTTTGCCAGTGTGAGCCTCTGCAGTAGTTGCCAGACGCTGTTAGGACAGCATACTCAGGAGGCGAGAGTATGCGTGAGACTCTGCTAAATGTTGTCTGGAAAAGTTTGGAAACCTGGGGAAGTGAACTCTGCCTTTTGGGGTGATGCGTGTTTCAAAGGCAGCAGGGTTGCAGTCTGTCAGCAGGATACACTGCACATGCAAATGGGAAAAAAAGCCTTTAAACCTTAGACACAGGATTGTGAAGAGAATATTAGCAATATTACCTCATCGAAAGTATTAAAATGTAGTCAAGTCATATCATCCATGTGTTTTCTTATATGGCTACGGCCAATCAGGTAGCTACAGCTGAAGCATTTAGGACTTGTAATTGTATGTGTCAAAGTAAATGGCAGACTGCAACATGAAACTTCTAACATAAGGCCACTAATTTCAGCAATAGGAATCCAACAGTTAACATACATCATATCCAAAGATGTATTAGTCTGGTTTTATGCCTGTTTTTCACTGTTTTACACTTGTCCATAAATCAATCTGCAATGGCAAAGGAAGGACAAAACCCTTCTTTACATGAGTTCTGGCAAAGGAAGGACTAAACCCTTCTTTGCATGAGTTCCCAAATAAACACAGATAGCCACTTCAGTAAAATTACCCCCATACATTTGGTGGACCCTTATCTGCAGTTAGGCAGCAACCATGATGCAGCCACACACATGAAAAACATACTGGACCCCATTCTATTACCACAGAATTTAATAACAAGTCTCCCTGTGTCATCTACATAAAAGATAGATCCATTCATTTCCTTCCATTACATTCTTCTTGTGAAAATTGCTGCTATGTTGTTGGTTTTTTTTTTTTTTCTCCTTGATTACAAGAGTCGTGTATAGTTGACACAACGCTGAACAGAAAACACTTCTTGTTCACCAGGACACAAGACCTGAGCTAAATATACACTGAAATCAACATCTCAGGATAGGTTTATTTGACAGCTGAAGGGACCTTCTCATCTGTAGTGTTGTTGATAATATTTGTGCTCACTTCCTTGTCAATTTTGCATTATCATCTGCTACAAAACACACAAGTTCTGATCTGTAATGGTTGTATCTATTTGGACAAGAGCCCTGAGGATAGGAGGGTCTGTTGTGGGTTTCACTGCATTTTTTTTTTTTCACTGTACTGTTGCTTTGAATTAATTGCAACTGCCTATGGAAATATGATCCCTTAAGAATGTAGAGAAATACATTATTAATGATTACGTATGAAGAATTGCTAGATTCCCCTATACCCTGGCTGCTATGAATTTCACACCATTATTCCCAAAGAAACACATTAGGAAGAAAGTAAGACCAATGTAACTTGAAAGGAAAACAGCATCATTTCCAAACTTATCATTTTTGACACAGGAAATTCAGAGTTAAACAGAAGAAAATCCAAATGGTTCACTGACACAATTAAAATACCTGAGCAGCTCACTTCTTCTTTGATACCATAACTCCAGGATGTGACAGAGATAAATAATTTTGCCATGTCAGTTTATATTATAAAGATAGGATCAAAAACTACCTTTGGCTTTAAAAGTATTTGCACTGCATTTCACAGTATCAGCTCAGTTTCTCTATGGACTATAAATGCACACCTGCTCTGTGCTTTTAGCTGTGTAACAGAACCAGAAGTTCTGAAAATTGAATGATTTCTGACCAACCAAAAGAGGGAAATTAAATCCTAAATGGGAATTGCAGAAGAGGCAATAGGTTTCCCAGGTCTTATGCCAACAGAGATTCTTGCTGTGGGTTTTGCAGGTCAGGTTAAACTTCCTGTGTTAGAACTTTTTCTAAAAAACCGCCATAGTTAAAAATGAGTGGGAATTCAAAATATGGCCAAAGTTTTGCCCAAAAACATGAGGGTTTTTTTTCTTTTCTAACTACATTTGACATTATTTCTGTCACAAGTCTTGCCTCAAAGTTTACCAAGAAACCGGGTACAAAAGAATATTTGCAATGGTATACCTCGTTTGTAGCTGGTCATGCATAGTGAAGCACACACAGTGAATTAGCAGTTGTGGTAAATGCTAAACTGGGAAACGTTGCTGAAACAGAAAAAATATAAATTGATAGATTATGGCATTGCCACTGCACTGTTCACTTAATGTTTCACAGAGATAGTGAAGAAGTGAATGTACAGCTGAATTACATGCAGTTACGCTCAGTGGAATGCTCAAAATAAAAGCCTTTTTTTGTACTCACCTCTTTCTGTTTCTTCTGCCTAAGTTCACTCAAAACCCATCTCCAGTGGCACAGCAGTCACAGCAACTGGCTATCCCTCTGACCTGCAGGTAAGAAGTTTCACTGAGACAGCACACAGATGAGACCCTACATCTTGTTCTCCTAAAGGCAATGTCCTGGTTGGTGGGGCCAGGGGAGGGGCAGGTGTGCAGAGGAGCATTGATATGACACACTTCTGACTCCCATACAAAGCAAAAGTGGGAAAATATCATTCTTAAGTAATTAAAGAGGAGTAGCAACATCTTTAATTTCTGTGTTTTGAGAAGCAGCTCTTTTGCAAACTCGTCAAATTTATACCTAGCACAAGTATCATGTGGTGAAACTCCAAGACATGCAGAAAATTTAAACTGTCAATCAATACTGAGATTGTGGAAAAAGTGTCCATAATCTAAGAGACTACACCAATATTTATTCATACACATAGACACAGTGCTAGCATTACTGTCCAGATACAGCTTTAAGGCCTTTTAATTTGCATGTAAATGTAGCCGCCTATGCCATTGCACCCATATTGTCTGTAAAGTGACCATATATTTCAGATTTGGCTTAAGCAGCTACATCCCTTTTAAAATGGCCTTTTTGGTAATGGTATTTTTGCTTTTCCTTTGAGTGACATAGCATGCCCTGTGTTATGCATATAAGTAAGCATGAATTGTTGCAACTCCTTTTGTCAAAAGGCATAGTTTTCCTCAAAGCTTGTCTGTACTAAACTTATCACCTTTTCATGAGGGGCAGCCTGTCTTTGCAAGCTGATGGGCTTGATATGGTTATTAATTGCTTGCAGTTTGTTTTTATTTTTGTATTCTGTATTTCTTTCATTATATTTAGGAGTTGGAGTGCACCCTTTGCCACAGAACTTGATTAAGGTAATTACTTAAAAAAAAAAAAAATTAAGGACACATGCTTCATATTCTGAATGCCCCAGAGTGTGAGTGACTTCCTGAGCTCTTGGAGCGGAATCTGGAGTCCATTGGAGTATGTGCAGGATGGATTTCACTGGGAAAAACCAAAAAAAAGTAATTTTCTGGTCCTTCTGATTGTTTGCCTCAATTTAGACAACATTGTAACCATAATCTCTGAGTCTTTATTTTATTTTTGTAAATAAGTACCTCTAAACACAATTCTTTCACCTTACAGGGCACTTCATGAAAATAATTTCTTTAACAAATGTGAGTCACATAATGAAACAGTAACAGTTGGGGGAAATCCTGATGGAAAGTAATGCTCTCATCATTAGTGCTGTGTGTGGTAAATTAGGAGCAGACTCTTCAGGAAATGAGGAAAAAAAGGCAGAATTGCTGCTCATTGAGAGCTTGTCTTGAGCACAGAGTTCATGCTCTTTAAGAACAATAAGAACATCCCAAGTCTGTGTTTCACATATTTATTTATTTATTTATTTATTTATATACATATACATCCATAACTTGGGGGAATTTTGATCACTAGCTAATACACAAAAGTTATAAAATTGGCTACTCCACAGAATTTTAAATTTCAGTGGTATTTTGGGAATGTTAGGGGTAAAAAATAAAATATAGTTGTCAAGGGGTATCATAAATGTGTGAAAAAGACTGAATACCTAACCATAATATTTTTTTTGTTTATTTCTAAAGCATTAAAATGCTGTCTTAATGCAGTACTGAAAAATTCCCAACCTCCATTCTGTTTCACATTTGGAGAGGTCTTTTCATCTTCCACTACAGCAGTAGCCTAGGGACTCTTGGCAGATACATATTTCTACCCAGACAGTTTATATTATTTGTAGATAAGTAGTCCACTTTCTTCCACAATTTCTGTGCATTCATAACAGCACAGTGGAAAATATTTGCATTGCTATATATTTAACCACAATACCTGTCAAGAAAAAAACAATTTTGTTGTGCAAGGCACTGTATGAAGGGAAAAGAAAAGGTCCATATTTTAGAGTCAATTTTTATCTGAAGTAAGAATAATCACTAAATAGCTGAGAAAACAATGTGCCATTTTCAGATAGAGAAGATAATTTTTAGAAAACATATAACAAATAAAGCTATAAACTATAGCTGAAAGATTCATATTATAAAGGTAACCCAGTTTTTGAACAACCTTATTGCAAGCCTCTTATCTATATTTATCAAAAATAAAATGCACTCGCAGTGATGAATTGATGATTGCATTTAAAAGAAAGTGTGACTCCCACTCCCTCCAAAGAATAACTGCTTTCAGGACCTGATTAGATGTTAGAAATAACAATAATAACACCCTTAACCAATCATTCTTGCAGCATTCATAAACTTACATGTAGCAGAAAGTAATTTAATATATGTGTAAGTCTTGAAAAGCTTTTCCTCTGCCAGCACCAGTTTTGTAAACTTTGTGCATCTTCTGCAGAGATTTAAGAACTTATCAGGCCTGGGTTGGAGTGACTTCTAGACATGAGGTAGCCAATATTCTGTATATTTATCAGTGGTCACTTAAATACAATGCAAACAGATCTTTTCATACTCATGTAACAATTTACCATGGTAACAGAAAAGTTTCTGTATTTTCGTTTATACAATTCACAGTAAATTGCTGATTTTCACTACGCACAGACAGAGCACTGAATTTTAAGAGACAGATTTGAAATAAGAAAATCTAGGAAATAAACCAAGGTATCCTGGAATATCAGAAGTAGGGAAACTAGTTGGTTTAGACAGACAGACAATTTACACCAAAAGTATTTGTGACTATTCCCATTATGTGCATTTGGTTTTCTAATTTTTGTAACTATAAAGTTGGGCTGGGTTTTCAGTTTGATTTTTTTTTCAAAAAGTGATCATTAACCTGCATCAAGGCTGTGAGTTTATTTTAATTCCTTCAAAATCCAGGTTTAGTCAATCTCGCTGTATCTGCATGAGAAAATTATTTAAATGAGTGAGGTGAAGTTATACGAAGGGACAGGGTGGCTTTTGCACAATTAGGAATGCAATTTTCATTGATGATGGATAAGTATTTAGTTAATTTAGAAGTGCCTGTCACTAAGTTTCTTAAAAGTATATTTACTCTTTCCCCCCACCTTTTAAGATTTATTGCCATTTGCAAAGTACTTTTAGTTCATATTCTTCCTTACGCCAAAACTGGTTTATTCAGTTTTCTGATAATTAATAGACACCACTGGGGGTATTAAAACTGTGTTTAATAGCTTCCCAAATAATAAATTTTCTGCTGGATTAGAATGTAGTCTGTTGAGAAAACTTACTTCAAAAATCAGCACATATAAGTGCCAGAGACAGAAATTCAAACTAGTCCAAAACAAAGATAAATCAGAAACCATTGGTTACTGCCTCTATTTCATTACTATTTCCAATGTTGATGACCACTAGAGCCTTTCTACTAATTTCATTCTTTGAGGTGTAGTTTGCTAGTTAAATCATGTATCCTTTCAGAGCTGGAAAACTACTCAAAACAGAATTTTGGATCTCGGCTGTCCCATTGCATCACAGCAGAGACATGAGTCTCAAGTAAAATCTGGAGATTATAAATTGAGGTTGAATGTAACTATAGTAACAGAGGCTGCTAGCAGTGGAGTGTGGCGTGCAGGATTGAGACATGAGGCAGAAGTTAGAAGGGACAGGACTAAAATCTGGTCTTCTTCACTGCCTTTTAAGGATCAACTTTGCAAGATGTGCTACGTAGTATAAGCCAAATCATCTCCTGAATTCTTACCAATGGTTTGGGTTTTGCTCATGACCTCTTCGCCATCAGCAAAGGTGTAAAACTTAATGGAGAGAGACACCTTTGCTTTCATCTACCTGACCTCTACTGAGCACTGATCACACCAAATGTGCTAAATTTCATCCCATATTGTAGTAGCATTTCCATTGTTTACAGCCTTCAGAAACACACGATAACCTGGCACTTACGGTTGCTTCTCTTTGTTTCTCCTCCTTGGAAACTGCAGTTTCACTTTCAAAAGCTAAATCAGAGGCTATTCATTTACAAGCCACAGTAAAACTTTACCAAGTCCCACCTGCTGGCTGGGTGCTATTGGGATGGGCAGACCAGACTTCACAGCGGGGAAACACATTCCTCTGTTTAACAGACAAGGCATGGTGTCCTCCCAAAAGTTTACTGAGGCCTTCAGGCTTATAGCTTCAGTTAGATGTAAATGGCAAAAGCTAGTGAATACTATAGCTAGTAACTATGTGTAAGTAGAGGTTAAAAAAAAGAAGAGAAAAAACATTTTCATAAAAGGTGAATTAAATTGAACTGAATATTGAGTTATCTTTTGACATATTTTCACAATAGGCCAACAGCTGTGCAGTTGATAATACAGTTTCTTCCATAGTAAATCTTTTGCAAGTGGGCTTACAGAGAACACAAATTATAAATAATTTATGATAAAAATACATTTATAATTACATACATATGTGCACACATACACTTGCAAATAAGAATTTTCAACACAATTTTATGAATATGTAGTCATTTAATTTTATTTTCAGTAGGGTTCTGTCACTTATTTATATTTTTACACTGATAGGGAAATACCACTATTTTGCCTTTGTAATGTCTTGGTTTTCTTTCTGCTGCTTGGCTTTGCTGATGAGAGAACACGGATTAGTTTTTAAATAACTGTAGTTCTTCAGATGACATAGTGGTATACCACAGGTCTGAATTTCAAGAGCCACTATATTGTTGGGTGAACCATATTTATTAGTTATTAATAGTGAGAGTATAACAGGCATCAGAAGCTGCACAAGAAAACCTTAAAAAGTGCTTTCATTTTGGGTCTCTAGACTAAGCCCCTGACTGCAATCTCAGCAAATTCTTTCTGTGTTAGTGGAAATTAGCTTCATAACATTTTCCTTGTTTTCTTTGGACACCCTTTCTGAATTTTAAGTTATTCTTCTAACTCAAATATATTTGGTTTATGCTTGCTTCTTTCTTTCTGCTATTCAGATCCCATCTTTCCATGGTGACCATCGGGGGGTTTTTCCCTAGTACTGATTTAGACTAACAGCAAATGCTCATCTGAGGAACTCAGGGGCCAAATGTGGCTCAACTGGTATAAATAAATAGGCAGATGTTCTTTTCCATCTGTCTCTCATTGTTGTCCACACAGTGATAATACTGTTGTCTACACCTTTAAAGAAAACAAGGCAAAATAAAAGTAGTAGAAAGATACACTATAAACCCCAGGAAAATTAGAAGGTGACAAATTGCATCTTCACATTAAAAAGAATTAACTTCCAACCATTAAAGTACAATGCAATACCTATTTATCAAGTTAAATTGTTTTCCTGTTCCAAAGCACAAATATAATTACAGAGGCCTTTTACATATGGATGGCATTTGTTTAAGGACTATTTTTAACTCTGCATGCATAAATCAGGTTTAATTTCAATTTCTTTTTTTTTTTTTACCCACACTTTCAGAAGGTAAGCAAATATAATGCTGGAAACAATCTCTTGGATGATCAAAATGCTGTCTTTTACTTACCAATGGAACTGTGCTTGTGGCCTTTTCCATGAACTCAACAATCCTCATCATTAAATAGCTTGAGCTGTTATTTCTTTGTCCCCACAATTTGTATTGAAGAACTACTCTAGAACCTCACCACTTTTATGGCCAGAATCTCTCTAGCTTTCAGCCTAAATTTATTCATGGCCAAATTACACCCATTTGTTCTTGTGCCAACATTGTCTGCTAGAGTAAACAGTTCTTTTCCTTGCCTACTGTTTACCACCCTATTGTGTTTTTAGCGAATAATTATTTCCTGTATCAGTTTTTGTTTCTACAAGACTAAACAAGCAAAAATTTTTGAGCCTTGCTCTTAAAAGGACTTCACTCTGGTAATCCATCCAGCTTTTCCCCTGTTTCACCTTCCCCGAATGTGACGAAAAAGATCTGTGTGAGATCTCTCAGGTGCTTTAAGCAGCGGCACAGATATTTTACTTTTCTCTGATAAGAAATAGTTTATCTGGTTCATACTTGGATGGCATCTGCTTTTTCATGGTTGTATCCCACTGGCAACTTCGTAAGCCTGCAGTCAGCTAATATGCATACGTAGATCTATCTCCTGTGTTATTTACAACTGATACGCTCCTAGTTTACAGCAGATTCTTTAATTAATCCTTGAGTGCATGTCTCCACTGCCAACACCATGTGTTTCAAGAGTGAGTTTAGCTGTGTGTATTTTTAATGTGCTTTTTCCAAGCGTAACACGTGTTTGGGATAAGCTGATGCCAAAGATAATAGAAAAATAAAAAGGAATAACGTTGTGAGACCAAAGAGAGGCACTCAGCACACCGACAGCACCAGGGGCGACGTATTAAGGAATAAAGAGTTTTCATAAATGCCTCAGTGTAATATGATAGAACATAAAGGTTTGAGTGTGATACACTGCTTACAATACATCAGGACATTCTTTTTTGGCCTGGTATACTCACAGCTGCTTAAATACTGCATTTCAAAATAATTAGGATTATTATATCAATTACTTCCAAGGTAAAAAAAAGCTTTGATGCTGCCTGGTTGTAAAGGTTCCATTTAAGGACCATACATTTTGAAATGAAGACTATATAACTCTTAAGTTTTAGCAGACATGGACATTTTCACAGGTACGTTGATGATTTTGGACTGCAATTTCATATAGCTAGGAATTTATAAACTTTGAATCCTTAAGAAAATGATAGACATTTCCTCATTTTGATGTGGAAGCCAGCAATTTATAAAATACCTCTAGCTGTGCAATTATAGATAGCAGAAGAGTAGTAAATTCCCACATTTAGCAGCTTCATCCTTTATTAGAAAGATAACCTAGACCCTTGAAGGAGAGGGAGAAAGATTATTTTAAAGTCATGTGATAGCTTTTTAAAAAATTTTGCATAAGAGTGCGGGATGAGAAAATTTATTTAAAAGAGTTATCTGCTAGGGTGTGCAGCTTTAGAGAATTCTTGAAAAATCTTTTTTGTCAGTTTTAAATTTGATGGGAATCTGCTTATTGGGAAGGGAATCTGTATCTGCTCAGGATTATTTTATTAAGTTATTAAAAGGTAGTTTTACTTAATATGCCCTCCTTGACTATTGCTACATAATACCCTCTTTGATGTTGAAGTGGTAAAGTGAACACATTAACTTTTTGATGCATTATAAGTAACGTTTAATACATTTTATTTTGTTTGGGGCACCCCTGTGGACCTGATAGCTGTGCAATAATCACTGCTATACGAAGCAGGGGAGTGCCTGGACTGCCACACCCAGCTCCGGGGTCCCCAGCACAGGAAGGACATCAACCTGTTGGAGTGAGTCCAGACGAAGGCCAACATGATGGTCAGAGAGCTGGAGCATGTCCGCACTGAGGAAAGGCTGAGAGCGTTGGGATTGTTCAGCCTGGAGAAGAGAAGGCTTTGGGGTGACCTAATTGTGGCCTTCCGCTACCTGAAGGGCGCCTGCAAAAGAGGTGGAGGGGAACTTTTCACGAGGGTGTGTAGTGAAAGGACAAGGGGAAGTGGCTTCAAACGGAACGAGAGTAGGTTTAGATCAGGTATTAGGAAAAACTTCTTGACTGTGAGGGTGGTGAGGCACTGGAACAGGTCGCCCAGAGAAGCTGTGGATGCCCCTTCCCGAAAGTGTTCAGGTCCACGTTGGAGGAGGCTTTGAACAACCTGGTCCAGTGAATGGCGTCTCTGCACTTGGCAGGGAGTTTGAAACTAGATGATCTTTAAGGTTCCTTCCAAATGAAACCATTCTACACTTCTATGATACACAAATAGTGGCTTCAAAAAGTTAATTAATTGATATTTGTGTCATAAGAGTTTATTTTCTTTACCCACAATTCACTGTATTTTTAGAAATATTTGAGATATCAGAAACTTGCAGGCCTTCACTGCAGCAAGGTGCAACCAAGTAATCATTTCAACTTGACAAGATTAATTTTAAAACAGTTCTTTCCCCTAATACACCTCTTTCTTTTTTCCTAGCTGTAGTTAGTAAAAGTATATGTAAAACTGGGACAAAGATTTTTTTATAGTCTTTCCTCTTTAGACAGTGATACATTTTTTGTGTTGATAAAGGAAAGGGATTTGCAAAGTGCCTGACAAAGTGAAACGTCTCAGAAAGTAAAACATGTAGTAGAGGGTAACACTACCCTACTGATTTTTATCTCAAAGAGTTGTTAGGCTAATTAAGAAAGAATTAAACTATACATGACAGATACCAGTCACATTGCTTCATATACTGCTGGAGGATACACAGGAACACGGGGTGATGAAAGCATTGCAAAGACATACAAGAAAAATAAAACACAATTTCTGCATCCAAGTACAGTGGATTTTGCAGGTAAACACGGCATGCTTGTTTGACAAGATGTTCTTTTGCACAGTATAATTTTGTTATTAATACAGATTCTATATAGAAAAATATTTTTTAAGTGATTTAAGATAGGTTTGGGGAAGGGAGGAGGGCAAAGAAGAGCAGAGAATCACCTTCCGCAGTTATTTACATGGGAAATGCTTGTATTACTCTCTTAATACAAAATTAGAGTTTCTCCTGTTGTGCAGTACCTTCTGGTGCCATTCTGAAATTAAAATCAATAATAATTTCCCAAGCTGAGAAAATTTATGCTTCTCTGAGAAGCTGACCTCATCAATAAGTTAATATTGTTTGGCACCTATATGGAGAAGCATCCAGAAAATATTTTCTGTGTAAAACAGAGATTTTTTTTTTCCTCACTTGTTTTCTCTCTATTACCTGTGTTAGCTTCCTTGCCATAAGATTTCTTGGAGCTCTGATTCAGGGGGAAATAGATCTGTTGTTTCCTGAAAGAAAATTAATTAGTATTAGGGAGATGGTAAGGTAACTTTGGTGAAATAAATCTGTTTTATAGGGTTAAGGTGAATGTAAAACAGAAGCATATGATAAGTTTCAATTTCACATTGGAAGGAGTGCCACGTTAATTCAAGAGAAAAAGTGGAACAAAAATCCACTCAGGGAATTAGGAGCTGTGCATCAGCATGGATGCTGCTGTGCCGTGCAGACAAATGCAGGCATATGGCAGCTGATGGGACACAGCCCTGGGCCTTGCTCCAGCACTGGCTCCAGCTTCCCCTTCAGTCAGGGATGGGAGTGGTTTAAAATTACATAGTCTACAATGACACGGGTCTACAATATGAGGGTTTTGGCACCTTGGTCCCGCTTCAGAGTAGTTTAATGCTGAAAGCAACTCTATAGCTGATAAGAATTTTTCTGTCTTTCAAGTAACACCTTAAAATCAGGTGTGTCAGGGCATATTTTTTGTAGATGACTGGAGAGTTGTATGCAAGCAGTTGTTGGCTTGTGCTTTCAGAGAAGGCAGTGTGTGTATTGTGCACAGCCCGTGTGACTATAGAAATGATACAGCGAGTCACAAATGTGCTCCCATTTCATTGCCCACACATTTCCCACTTCTTCACACATAGAACTGCAACAGGCAGGGCTGGTGTAGGAGGCTCTTTGGGACCTTAGCAGAGCAAGTATTCTCCAGTGGAGCTGAGAAGTGAAAGAGACTTACCAGCTGTGAGCCAAATAGCAGCAATAGTGAGATGTTGCAGCTCAGGAAGGTTTATAATACTATGGGTTATTTCTTGTTTCCTTAAATAAATTGATTATTTATTTTCTAGTTCTTTAATAATTACGGTAACCTGTAATTATTAAAGAAACAGGAAATAAATAATCAATTCCTCCCTTACAAGCACTTTATATATGAGATGTGCAAAATGGTGGAGTTGAAAGGGAGATAAGGCTGTTCACACTCTGCACCCGAGCTGGATGTGGGTTACTCCCTTTCAGGTGTGTGGTCTAAGCTTCAGGTGATGGGAGTGGTTCCATGTTTTTTGAAGTTTTACTTTTTCTTCTTTTTTCATCTTCCTCCTGGCATATCACAGGCCTTTCCCATGAGCAGTGTCAGTAGCAAAGTTGAGCAGATGTCTCATGGGGCTGTTCCCATTTTGCTACCACAGAAAACATTACATGCACTGGGTCACCAAGGTTTCTTTTTGCATGTTCCCCTCTCTGCCTGAGCTTCAGCTGAACAGTTTGTTCATTTAAAAACACTATAAACCTCTCAAAACCCACCAAAAATTACCTTTGCAAAGCCCCTGCAAGTTCACTTCCAAATTTGAAGCCATTCCTTCTTTTTTTCCAGTCCTGTGACTTTATTCTCAATTTTGTTGAGTCTTTGCAGGCTTTGTGTCACTTGCAGGATCCTAGAAGGTGAATTACCGTAAATTAAGAATAGACTCTTAGAGGCTTCCAGTGTGACCATCCAGGTTGAAAGTCCTTTTAACAAACTTAATTAGTTAATGATAAAAAAAAGAAAACTTTTGCCTTTAATGGCAGAAAAAAACCCCAACAAAACAGACACACTGACAAAATGAAAACAGCAAGTTCACTTATTACTAAAAAGTATAAAATGCCAATAGAAAAGATATTTTTAAAGTAATATTTACGAGTGCTATACACATGAACATAGAACATATATTCCCTTAAAATAATCTAGTAAGGAAATAAAACATCTATTTGCATTTTACTTTTGCACCTAGGTTTATTAAGATAATATATGTATCTTTTTGTATGCCAAGCCATTTCTTTGTCTCAGCCTGTCCAGGGTGTATGAATATTGACTAACGTACACCTCATGGTGTATTATTGCTTACTTGAAGCATAATACTGCATGACCTTGTTTTTTCTCTTAATTATATTTTTCCCTTGTAGGAAAGTAAGTTTACTCACTTTGAATCGTGCCAAACCGCATAATTTGGAAAGGAATATTGTGGCTCTACTTGGAAAGTACTAATTGGGCTCCAGCCATCACTGGGAAAGCTGTATAGTCTTTTATTATTTTAACTGGCCAAATGCCCTTTGTTACCACATTAACAGTCTCCCTACGGTGCATGTAACTTTGATATTATTTCCACTTTTAAGCTAAATTTGACCAGATGAAAGGCACAAACCCTCCAATTTTGAAATAAAAAAAATAGCATGTTTTGTTAATCCTGTATTTCAGAAGGAAAGTCTGTGAAAATGATAACCTTTGTTTGCTGGCCAAAGTTTTTGTTCAGTAAACCCATCCTGCCAGCTGTTCTCATTGGCAAGCGGAAAGATAATATTTTGGTATCTTTAATATCTCCATTTTGAGCCAAAGTTCTGCTTGTGCCATCATTTAAATCATGCATGTTAACATCGGTCTGGCAAACAATACTGCACTTTATAAAAAGACCTCAGTTTGGATGGTATCACCACAATGTTGCAATAAAGCTGCTTCAGACTACCACATACAGCTCAAGTCACTCACTGCCTATGGACTCTTTCAGGCACTCTGGACTGTGCTGCTGAAGAACTGCTTTCAAAGGCCTAAAAAAGACACTGAAAGAGATATAAAAGTGCATTTTAGTCCAATGTCACCAGGAGCTAAAGGTGCAAAACACCCCAAAAGTCTGGGCTCTCAGTCACATGCCTTTGGTTCTCATCTCTTGAAGCAGACTGGACAAGGATCAGCTTGGTGACTAAGATCCAGTCCCTAGCAAATGAGGAGGGATGGCCAGACAGAAACACTGGCATTTCTAAGAGACACAAAGTGGTCACCTAAAGCTCTAGGCCTAGACAGGTACACTTCCCACACTGAGAATATCTGAATCAACATAGGGAAGAGCGTAGGGAATGCTCTCTCTCCAGATCCATCTTTGATTGCAAGTTTTAATTTCTGCTGGAACATAAAAGGTGTTCTCATCATGTTTAAGAACATCCAAGAATGTCTTTCTCAGTTTACAGGTAACCTGAAGCCAGAGTGGTTACAGGCATATTGGATCCCTTGGACACCTTGGCAGATGATTATTTCTGCACATGTTTCAGGACAGCTCAGCACTAAAGACTTATAAGGGGAGAAAAAAAAATATGATCCTGCAGAAATTTGCTTAGATCCCTTGAAGCTTTCAAAGATTTCTTAAAGTCCTTGATCAGCACAAGCAAGCTGATTGGGATAAAAGCAGGTCTCAAGTCTTTGCCTGTCTAGACATAAAGCCTCTTTCACTAAAATGAAGCATGAGGGAAGACAAGAGAGTCTCTCAAAACAAGCATTTCATTCATTTGTGCGTTGCTGTTATTATACTACTGCCTTGAATGCTCTCAGTTTGATGGTGCTTGTGACCTTCCCAGTACGTTTCAAAAAGGGGGACAGTGCAACCTTGCACAGCCTGAAGCAGAAATGAGCCCTCCCATCTTATGAAAGGTGTATTAGGCAATTCAGTGAACACCTTACTGGCTCCTTTATAGCCTTCTATTTGTATTTCAGAGTGTAGGGCACATTCCAAAGAAAATCAGGATAGTTCCTGTGTCCTGCTTACTTACTGCTGTTGTAACACCTTGATGTAAAAGTTAATAATAAAATAGATGGTGCATTTTGTTAGCAGGGCCCAACCCAATAACCATGCTAATGATAGCACAATTATAGCTGGCATGCAAGCTTTCATTTAAGTACATTTCTCCTGGCATCTCCAGTATATGATGTTTGAAAAAAAAATAATTTTTTTTTCAAGTCTTAATTTCCTCCAGAAGCATAAAATCATTCAATACCTTTTCCTCTCCTTCAGGTTAGCTTTCATCACTTCAGACACAGCTACAAGTACTTAATTGAAGTTTTCTTGTCTGCTGAACTGCCAGAGCCTTTCAGGGTACATTTCAGGTAAGGTAAATCCATCAATCAAACAGAAAAGCACGAGGGAAACATATTTTAAAATGACAAATACTTTTTGGTAGCACTCTCTCAAATTACTTCCCTGAATTTGGCTTTTTGCAGTTAGCATGCCTCATGCACCAGCCTGCCCGCTCCCCATATGTCTCTATGTCATTATTAATGTGTGCTGCAGTTCCACAAAGGTGTTCTGGGTGGAACTTGGCCCAGAGACCTTGGTTGGAGGGAAACTGTAAACCCCGACCTCTCTGGAAGGCCAGTGTTCCTGCGCTCCCGCTCTAAACCCTGCAGTGGGTGGCTGAGCACCCCAGGCAGCATTGTCCCGTGAGGCACAACAGGACAGCTCCCAGGACATCGCCAGGAAACACGCCAGGCTCGGCCCTGCAGGTTGAGTTACTGACACTCGCCAGCTGCTCCTTGTGTGGAAGAACTTCAACACCTTCCTCTTGCCTTACAAATACAGGTATTGTAAATAATACAGTTATGCCAATAAATAAAGGTAGTGCGTTGAGAGAAAAAGAAACATCTTCCATTTTTAGACTCCATTCAGGACAACTTGAAAAGGGTAGATGGTCACATCATCTTAAATGAAAGGAAAAGTAATTGGGGGAAAAAAATCCACAGCCACAGTACATGAAGCAGACTATGAAAGCCATCTGACCTGTCATTTGAATCCTTCTGTATCAAAGAACTATGTTAATGATAACTGTAATGACATTACACTTATTATGCATGCATGAGCAACAAAACCCCCCAAAAATCTACTACTACAGTAGCAATCAAGGTTAAGTAAAAGAAAGTGGAAGCTTGTAAAAGGTGTATCAAAAGTGACTAGCCCAAGAGGAAAATACCTTCCAGCAGCTCGAGGTCTCAGAGTAAGCACTCCAGAAAAAGCTGCTGGGGTTACAGAGGTAGTTTATTACCAAAGATTACATCCCTCACAAAGTTTAAGGTGAAAATAAGACATAAAACATAAACTGATCATTTGCCCGAAAAGACATTGTCAGCCATCAAAAACTTGTAGTTAATACTTTTCTGCAGCAAGCAAGACACCTGCCAAAGAATGTTGCAATAGATTGCTAAGATATAAAGGAGCACATAGGAGAGAGAAGGTCATGCCAGTGAGCTGCAGGAATTCTTTGCATCTCTGTTTGCTATAAACTCCAGGAAGTTCCCTTGTTGGAAGCCCTTTGCACAGCATACATTGGACAGATCACTTAAAATTATGTATCAGTTTGTTTCTAAGAAAGAGAAAATAGAAGATATAGAACAATAAATTGTAAAGATTTCAAAGGATAACAAAAACTAGGATTAGTGTGCATGGCAAAGAGAAGACAAAGAAGTGAACTCTCAAAAATCATGAGTAGCAAAGACAGGTCAAATAGGGAATGGGAGTTTTTTGTAGCATGGGAGGCAGTGAACAAGGATGCATCAAGTCACTAGCTATTTGAAAACAAATGAAACGAAAAGTATTTCTTCATACAGCATGGTGGTAACTTTGAACCTCCTTGCCACAGAATGCTGTGGTTTACAGATTTTGACATGAGTTAAAGATCTCCTGGACAAATTCATCCATCAGTACTTGTTAAATAGAAAGACTCTGCCTCTGACTTTGGAAGTCAGATTCCTAGAAGCTCAGAATATAAGGCAGAAAGCTATTACTACATGATTGTTATTTTATAATAATCTTTAGTAATCAGCCTCCGTTTTTGACCACTTTCAATCACTTTTGGAGCCAGAATACCAGGCTAGATGGATCTTTTTCAGCATGAGCTGGAAAATGATTAACTATAAAATGTTCTTTCATATTCATTCTGTAAAAGAAATCCTCATGTAATATGAACTACTCAGGATTCACCCACTTCTGCAGATCTGTAACAAGTCACAGCAACTGAGAACCCACCCAGAACATTCCATGTTGGCTGACACAGCAAAATTGGAAATCCAGCCTGACAAAGCACAGTTTTCAGTGATCTCATTGCACACGAGAGTGTCAATTGACCTTTTACTGAGCATCCTGTGCACCGACCTCTACCAAAAGGGAAAGAGAAAAGAGAAGCAATGTACAGAGTCTGCAGTCCCCCTTTCCTGCAGCGCTTTGCCCACATGGGGTTTTCTAGGATCTACGTAATACAGTGATGAAGTGAGGCCAGGAAGCTGTGGGACCTTCAGCTTTTATTTTTATGGATCTTTTTCAGTACGAGACTCAGCTGAAACCTTCTGTTCCCTTTTCCCCATACACTCAAGAAAATATCCCTGATGGTACAGGCTTCTTCTACAATTCTTCACAGTGAAATCTCTGAGACTTAAACAGCTCACCGCCAGTTGTCCCACCTAAACTTTCTTTCATTTCTTTCATTTCTTTCTCCTATTTCTAGGTCAAATAACTGCATCAAGTAATTTAAACATTATAATTCATAGGCAACACTTCGCTTTGAACAAAAATGCAAATTTTTTTTGGATTTTCAACCACTGAAGCAGAATGGCAGTCATTTAGCAGACATCATAACCTGAAGTTAACCAGTAATTTTTTTTCATGACATACACTGAGAGAGAATTTTTCTGTTGTAATGCAATCCTTAATGATCCATAGTTAACATACTCGGTTGCTTTTTGTATAACCTTGAGAGAAATACAAAAGGTATTCCATTATTGTATGAGATAGGTAAATATGCAAAAGCTTCCTGTTGTTTTAAGGAATGACTTCTGTAAGCAGTTATCTATAGTACATCTAAATTAAATAGCCAAGTTAGAAGGAAGAGAAGCCATTTTGTGTTCAGTCATTAAACAGAATCAGAAACAGTTGCTAAAATAATGTATCCCCATTATTCATTACTATTATGCTTCACTTGTAGAACAGATACCTGATAAGAATTGTACTAGTAGAACTAAAGCTACTAATGAATGATTAAAGGCTAGGGAGCAGATGTGAAAGGCAAGTAGAACAAGAATACCTCATTCCTTTTTTTTCTGAGAACATTTATGTGTTCTCCTTCATTCTCTTCTACTGAGTTTTGCTTTCAGATCTCTACCATATAATGGGCTGAACTAGGACTGGATTTGAACTTTTTCCAATCTTGTGGAAAGCTGTCTTTCTTAAACTGTGACAAAATGATCAAAAACTTGACAAATTTTATTAACTAAAAATAATAATAATGTCAAAAATGTCAACCGAAATATTTCATTTAGGTGATTTTCAGAGCATTTCAACTGTGCTTATGTCTTATAACTAAAAGCCACTTTACAGAAAAACAAAATCTTTAATTCGATGTGTCAAAATCTTGTTTCATAAAAACTAATTTTTCATGGCCTTGAAATCCGATTTGACCTATTTCTGACAAAGTTTTGGCTAAGACAAATAGAGGCATTTTTGGATGAAACTCATTTTGTCAAAAAAGCTCCAAGCTAACTTTGCTGTCCATGATAGTCTGTACAAATATCACAGGAAACTTCTGGTATATGCAAAGGCTTAATCAGCTGGAACTTGAATAACACGCAGACACGTATCTAACTGATCCCCATCTGACTAGGAAATCTGTGTCCCATATGCTGTTTAAAAAGGGAGGTCGTAAAATTTAATTAGACAGGAGAAAGAATTGGAGCTTGGTTCCCTGGGCTCTTTGTTTATTTATTTGTTTTTTAAATCATCATTCTTTTTTTTTTTTTACTTTATATGCCTATTCAAACCCCATGCACTCACCTAATCCACAGATCATTCCTGCTTACAAGGTTTGTCATGCACTACCTAAATTCACTGAGAATTTTATTTGCAGCCCAAGAATTCAGGTCACAGAGAAACCACCTTGAGAACCCAGGAGATGAGTAAACCCATTATGGACACACATGCTAGCGTGCCTGGGAAATTAGCACGTAGTCATTTATACCACAAATGAATACTTCACCAAATCAGTGTCTTTCAGTCATAGCTGTCGGCAGACTCCTCAATTTCTTTTTCTTCCTAGTGAAAGGACACAGTTTTAGGTAGGAAATCAAAGCTCCTTGACCCTTCATAGGTAAATTTGCACAGATCTCTTGTAAAAAGCTCACAGACCTTTTGAATCCATGGACTACGTGTGGAAAGCAGCACCAGCACCACTGCTACAAACTTGTTTCCACATAGAAACTCTTCACAGTGCACAAAGACTGTGAAATACCTGTACACTGCTTTCAAAAAAATCCATCTGTTTCAAGTTCAGCTACTTTCTGGTTACAAACACAGACCTGTGTTTCTAAGTAACTTGTCCAAGTGACAGTGGGAGATCTTTGCATTATGATTAGAAAGCTGATTGATTACCTAGTCCCATAGTCCTGTGTTTCCTGGTTCCAATTCTGGGGATTTTACCCAACCACTTTGAGAAAATTTTCCTCCTGCTCAATGAAGAATTGTGCTGGTGGTGCAAAATAGAAATTTTGCTACATTTCTTGGGCATAATGAAGTGGTCATGGCACCAGGAGAGACTTCGACTTTACGCTTAAGCCTTATTAAAGCTTAGTTACCTTTAAGGCTGGTAGGCAAGCAAGCAAAGAGCCTGATGTGCTCTGCCAGAGGAGCTTTATCAAGCCCTGCAGTGGCAGTCCAGGGGATTACCAGCTGCAGCTGCCTGCCTTCGGCAGGGCGGGATGCCAGCCCCCAGCTGCTCCCCTTGCTCTCCTGACTGCAGAACGTGTACAAACACAGTTGGGTCTCCTTATGACATCTGCACTTAAAAAGCAAGAGTAAAATGCAGGGCGTGGAAAAGACCATCTCCGGGATGGCAGGGCACAGTTAGCTGTCCTCTAGCAAATCTAACCACAGTCATCCTTGCACTGAACCGGGTGTGAGAGTCAGTTCAGCCTAAAAATAACCAGACCTTTTTTGGGAGTGTGGCAGGGCAGAATCCAGGTTCTTCGCCCCATAAACAATTTTACAAGAGCTAAAGGAGGGCATAGGCTGGGAATGAGCAGCTGGGGGCTGTTAAGATGTCATTGTCAGTGAATGGCACCGCTTCCCTGAATTTTCACTGTAACAGAGCTTGAGTGTTCAGATAATCAGCCACGACATCTGAGATATGGGAGCAGATGGGCCAATACCTGCTTAGAGTGCTCTAGTTTGAGTCACTGAAAAGGACATCTGCCTCTGCTCTCAGGCCGGGTGCCTCAGCAACCCCACTGCAGCTGGGCAGCATCTTCTGTGTGTTTATGAGCGGATATTTCCCAGAAGCCTGTAATCTTAGTGCTATTTTGAATGAATTTTCACAAGGCAGCCAAAACTTCTCCTGCTGTTAAAATGTACTGAATATTGAGCCCTTGTTGCAACACATGAAGGTACCACAGCTCCCCAGAGAAACAGCTACAAGAATGTTTTTAAGATGCCAAACCCAGCAACCTTAGCCTTGTTCAACAAAATAATAGTATCTGAAACTTTTCACTCTGAGGCACACAAGTTTTTGAGACTTCAGCCTTCAGAATGAAAGTTTAGCACAGTTAGTGACATCTGAAAGCTGAATTTCTGAAGACAAATACTGGACACCTGTGGCTACATTAGCCTTAAATCTAAAAACTTGCCCTGTCTCTTTCCTTGTATCAAACTCCAGGACCATCATGTTTTTGCCACTAACACTCGGGCCAGCATACAACACTAAAAGTGTATAGAAGTATAGACTAATACGAAAGGGCTGAATAAAAGCCACTGAAAAACTAAACCAGAAATAAATCATTGCTTAAGAATTATTGTTTTATTTGCTTGTTATTAGACATCTTTTCATAGGCACTGCAAACGTTCCACTTTGTGCCTGGGCTTAATAGTGTCAGCTTTGCAGGGATGCCTTCTTCTTCCTCATTGTTTTCACTTGGTTTCTAGGGCAAACAAAACCTTTTTTTTTTTTTTTTTAAGCCCTGAAATAAATTAAAGCTGTTATGGAGTTAGAATTAAATAACTGCACAGTATGGAAATTTCTATCCAGCAAGCCTCAGAACATAACAAAGGTCACTATATGCACTGTATCAAACTTTTTCTTCCTCCCTTTTTGCCCCCCCTCCTCACCACCCCGATAATCCCCAGAACTCTGTGGCGACTGAGTAGAATTTGAGGTCAAGTTTTGTCCTGAAAAAATGTGGAGCTAGCCCTCCTCTTCCTCCCCTCTCCTGTCATCTGCTGACATTTCCAGATGACAGTGTACTGAATCCGAACTGTTTCTTTTGCTGGGAGTGCCATCTGTGAGGTGGCAGCTGGGGTGGGAGGGAAGGCACATAGCAAATGAACAGTGATAAATATAGACAGTAGACTAAATTAGGGGAAGTTCCACTTCTTTCTAGTGTTACAGATCTTTGCATGCTTCCATTAAGTGGATACAGCTTCTCTTTAACCGGTGTTTGAACAGCTGGATTGTTCAGCAAGAGAGCAAAGTCGGAACATTTGAACAGAGATGTCAAACAAGCCAGTTTGGGCAAAATGCTAAGACTACAGAAATTTCCTAAGTCATTTATGCTTCCACTCCATTTCTATCATATTACACTATCCTGGAACTAGCAAGAGGGGAGAAAAAGAAGATGAGCGTATGTCTTGTCAAAAGGAATATGTCATAAATCATCCAAAATGAAAAATCGGTGAAGATCTGAAGGGAATATTTCTTGTAGAGCACAGATAAAACCAATGTCCAGATGACTGACAACTGAACATGAATTCCACAAAAAAAATAACATTTTAATTTCTCAATTTAATTCTCAAAAGGACCACTTACATTTGAATCATCTTTTTCGCTGCATTACAGAAAGAATAATTCAATAATTAAAACCCCATCTTAAGGCACTGAATTCCGTAAATAAGATGATGTCAGAGGAAATTCTAGAGATTGAAATTTTGCTCATATCTCTTCACTAGAAGATTGTTAGCAGCATCTTGTCTACACAAAAACACAGAAGGCTAACACAGAAGGTGGGAAAGGCCCTCCAGAGATCTTCAGGACCAACCCCTCTCAAAGCAGGGTCCAAAAGGTAGCAGGCTGCTCAGGGCCATATCCAGTTGCATTTTGAACTATCTCCAAAGACATAGACTTCACTTCCTCTCTGATTCAGTGTTGATTACCCTCACAGGCCAAAATTTTCTTCTTCTGTTTAATGGAATTCCCTTTGTTTCAATTTGTGCCCACTGCCTCTTACCCCTCTCTGGATACCAGTGAGAGGGGACTAGTTCTGTCCTCTTTGCACCCTTCTGTATTAATATACATGGAAAAGATCCCACTTAAGCCATCTCTTCCCAAGGAAAATATATTAATAAATACTAGTAAAAGATTAATAACGTATGTAAATATATATGTTTATTTACTTTGGAATCACTTCAGGAATATCTGCCCTGATTTATGCATGGTTTTCACACTGAATACAGCTTCCAAGATATCTTTTAAGCAAGCGACATTGTTAGGAGTTTCATGAACTGGAGAAGGAGACTATTTCAGCAACATTGTATTCTTTCAAACTATACCTAGGTAAGTAATTTGGTAAGACATTCTTCTCTTCCTTTCAGTGTTCAATTAGAATAGACACACATTTCAACTTTTTTTATCTCACTCCTGAGGTTTTTCTAAAGTTCATTAATTTTTAGAGCAAACAATCACAAGAAGTGAGCTCCGTCCTTGAGCAAGCCTACAGCTGTGCTACACCTGAAGGAACTAAACAACACAGAAGCCTTTTAGTGCATTTTAATTTACAGATTCACATCCCAAATTCACTTGATTTACCTTAACTTTCTTGGCTGACTTTATTTAGCATTGCCTGGAAGTAAAGGTTCCATGTTCAGTGCTGCAGTTGTCCATACACAAGACTTGAAGAGAAGGAAAGGACATCATACCAGCAAACACACTTAGCTGATATTGGTTCACTTCAGCAAAGCCTGTATAATCAAAAGTGTAAAACTACATCCACATGTCAGTTACAATAAGCTTGTCACTCTACCCTCTCTTCAGATTTCCTAAAATGCAGTACTCTGTGGCAGTAATATTTAACTGTAGTGTAAGACAAGATTTTTTCTATTACAGTAATGCACAGACATCTTATATCTTCATTTAGGCATCAAATCTTTTAAAGCTGATACCCCATTCTGATAAATGGTTTCTCAGCATGAAGTTCCTATCACCAGCAGTACCTATCTCCTCTGGGTGTGGAAAACACACAGTAGCTACCTGTACAGGTTGCAGTTCTGTGCTTCCCTTTCAGGTGAGAAGCCAGCTCTCTCCTCCCTGTTGGTAGAGCTGACCCCTCTTTACCCTTGCACCACTTTTGACACTCACCACTGAGAGACATTTCTGCATGGTTGCCTACCAGAAAACCACAAGGTCTTTCTCTGCTGGGTCAGATTCCTGATGCCTGAGCACACCGAAACACTTCAGTGACCAGGGTCACTCAGCACCCAGCCAAGCCACAGTGTCAAGAGCTGACTGTCTTTGCACTCTGAATGACACTCCTGGAACTTTCCAAGGGTATTGGGAAAGCAAGCAGGAAGTGTCCTGGTTTAAAAATGGGTCCCCAGGGCTCAGAGAGCCAGCTGAAACAAGGGGACAACACGCTTCCAAATGAGTTAATTGCAAGCATCAATTTATAAACACTGGTAGAGTGTTAGAGCAAAGGATCTCTTTATTTGACATACAGGCCATGGATATATGTTTATGTAAGTTTTGGAGGCTCATTTTTGAAAGCAAATCATACTTCCAGAACATTCTAAACATATACTATTATGCATAATTGTCCTCTACAGTGTCCACAGTGGATTGGTAAACAAAGATGAGTTAACATGGATCACATAAAAATGAACACCACCACCACACCTCCAGTTTTCAATGGAAGATATATTACAAATATTCAGATAATTCCTGTGGGCTCACTTTCTGGACTTGGTGGAGCAGTTTTCTTTGTCCTTTGCAGTTTATCTTTAAATCTTTCAATTTTATTAAGAACTTACAGTTTTTCTTGGGGAAGAATCTGGAACAACAGGTCATCTGCAATAAATTGGAAAAAGGTTTTTCACCACTTTCAGTGAGTGGCTCACAAAATAGTATATAAAGCACAAGCAGATTGTTAAAATAGCTTAAGACTATTCAATCCCATTGTTTTGCATAAAATTCTACAGAAATTCTTAAGGTGTCAAGTAAGCATCTGAATTCTATATAAATAAAATTAACCTTACAAAACCCACTGTGTCCTTAGTCTAATAATTTTTCAGGTATCTTGAGATTTAAGACCTGTCCCCATGAAAAAATCAAATACACTCATAAAAATACAAAGTTTACTGACCCATTTAAGGTTATGTATGAAAATGGAGAAACTACATGACAGCTGATATGTAACTGAGAGAGAACTATTTGGGTGAACTGGTTCTTATTCTTGAATGGTTTATGCAGTTCATATACTCCTAAAACCAGAAATGCAGCCAACATAATGCATGAGGATCAGATTTTGATCATCCAAGGCCACATCAGAGACCTTCAGCAGACACTTACACAAACTCCACAGTCACCTTCAATATCATAATTTCAAATTTGCATCAGAAAACCTGCAAGAAAGCAGGAGTACTATGTATATCCTAGTTTTCTTGAACTCTTTTCTGACACAAAAGTTTTTGTGCCCAGCACTCACTTTCCTGTATCTTTGTGTTTGTGGATTTATTTCTTTTAAGTGGCAGGTACTATACATCTGTTTTGTTCTTAAATAAAGATTTGCCAATTCAGAAACGGAGTGATGGTTGAGCATGGATTTGGTAACAACGCAACTTACTGAAATGGCCACAGAGGTTTTCATTGAGGTCTCGATGGACTTTGTGCCTGCTCTTCTGTAGGAACCTCTTGTGGATGGTCCAGTTTCCAGCTCAACCATCCAAAGTTACTTCTAACTAAAATGCTGTATGTGGTGGATAACTGGGAGAATAACAATCTTAAAAAGAGGCAAATTGCAATTTTAGTTGTGAAGAACGAGCCTACTTTTGAACATCTTAGAGGAGCAGTATAACACTGCTTCTTACAAAGCATCTCTACCCACCAGAAGAAAATAATGCAGCCTTCATTTTATGTTGTAGGCAGAGATCTTAAAAAACCCACCCAAACAACCAAACACCCCCCCCCAAAAAAAAAAACCAAAAGCCCCCAAACAGCAGTTGTTCTTGTTCTGGGAAAGATCTTTGTGATAATATCATTTCCCTTGACGAAAAACTTCTCAAGATTTCCATAAGTATTTTGGATTCCTGGGAAAGAAGGAGGAAAGCCCTCAATATTCCAGAGCAGGAATGTTGACTGCGTAGCACTCTCCCCCAAACACCAGAGAATATTCCTTGCCATACGCTTGCAGGCACGCTAGGGAGCAAGGAGTAGGACAACAGTCTGCTTCCCTTCTGACAGTGGTGCTTGAGAAATGTCCATGTTTCCCGGGATGGGTTACACATCACAGCACAGCAGCCACTGCAGACACATAGGAAGAAAACAGTCCAACAAAACCAAATGACTCAGCCCGACTCTTCCTGGCCTTCCTGGCTCTGATCTCTGTGTGTACAGTGCAGCCCTCACACAATTACATGTAAAGCACTTTTTTGTATTAAAGGGATCCGTTAGAGAGGGATTTTAACTTTTGTTCAGCCTCCTGCCACCAATGTGCACTGTGATTGCCAGGCACAGGAAACATGGCCCGCTTGTCTACATTTTCTTCCTTCATGAGCCAGAAAGTGCATATGATGTGCTAGTAGTAGTTCAGAAGTGGTCAAATTAGTGAATGAATAAGCTTTTAAGGTAATGAATAAGTTGTCATTCAAAGACTGATTTTTTAAATATCATTTCCCATTGCTTAGTAAGCCTTGATAAACAGGTGCACCAGAAACCAGTTTATGCTAGAAATTACATCCAAGCTGAAATTACCACTTTGTCAGGGGGGAAAAGTTTACAGAGAAAAAAGATAAACAGGGTGAAAGAGAAAGGATGGCAGTATGAACAAGAGCGGGAAAAAACCTTACAGTGAAACATAAGTGCTGTGGTTCAAATTATTTTCTCTCTTGTTCTCTTGGGAGAACATTCAACGAACCTGGGCAGAAATGCCTTTTTTGCCAGCTAAACGTCTTCTGAGGTTTCCCCTCCAGCATGTGGAGAGGAACAGAGTCTTCTGAGAGGCAGTGAGAGCAGAAGTTTGGGTAGGTGCACTAAACACTGCCTGGAGGAACCTTCTCCTTCACACACTGCTGAAAATTAGGATACTGTCTGGCTAAGTGAAGTACTTCACGTTGGGTGTTCCACATTAAAAAGACTCGTTAGGATTTTAAAAGGGAATATAGCAGTGTTACCTGAGTATAATTATTACAGAACCCTGGAAATCCAGATTATTGTTTTCACACATATTCATTCATGCAAATGTGGAACCTGACCCAGAAATTTTATTCAGATGAGTAATCTGCCTTTGACTTCAACGGGATTCTACTATATATGAACAAAGCAATCAAGCCACGTTTTGCATTTGCAGTCACCTCCATTTATCTTCAAGGGAGACTGTTGAGTTGTAAAAATGCCCAAATCATGCCAATTTGTCCAGACAAGATATCAAATCTCCTTTTTAATGTTCAGCTTCAGCAATATGGAAAGCAACACTGCCAAATACTGCATAACCATTTTACTGTGAATACTCACATTTTGATTAGAAAATTCTCATTTCACATGGGTGCTGTTACCTGCCGTGTGCTAGATACATCATCTCCGCTGTGCAATTAATTACACGAACACTGAAAAATGAGTTTATGACCTGGAATGGAGTTTTGATAAACTCTTCTGAAGACATACCTGAAACAGAGCCCAGGAGAATCCTGAACAGATACAAATGATTTACGCATATACAACAGCACACACAGCCTTCAAACAAACTGAAGGCCTGCCAGGAGCAGCAGTAGTTCAATATCTGGTTTGAAATGAAGAATGTAAAAGAGGCCATAACTGAGGAATGAGACACTGAATCCTGCAGCAGAGGGAAGGTAAGGAGAATGCTAATAATTCAGGACAACTCTAATAATTTGGGAGATTTACAGCATCCATGTACTTTCCAGTGGGCAAAAGGGCAAGGAAGGGACACAGAAGCAGAATGGTGAGGACAACAGACATGGAGAGCTTCACACGAACAGTGCTCTGCTGTTTCCTTATTTAGGTAATTAATACTCGGCCTTCTGAGCCACAGGTCTAATTCATCTACCACATGAGCTACACCTCTGTAACAAGAGTGGCCCTAACACGTCCCCTGTTTTGCCTCCTGTCCTGCACAGGCTGACTGCTGACTGTCACACTACCTCAGCTGCCTGTGGGTGAGCTCAGGTCAACGCTCCGGCTCTCCCGGGGCTGAGGTTGTGGCTCCAAAAGGCAGCAAAGCTGAGGCAGCAACCAGCTCCCACGACAAGGGGTGTCCCCACATGCCGCCTGTTGTCACCTCCTCCCTACCACCAGCCGTGGTCCTTATCTGGCCCCTGGGTGACCTGGTTCAGGGAGAGGGACAGGACAAGCCAACCTTCCCCAGAGAGGCAGTTCTCGGTGTGGTGTTGTCTTAGTCAAGAGAGTCATTAAACAGCAGCGAGCACAAGCCATTGCTAAAAGCTCTCTGAGTGTCTTTTCACATATGGGCTAGAAAAGTGGGAGGCTGTGGTATTGCTGCAGCAGCCAAGAGACTCGAAAGAACCAGTATGGTGAGCACCGTTCTGAAAACACATTCTCTTATTCCTTGGAGCAAATACATCCAGTGCCTCATACCAAAAAAGAAATAAACTAAACAAACCAAAACAGTAGGTTAGGACCTGGAAAACAAAACAAGCTAAACATAAATAAATCATGGACATCTTGCAATATAGTAAAATACTTAGGCATTGTCATCTGTTGCTTATTACAGTTTCATTTACATTGGAATTTTCTTTGTTTTCCTGCAACAGTTGTGTTACTGTATTATTTTAAAACTAGTCAGTAATGTGAGTAGAAGAACTTATCTTTGCATTACTCTGGCCAATAGTATATTACATTGTATAAGAAATGAGAGTTAAATCAATTTTAATGCACCATTTTAGTAAGATGACAACCACAGTTCTCGACTGCAATTATGGAGATAATTACAATTTCATTGGTACTGCTTAATATTAAGAATACAAAATTTAGCTTTGATGAACAGTTCATTATGTAAGATGAACCCAAGATATTTTTCTTTTAAATTGCATCTTGGCTTGTTTTATTTCTTAACTTTGACTGTTTAATAAAGGCATAAAGAGTTTTACAGGTAGAGTATACAGAAATGGGTCGACTGGTTCAACATCAAATTCCTGTACAGTGATTTGAGAAAAAAACATTAATTTTGAAGCAGCTCTGGAGGCTGAGTATAGAGTATAGAGATCATCAAACATAAATTTTATATATACAGAAAAATTGCTTTTCCATGAATTCACTTTTAAAATGTTAATATATGCATAAGAAAATTGTGTTTCTTAATCTCTGAAGAAACACTTATCACTAGGAACCGCTTAATTCTTTTCCTGTGCTTGATTTATTAGCTTATGAAATTATGGTAATAGTTTGCATGTTAATGGTTTTGGGGCTCAAATGACCTGATTTTAATAATGAAGTAATTTATGCAGTAAATGTAATCAGCATCTATGAATCTCACTTAGAAGAACGTATTGGTGATTACCTATGCTAAAAACAAATGGCTGTCAGCACAGTATACACTGTATGTTACGACAGATAACTGGGATGTGTTCAGCTCAGCACACCCTTTAGGCTGGCTGGGTCCTACTCTGACAAACACCACTGAAGCTGGCAACTGCAGCTCTAACAACTGTTTACAGACCTTCCTTTGCAGACTGACTTTGTCTCTTGGCCATCCTCTAAGGAAAAGGACAAGGATAGGAGATGGGCATCACTAGAACTGAAGTTTAAGCTGGAGCTAGTAGGAATTCCTCCATGAACAGAAGAATCCTGTGGCACAGAGACCTCGCACATCTGGACAAAGCGGGTTGCAGGAAGAGTGGAAAATGTTTGTTTTGGGGAAGAAGTTGTAAGTCTTATGAATTACAAGAAAAATGAGACTTCTGTTAAGGATTTGACCTGCATGGCATATAAAAGATGCAATCCCCTGCAACATTTGGTAAGCCTATGTCAAACAGATCGATCACAAGGATTCTTTCCTAAAACATCTGTATTTACAGACCTGCTCACTGTCACGATGCATATGAACCATGCCTCTGATCCCTCGCATCGTTTACAGTGCTGTTCCCCAACAGGAGAAGAAATACTAGACTGGGCTTTGAAAAGCAAACAGCATTGCTTTCTTTGCAGTAAGGCAAGCTCGTGTTTTGATAACCTGCTGAACACTGAGATTCCTTTTGGTACAAAAGATTCAAAAATATATTACTAGCTGCCAAATATGATCTAACTGTTCAAACACACGGACAGAAGCTAAGGGAGGTCAGATTGTACATTAGCCAAAATGTATAAAGTCAATGGAAGAAACTCCATTGATTCAGCAGAGCTGTATCATCTGTTCACCAAAGAAATCTCTAAGGGCCAGAAGTCCTCACCACTTCCAAGGACCAAAACTAAACAATTACATTTTGTAATTAATAAATACTTTGAATGGAGCACCTCAAGCATGATACAAAACTGTCTTCAAACACCATTTCCAGAGGAGCTCATTTTTCACAGCAAAAAGGTGTTCTGTTCTGGAGCATGGCTAATGCTCTCTATTCCAGAATTCAGACTGTTAGCTTTATGAAATTTATGTCATATCCTAAAAGGAAAACAAGAAGGACAAGATACTTCAGCATTTTTAAAGTTTTATTATCTCAGTCACAGGCTCCATGCAAGCCCAAGGAAGGTATGGATCATGTAACAGAAGCCCTTCAAACGCTGCTCCTTCCCACAGACTGCGTATTCAGGTGCTGAGCAGGGCCTCCCAGAACCTCGCTGAGGGAGCCATGGGAGTGAAGGCACCCTAAAGCCAAGGCTGCTGCCTGCGCGCAGCTTCAGAGGATGGCGAGCTGACCCTCCACATCAGCCCTGGATAGGGACTGGGCACGGCAACACGAAACCTGATGAAAGCGTCCCTGCAGAGGCACAGACAGGGCTTACTTCTCAAGCGGCAGAGGCCCCGGCTCCCGAGGAGCCCCGGCTCAGCTGAACTCCGCTGCTGCAATGAGAGCAGACCTGATCAAAGGCTGTGCGTTCGCTTCAGACGCGGATGCCGTGCACGCTGTTACCATGGCGCCGTGACAGCTTAATGAGCTGTCGCCTGTCACCCGAGTCGCTGTTACCATGCACACGCGGCTGCCCTGCCCCCGCTCTCCGGAGAAAGGCGCTTGTGCACGCTCAGGGAGAGGCTCATCGATGAGCCCTGGCTGCTCCGAGCCGCCTGCTCCGTCCCTCTCGCGGGCCCAGACATCCTTGTCTCGCCAAACAGGATTTCTGGAGGTGAAATTTCCCCTCCTCCATTTCCCTGCGTTGTGCCTGGAGGACATTCCCCTGACAAGAGGGACCTGCTGTCGGCGGCAGAGGCAGGGTCAGGAAGGCGGAAAATAAAAGGAGAAATTTCAAAGTTCAGACAGTTTTCTTGGCAGACTATGACAGCTCAAAGGGGTAAGGATCTGTCTGATGTTTACTTGGGAATCCAACTAGAATAGCTTGCCGCTGACAAAGTAGGCTGGCAAAACACAAGCCCAAGCCGCAGAACAGCAGCGCTGGTTCCTGCTTCCCATGGGGCACCCACAGGGACACCCGGATAGCCAGCACCTGCGTTTCAGAAACAAACAGGAAAATCCCGGCCTGCTCTGTCTTCCCTGCTTGTGGGAATCTCAGCCTCCCTGGCTGGGTCAGGGCTGGGGGCCCTGTGGTTTCGCTGGCTGGGAGAGGAAAGGGAGTGCTGCCCTTAGTGCCCTCTGCTCCCAGACAAAGGCTGGCTGCTGGGAAGGCGGCAGCATCGCCTGCCTACCATTCTGGCTGAGAGCTTTCCACAAGTGAAGGGGAATGGAGGCTCACATTTGTTGGGGGAAGAGTGGGAAATCTGCAGGGAAGGGCCGGGAGAACTTTAGTGCTTCCTCATCTGCTGTGCCTTGGGAAGGGAGGCACATGTAACCACGGCGGCTTAGCTGCAGCATGGAAGGCTGGGAGGTTTCATACTGGCATTTAAGCTCCAAGCACTGAAACACAGTATTTACAAATGGACTAATTTGCTCTGGGTATAACACTGCACCCTCAGAAATTAGCTTGGTAGAAACCAGTTTTGTATTTACTTATCTGTGTTAAAGCAGAACAGAAACATACCACAATACACAAAATGTTAGGTGATTTAAGCTATCAATTTTTTCATTAGCTGGCTTAAATAACAGCAGACTGTTAGCACAACCATCTTTGTTTCATGCTAGTCTTGTTACTTACATCGTGTCTTGATTTAATATTAGGCTTTAAATACTTCAGGGCAAGAATTTGTTTCCCTATATATTCCTTCTATCCTTAATAAATAAGCCTATGTTCCAACAATGCCTGTAGTTTCTAAAATGTAATCAGCAATAATATTTATTGCTTTTTTGTATGCCCATCCAGAAAAAGAAAATTGCTGCCAGAATAACGCTCAGAACAATAACAGGATGCAAATGTGCACCCTATTCTTCCAGCTTGCATGCTTCACTCAAGAAGCATGTCAGTTCGTGGGGAAGTCTGTGGGAAACCTGACCAAATGAGGACTTCTGATTTGTGTGCCAGGCATCTTTTTGCTGGATTTGTCACAACTAATGCCGTTTTGCTTGTCTCTCTTCACATGCTATAAATGTATGTAGGCCACAATGGGAAATCTACAGATTTGGTCAAAAATGTTGCTGGGATTTCAAGAATAGGTGTGAAGAACAACATATTGCAAGCTGAGTGGAGAATAAAAATATGATTTCATGATTTTAAGAAACAAAAAGGAGAGAAAAAGCCCATCTTCTAGTAACTGAATACTCTGATAATGCCTAGGAATGGTTAACCATAGGGATACAAGGTTTTGCACATCTCTGCCTCTTTCACTCCTCACTCCCACTCCTGAATCTAACATCTCCTGCCTCCTTCAGTGCTGTTTCACGGCTCTGTGACTCCTCTCCTCCGCCTGTGACCTGCCTCTCAGAGCATCCTTCTTGCTCCCCCCTCCCCAGCAGAGCAGCCCCAGGCCAGGGTGACCTCTCCCTTGGGATCTTTTGTCTCATGGTCTCAGACAGCGCGGAGTGACAGGGAGCAGGAGTGACAGCGAGCAGGATCCCCACCCCAGCGCCTCCCTAATCAAGCAGTGCTCACGCAGCTCACACGCCTGCCTGCAGGCTTCTCTCTTTAATGTGACATTGATCATCATGACACAAAATGGTCACAGATATCACTTCCTAAAATTCAGGAATGTGACAGCTAGAGACAGAATCGCTAGTCTATGGCCTGAAGACTATACGGATTATTCAGGTCAGGATAAATCAGGATGGATATTTGCCCTACTTCCATATTCTAGCTATTAATAACCAAAAGCACGCCAGATTGTGGCTTGTTCTGTGCGACTGCACAAGGGAGCAACGCTCCCTCCCCCACGCCTCCACATACACATGCACAGACGAATATTTTTGGCTAACATTCGAAAGCCATTCGCAAACCCAGCCCCTGAGCTCGGAGTAAAGCCCCAAGCACATGGAGGCCCTCCTTCACCAGGCGAGAAAGGGAAGCCAAAGCAGGCTGAAAAAAGATACGGGAGACCTCTCCTGGTCTACTGCCCCAGAAACCCTGAAAAATGCAGGCTGCTGCTCTCCCCTGTTTTCTTCAAGGCACAGCACAATTCAGTCAGTCAGGGCTCACCCCTTTACCAGGTACACTGCCACAAAATTAATATCCTCTTGGGAAGGTAGAGAAGCTACCTAGGGAAGCACAGCCACACTGCTCCTGGCAAGATTTCTGTCCATCACACCTATACAGGATTTCAGTAGGAAGAAGCAGCACTTCCTCCCCAGTATTGAAAAAGAGAGACTGTACAGCTACAGAATTATATTAAGTTGAACCTTTCCCAGCTTTAAAATAGCAAGTGACTTATCCTCCGTATTGAGTCAGCAGTCACCTTTTAGGAAGATGCAAGGCAGAAACTGCACAGTGTCTCTTTGCAGAATACTAGCTTTTGTGAGCCACCTTTAAAATTTTGGAAGATCAAACCTCAGAAGCCTGAAGCTCTGCTACTTTTAAAATAGTCTTTCAAAAGCCAGCTTTTGCTTTTGATTGCAAAGGGGAAAATAGAGATATTTTTCAGACCACTGACATGGAAGAAAAACTGCCCTGACAGCTGAGACAACTTCCCTGAATAGGATCTCTGCTCTTGGGAGTTGGAAAGCTATTCTCTGCCATCTCTTTTTGGGCACTTATGCAATCTGCTCTAGCAACTGGTGCCAGTTCAGTTCAGCTACAGACCAGACTCTCTGGACAGTCTAAATGCCATTCCCTGGATTTGCCTAGGAATAAAGCCTTTATACTTCTCTCAACCACCGTATTCATGGTCTGTTACTGTAAACCATTATGGCTAGTCCCAGTCCATAAAATGCCACTGGTTCCCGTTTTAATTCCAAAAAGATAGCTCTTATGCAGCAACTGCAGCACATGGCAATTAGGCAGCACTAGATGAACTGTCTTCTGTCTGTGTTTCTAGACACTACTCCATATTTTATTTATCAGCTAAAAGCCAAGCAAAGTAACAATAACAAGAGTAGGTGGAGTGCCAAGAGCAGCACACAAGCCTCAACAAGACTCGTTTTCCCTTTCCCGCTTCTCCTGCTCTTGACTCTGATCTTAGTTAACACGAGGCCGCAGTGACTGCAGTTCATAATCCCTGCATCTCTGGTCCTCTCCTGAGCACAGTGCTCGTATTTCTATGCAGTTTCAAACAGGCTCTTCCTGCTCAGCTCATTTAATAACTAGATTTGCTAGATCTCTGCATTATTTGGCAGAGAGCATAATAAGCAGTTGCCAAGTCCTATCTTGGGTTATTCTTTCAGAGCTTCTTTAAACTGGGGAAAGAAAAAGTGTCCTTCACTTTATTTCAGTAAGAAAACTTTTTTTTTTCTGCTTCCTTTGATTCTAATCATAATATTGTCCTGGACAGAGACATCACCAAATAAATACTGGTCAGAGGTTTCCTGAGGACCTGAACTGAGAAATGTTAATAAAATAGAAAGCACACTCTAGTCTCCCCTCTGCATTGGATCGTTCAGCTGAAGCAACTGTATTTTTGCTTATGAAGGTATAAGTTGGTCTAAATCCTCTACAGCAGTCCAGTAATCTGGATGTGCTGATAATTTTTCAGTCACTTACTGATTAACACAGGTATCTCTGTTTCCAGGAGTACTGGATTTTCCCCCCTGAAAACAAGAAGAAAAATCTCCAGGCTTCTCACATTAAAAGGTCAGCAAGGAAATGAGAGGCAACTTGGGGAAAGAACAAAAAACGTGTAGCACTCCAATATTACAAACAGAATTTTAAATGGACTTTTAAGGATATAGGTAAATGGAAAAAAAAAAAAAAATTCCTTATCTTTGCATCCCTGCTAACAGAGAAAACAACAATCTGGGTCACTGGCCTTTCTAAATTCAGGGAGTCAAACATATCATTAAGGACAGCAGAGGGAACAACCCCTCAGAGGACGCACAGAAAAAAGCAGTACAGAGCTCAGGGAAGTAGATTGAGTCCAAAGGTTTTGAAATGAGCAGAGATAGAAGATGAGAGAGAAATTTCTCTTCTTATTGCTTGTCCCTATCAGTCAAAATCTGAAGCAGGAGATCTGATGTACCTTTCCTTCATGGCTCAATAGCTATGATAGAATATGGCCCTGCTTTTCAGACCTAAGCTATATGAGTTAAGAATGACTGCTGGGTTGACAGCTGGAACTGTTTGTGACGTGGAAAGAAAAAACTTCAGGGAGAGAAGAAGGAAAAAGAAGTGAGATTCAGATATGGGAAAAGCTTACTCTTGAGCTACAATTAGCTTCTATTTACTGTATTGTTTATTGCTGTATTGGATCCCACATTGTAATAAGCAATTGAAGCATCAAATGATCAAAGTTTGATTTCATTTGCAAACATATATATGTACACATGCACACAAGATGATGTCTCATCAATGCGAAATACAAAGGCTTAACAAATGGTGTAATTCTACAGTTTCTGCACATTTTCTGCTACTTTTCATATAGTATTTGAACATGGCTCACCATCCTATCAACAGCTTTTCATTATTTAAATATTTAAGCAGCTAATTATCATATTTCTGCATTACAGGACTATGACATTTCATGCCCTCTTGTAAAAGGTACGAATATAAAATTGACATTGTATGAGAGGGCCTTTTGTTCAAATACAATACTGGCCTTGTGGATAACAAAAACATATATGAAATGTGTTTTTCTATAGTCACTACTTATTTTTCTTATTCCCTGTATCTTAGAACATGTGCTAATATTTAGGGAGGCCTGCTGGAACTCTTACTGTTATTTTTCCCTGCCTGACATTACCAGAGCTATTTTCCTTTATACATCCTTCAGAGAAGCACTTGTCCAATAAAAACCTTTCTTCCTAAGGGAAATTCCCTTGCAGAATACTGTCAGCAAGAACTGATACCAGCCAAACAGGACGAAGCCGCATCGGAGTCAGCTTCCCAAACAAATCTAAACTCACCCTCATGTTCCTCTCCTTAGTGAAGCAACAGCTCTAAGTTCCAGTGCTGTGAACAAGCGATGCAAACACACTAACACATTTCCTGGGAGGCTACTGGGAAACAACCAACTTTGCAGCAGCACACTATGGACTTATCAAATACATACACATATTTATGACAGTAATATTAAAACAACCGGCTGCTTCTTTCACATGTCTGTGTAGCCTGTGCACAATGAGAGCCTCTTTCTGTCCTGTGACTCTGGGCGCTACTCCTTGATCCAAAAAAAGAGAGGTGATGGCCTGTCCCTCCTTCTTCCCTCCCATGAGTATTTGAGATTTGCATGGTTTTGTTTGCTTCACTGAGAAATGGAAAAAAGACTAAAGAAAGGTCAGATGCTCAAAACAGCATATCTTTTTTTCTTGTTCTTATGAAAGGGTAATATTTACCTATCTAAAAGCATTTTATTTATTTGCTGAGCAGAAGGTAGGAAGGACTTTGGAGGCAGAACACATAAAGTTAAATCTGGTTTTGCAGAGGCAATCAAGAAGGGCTCTCAGGAGATAATTCTGAGAGATCAAAAGTCAGTTTAGCTCTTGGACACAACTTGGGTGTTCTTACTAACAAACACTGTCACCTAATTCCTGTGAAGATTTCATCAGTGTTTCAAAGGACAGCAATAATCCCTCTTAAAATGCTTTCTACAAAAAGACTTCTTTCACCAAGGAATTGATTCACTAGGAAAGTCTCATTCCTCTAACCAGCACCAAAAATCCAAACTCATGCTCATGTCTGATATGTTTCTATAAAATATATATATATATATATATGAAAAAAGCATAAGTACTCTAAGAAAAATCTGTGTTGTACAACCATTATTGGGCAGCCTTTGGGCCCTGGCTAGGATATTATGTAAGCTTCAACACTTAAACATGAGCATGTTTAATGAACAAATTTCTTATGAGAGTAAAACATTGAGAAGATTCTTTATTAAACATCATCCTTGTCTGGAGAGTTTGTTACACATTTTGACAGTAGCTCACCAGGCCCTAATAAATATTTTATTCAACTACCTCTGCTTTGAAGCTCTAAGCAGTAAAAATATTTTTCTTAAATGACGGATGAAGAATCTATTTTGGTCACAGCATGATATTGAGTCAGCTTGGCAAAATAGAAAGAGCATCAGCTACCGCTGTGCACTGGTGTGCCCAAGAAGTTACAACTGGATTTACAAGGTGAGTTAAAAGTTTGGGATGTGTTCCATAAGAAATGAAATGAAAGTATCTCCAGGTGGGTGGTGAGAATTTGTTGGGGACTTTTTTTTCTTGACCACATCAATCACTAGTAATTTGATTATTAATATTCAGTGACTCAGTCACTAGGGAATACAAAACAAAAATAGTAATTTTTTTTGACATTTTAGGAACACATAGATGAAACTTAAGTTCAGAGATGGACTGGCTACGCCAGATAAGTTTAAGGAATTACTTTTCCACAATTATTTTCTATGCCTTCATCAACCCTAAGATGGATATATAAGGTTAGAATAACAAAACTAACTATTCATCAAGCACTAGAGATTAGAAGACTTTCACCTGCGCCTTTTCCTCCTCCTCTGCCCCACACATGCAGTAGGCTAGGGAAAAAAAGCAAATAACGACTGATCCTCCAGGCGAACAACCTCGGCCTTCAAGATATTGTAGGTTAGAAAAGTAATCGTATATCAAGTAAGCAGGCAGACCTTCTTGAGGAATCATCTTGGATTGGGAAAGAGAAACTGTACCATAAAGCTATCTCTTAAATAGCTGGTGAAAGAACCATCTGTATATCAGCTAGCCTGGAGGCAAACTGGGGAATATGAATGGGAAGTCTGAAAAAAGTAAACTATTCTTGGACTATCATTGCCTTTTAACTGACCAAGTTAAAAACTGTTAGGACTTCCATGTTAACCCTGGTGTTCGGACACTGTGTGGAATGCCAAAAGGTGAAGAGCCTCCTTCTGAGCAAAGCAAGCTTCATTTTCAAAGCAGTGGTTTGAGGTTCACCCATGCAGGAGTGAAATCATCAAACCAAGGTCAGTGGTGTTATTCAGGTCAGTCCCAGATCACAGAGCACAAGTGTGACTCACTTCTCAGTGTCTAGGAGTGTCTGGAAGTGCCCAAGCTGCTGTTTGGACTTTCTTCTAGAGGTGAACCTCAACCACAGATGTGAAAATGATTGAGGGTGAATTATAAAGTGAAATGGATATTCTGGAAAGGGAAGGGAAGAGGGAGGAAAAGGAAAAATTCTACTGGCATACGGAAGAGCAGGGCACCAGAGGAAGCACGCAAGATAGGGCAGAGAGCCTCCAGCACTTTGAGCTTTGAAGCTGAGTATCCCAAGAAGGCCTGGCTCTCTTGCCTCTGTGGTACTCTGAGCTAAAATCTTTAGTGACAGAAATAAAATGGAAATACAAACTCTTACTTCTCAGCTGTACTTTTCCAAAGTTTGGCTCAGGATATCTAAAGGGTCAGGAGCCAACCTTTTATGGTTTTAGGCTTTTTGACCTGGGGCATACAAGCTGGCCAATGCTCTTGGTGATTGTACAACAGATTGCACCACCCCATGTGCCACAAAATCATCTGGTGAGCTGCAGTGCGGTTTGCAGCATCTATCCTGCAGACATCCAAGATGATAACAGCAGAGGCTGCTACCTATGGCAATAAGTGTGTTAGGAATAGCAAAGGAGGTGTAGGTACCATCTGCCTCTTTCTGTGTTAAGTTCAACCCCTATCAGTTCGTCAGGACTGAAAAACTTTATTATGCCCAACAACAGAACTAAGGAATTAAAAAAAAAAAAAAAAAAAGAGGAAAAATTCTCTCATGTTCAGTCACTGAAGGTGGAACAAGAACAACCCTGGTACAAATATTTCAGTCAAATAAACAGAGGAATTCAGTAGATGCCAGGAAATGTATAGTAGAGTCTCATTCAGGAAACTGTAACAGCCTGCACAGTAGGCTTCAGCATAGTATTTTCATATGGCATCCTAACAACAAAAGCTGACGAAATTTCATATTGTTCACAGTGAAAAGAAGACACTAGTTTTTTTTCCACTGTCTTTGCATTGGTTTAATCTTGCCCTGGTGTATTTTAATTTAAGCCAACTTGGGATGTTAACAGCATACAAATAAGCTTTTCCTGTGAGCTGCCTGGGAAGGGTTTTTTGAGCTGAAATTGTGTTAAGTTGATTACTTCTTTTAATTTCTCCTTAATAATTGAGCATTTTTAATTGTTTGAATCTTAACAGCTGATATAGCTGTTTAGAGAGTCAGGGGATGCAAATGAAGACTGAGAAATTATTTCAATATAAACGTATGAATTCTGTGCCATGGCAACAGCAATTTTTCATTAAGTTATAGATTCCTCAGGGTTGCTTTTTCCATATTGACAAGAACATTTCATAGGGAGAGGAGGTAAGGGAAATGAGAGATCTTACTGAAGAAACAGAATTGTTATGACGAGCAATTAGCAACATATATCCCAGTACGTCACAGTGGGTCTTCTCCTTTCATTTCACGAAATAGACTGATTATAAAAACGTTCCCCATTTGAGTGCCACAACCCTAATGCAGTTTGCATCAGGCTGCATTTTCCCTCAGGCTGAAAAATACTGACATTGACAGGAACACTGGACGTGTTGAACCTGCCATCACCAGCCTGAAAAACCTCTGTCCTCACTATTGCTCACACCTTCTAGTGAACGACCTGCTTGTGCAGCTAGGGCTATTTCAGTTCCACTAAAGATAAAGAGTCTGCTGTCACACGGATTCACACTTTTCCATTTCCCCCAATTACTATATATATATATAGTATATATATTTTTATTTATATATATATTTCCCCTCAAAATACTATATATATAGTATATCTAGATATACACATACACATCTATATATATTTATTTATATGCTGTTTTCTTATTGTAATCTCTTCTCTTTAAAATCCATGCAAACCAAACCAGACCCCAAAACCATTACACCAAAACCAGCCCAGAAGCCTGCAGAACATCCACTCTACAGGCACTTCAGGTAAATGGTCCACAAGGAGTGGAAATAATGTAAAGGTCTATTTACATGACTTCATTACCTGCATTTGCAGATCACAACAAAGATGGTGTTGACAGAGCTGTGACAAAACGCGTCTTGGTACATACTAGGGTTTTGTTGTTGTTTTTTCATATTTTCATTGCTTATAGGAACTGCGAGGTCTTAGCCTGAGTATCACTACACAGTTTCCTAATGGAAAAATAAATGGTTCCTTGGGTTCCCCCCCACTCCTTTGCCAAGATTCCACTCCTGGTTATGAAGAGCTATCCTTTCAACCAAATAGTTAGAGAGTGAAGGTGTTTCTCTTTTAATTACATATGCCAGAGTGAGAAACGATGCTGAGCAGTAAATCACAGCTCAGTAGTAGCTTTCCGGAGGAGTTGTGTCTAAACTGAATGTTAGACAGTATACCCCTGGAGTGCTAATGGTGGCCTACAGTCTGTATTTGAGTGACTAATCTGGGTATAGCTGTAACTTCTACTACTGGAAGGCTTAAACTGGAGCAAAATGTTTACAGAGACTCTATTGTTCGCTATTGCTGAGACTTCTGTCTGCACCAAAGTCCTCCATTTCAACCTCAATTCCAGAAGTCTTTCCTATGGGGAAAAGGCACAAATTAACCCTCACAGTTTTCTCTACTTCCAAACTCGTGGGCTATGTTCCACCCTTGAAATCATGGCTTCTTCATGGCAACTTAAAGAGCTGTATAACATCTGTACAAAAAACAGAGTGCTGGAAAAAAAATCAAACTCTGAATTTTTCACATTCTGATTTCTCTTCAAATTTTAAAAACATTTAAGTGGTACAAACCTGGAGGCGTTCGAGAAAGCAGAGCAGAACAGAAAGGAGAGCACAATCTCTTATTTTTTGGTCAAGAAAAGAAATCCTATTTCCAAAATCAAAACTTTACCAGACTTAATATTTTATTTGAGTAATTATTTCAACACACTGAAAGAAAACAGGCTGTCCTCCTGATACTGTGGAGAACATGGTAAAAGGCAATCCCATACATGGCAATGATCAGTCATGGCTAGTACTTTGCATATAAGGATTCCCTGAAACTAAAGATGCATAAGAGAAAGCAGAAAAATAGGGTGGAATGCACAATTTGATTTTTGGTTTGCAGTGTTCAAATTCTAATACTGATCCTCAGGGATGGGGTGGTACCAAAGGCCTTAAATCTCCTATGTAGAAACAGTGGTTTTGAGGTCCATAACTGACAGCTAAACTAAGTTTTCTTTTTCTGTTTTTCCTAAGATTATCATATAAGAAAGTCCTCATCTTCAAAAAGACATTTGTCAAAGATTCGTCTATAGAAGCTGTATCTTCAAAAGTCATATTTGCATATACTAAAGCAGTATCTCTTCCTGCAGTGGGCTCTCTAGTATAAGCAAGTGCTGGCCTGACATTACAACATATGCACACACACACAGCCAGTAAGAGATATTAAATCTGATGTTTCCAAATACTTAGATAGGAATAAAATAAATATTAACATTAGACACTCCTTTTTGGTACTGTCCTAGCCTGACCTCCCTCTCCTTTGAAGTCCCTGCTTACAAGATCTGATCGGGGATTTCCCTGTCACAGCATCTAAAGTCCAACCTTTATCACAGCACACGGACTTCTTTCTCTCATAACACTTGTGAGGAGTTTTTTTGGTGCTTTTTTTAATTTTTGGTTGGGTTTGGGTTTCTTTATTTGTTTGTTTGCTGTTAAAGACTCCCGTCAGCCTGACCTATTCAGAAATCTGGTAAAAATGCCAGAAAATGCTAGCAGAATGATCCTGCCCCCACATTTGTTAGCTTCATGATACATGTAATTCTCTGCTAGGAGCACCTGTGAGATGACTGCCTCCTGCTGCTAGCCAGCCCTGCACTAGCCATGGCAGAGCATTAGAGAAAATTACAGAATCACAGCTGGCTACTGGTTAGCAAAACCCAATCATCTGCTGTAATTTTGAGAAGAAGGGAGACAGGACAATATGCTGCAATTATTTTTTTCTATAAATTCTTTCAAATTATACATAGAAAGGAAAATAACATAAACACTTGTAACACGTGTCTCTCTTCCCTGTGCTTTCCAAATGCAGTTTGTCCACATTTTCTAACCAATCATTCCATTAAAACCAGTTTATTAATGGTGGAGGGTTCACTGATATGTTTGGAAAGTATACATTTGTCAGAGAAAAAATTCCCCTGTGTGTTTTACATACAATGGGTCAATCATTTCATTTGAAGGCTCAAAATTACTTTAGGCAGAAGTGCACAAAGGCACAACTTCAGATGCAAGAGTGGCTTTGCCTCATTTTATAGGTCAATCATCTAGTACTTCAGCCTAACATCTGTTCAAAATGATCCATCTGACTTCTGCTTCAAGTTGTATTTGCTTTGTTATTTCTACAGAGCAATCTACAAACTTTCTGGAAGCACCAAGTGTGGTAGTTGGCTGCTCTAACAGTCTCTAGGTATGTAAATTAGTTGTTTAGTACATAAACTGTTCTCAGGAAGATTCACTGGTTAGAGATGTAAAAGAAGAGCAATAAAAATTATCTGTTATTTAGACAATAAAAATGGCAGATCTTTAATAAAAGATCACTTCTAAAACCTGTTTTCTAAGCATCCTTCTCACCCAGAATACAGGGGCTGCCTGTTGGCACTGAAGGTTGCATTTAATGCTTCAGAAAAGCAAGGAAAGGAAAAGCACAAGCCTGTTCCCCTCTATAGATTTATTCATCATGGAGTGAAGCCACTGAAAATGGGGTGTGTTTTTCCCAGACTATTTTACATTCAAAACAACAGCCCTGTTGGCACTGGAAAATTCCACAGTATGTGGAGACCTACAGAGGGACTGAATGAAGGGACTTGGAGAAAAAGGTACATGTCTGAACTAGATTGAATAAGAGTAAGTATGCTCAGAATAAATCTCACTCAGACCTTCTGAAGTTCCTCCAGGAAAGGGGAAAAAAAAAAAAGCAAAAAAAAAAAAGGCATGTTCTAATTTGCCTGATATTTCTAAAATTAATAGTATTTCCAACAAGAAAAAAACCCTCCCATGCTTCTCCACTTGACACCTCCTTTCAGACATTGTTATATAAGGAAATCTAGTTTTAGAATGGAGAAGTTGCATGGTCTTAAACAGTCTTTCGTGGTGGTCAGCAAGGTTAGTGAAATCTGCTTGTGCTCAGCTCCCTACACCAAACAGTGCCTGTGCTGAACAAAATGTGTACACACATGCACGCACCCCCACTTTGACAAAGATACAGGAGCTTCTTTGCCCTGTTCATCAGGTGTTTATAAACCCTTCAGCGCTAGCTCAAGCTGTGTTGCTGTGAAATCATAAGAAACCTGAAAAAGGCTTTTATATGAAGAGTGTGGGCATTCAGTACTCTGATGTGTGTAAAACACATTTAGCACATGTGCATAACACACTCATGTAAACACAAACTGTCCATGCAGGAAACATGTTCACTATGGCTATTCAGAAAAGTCATTAATAACTACAAGGTGCGTTCAACTGGATCTAAATCTTTGTTCTTATAATTCAGATGCTAGTAGAGCTGGGAAAATACCCTGAGAGCTGTGAGAGCATTCAAGGAAGTAGACAAAGTTAACGGAGCTTCAACTTTGCTTCTAGAATAGCCATGTTATAAAATTTTTACTCTAAGAGCCTTTCCAGATGTAGCTAGATAATACTGAACTCTGTTTCCACTAAGAGATTTAGGAATTGTATTAGCTCACATGGAAATAATTTTTTAACTAGCTGGGAGTGGTTCCCTTACAGTTCCTGAAGCTGTTCCCCCATGCTCATATCCCCTCCTCTCTGGCTCATTTTAGGAGCTACACCCAGTGTGCAAAATGACCTCTGCACCTAAAGAGGCACAAACTATTTTGTGCATGGAAAGAAAGTAATATGGTCACTGACAGGCTAAAAGCACTGTAAGAGCCAGAGCCAAGCTTTGTACAGTTTTTACCTGACAAAAGCCAACAAGATGGACCTGTCTTCATAGTGCTGTGATGACATACAGTGACTTCAGCTTTACAAGGTCCTCGAACATTATGACCAATGCAGCTTCCCATATGACGATGTAAGAAACTGAGAAGGCTGGAAAAACTGGACTTGTATTTTCTTGAAGTCTGTAAACTTGAAAGATCCTCTTCATATAGTCTGAAGGTTCAGAAAAACAGGATTATATAAAAATCAGTGATGGTGGAAGAAAATACAATTGTATTTAGACATAACAGCAAAGATGCAGTGCTGTATACTGAGCCATCAGGATGTCTTTTCAATTGAACTTTGTCTCTTGTCTCTTACCAGATTCTTTGGCCTACTCACATAATTGTTTTTCGACCATCTATCTGTATATATTTCCAAGGTATTAGACTCTAAAATATCACAGCAGTCAGGATAGTTTATAAAGAACAAGATACAGGCATGCAATGTGGGGAAAAGGAGAAGCTGAGAAAGGAAACTCAAGTGGAGGACAGCAGCTGGATGACAACAATCCCAATGCTGCAGAAAAAGGAGTAAGGCGATCAGCCAGAGAGATTAATTATCTGCAGTATAATAAATATACAGAATTATTGTCCAAGTAAAAGACTACTCAGGTAGATAATACTGACTGGTCAGAAGAACAGACCAAAGGAAAAAAGCACAAGGAAGAAAATGGACCACATTGTCTCTTCAGGGCAGCTTTAAATATGCTGTTCTCTGCTTAGGATCTGGCTCATTGTATGAAGCCAAATACCTCAAGGAACCACATCCACTTACCTTAGGGTCTTCCTTCTCTCTGCTCTCCACCACTCCAGGGGAATCAGGTTTTCTACTCTGATATTTTGTGCAATGTCTATATGAAGGACCATGTGGCCATGGTCTCCCACATTTGTATGTCTCTGTAAAAACAAATCCACCAACAAATGTAGGTCATGCAGCAGACAGAGCCTACACAGATTCTGTGCTTGCCTTGTGTTATCTAAGGGCACTGTGACCAACACCAAGCTGCAGCCACAGCACCAATTTACAGGTGTTTCTCCTGCTTAGATTCCCTCAAACAAGTATCTGTGCACAAAACTGACACAAATGAATCAAGTTATTCTGCCTACATAAGCCACTTATTATAACTATTGTTACATGTTTAGGAGTAAGACAGTCCCCCCCTTTCCCCCTTCAGTATGAATGAATGGATAGAGATATTCAGCCTGGTTATGTTATTAATAATTTAATCTGTCTTTCAAACTGCATTAAATCTGCCCAATGCATAGCCTCTACTCAGAATTTAAATTGTCAAATTAGTTTATTGATTAACTTAATTTTCTGCTGAATACGGCATCTGCATTTTAAAATGAGGCTTTATTACTTCTGTATTTTTGTTGTTTATCATTCACCAGGAAACTGACCTCAGAAATTTCATTATTCTGTATTAAGATATAGCATTAATGGCTGTTTTACTCACAATTCTCAGAATGCAAATAGAGGAGCTGACACAGTGTTTTAATTGAATTTTACATGCCAGTTTGGAGTCACTTCCATTTAAATACGACTTAAATGCGGGTGACAGTTTGAATATCACTATGCTGTAAGTCAAGAAGACAAACCAGTCAACCACAGCCCCGCTAACTGTATGGATTCCCCATCTTGCTAATGTAATTCCCTCCAGTTTACATGTCTCGTAAGCAGTGTTTTTGGAAGTAAACAACTGCAGGAAGAAAACGCCAGATTCAAAGAAGGCTTAACTTCTTTCCATTGAAGGAATTGGCCATGTGAAATCTGGGGCCACAGTCTGGGGAGAGCAGAGCTAGCAGGTACAAGACCTTTGTTATATCTGGACCCACTGGTTATTTCCCTGTGAGTTGCTAGAGCACTCTTAGTTCCAAATCAAACAAATACGAGCTAGTGTGCCCTGCTGCCCCGAAACTGTACAAGCCAAAGACAAGGTGTATGGAGCAGGACACGTACACCACAGTCCCCCAAAACGAGGGGAGCCTGTGCTTCTCCTCATCAGACTGTTTTGATTCAAATAGTGGTCATACGCAGTCTATTGAAAAATCCAGGCAACCAGGCAATTCTTATTATCACACACCGGGGAATCAGATGCCCTTTCAGAGCAACATGTACTGGAACATCCTCGACTCTCTTTTTACCCTCTCTGCCTCCTTTTATTTTCAAAAACTCGATTTTTACTATTTATTTAGTGTATGAAACAGCTGCTTCATAGTAAGACAAACTTGCCAAGTCTGAGGCATCGAAGCCTGACCAAGTTTTGCAAGGTATGATTTATAGTTCCATTTTTCTTGTACAGTATGTGGAGAAGCCAAGAGTAAACAATCCTTTTAGATATCAGGAATCCAACAGTCTTGTATTTAGGATAGCCAGTGTGACGCAACTGGTCTAAACATATTTTTGTTAGATTTTGGCAATACTGTTACACACCAGGCTTCATGTAAACCTGCAGAGATTATAGAGATATTCCCAATTCATGTAAGCGGTCCATATAATATAATTTGCCTATAGAATAGGCAGTTCACAAAAATTAGGGAATGCCACTATTGCAAGAAATGCAAAACATTTTTTAAAGAGAATCACATTTATTTTTAAAATTAGTTCTACAAATAGAAACTCCCATATAAACCTGATTTTAGAAAGAGGGGGAGACATACTTATTTGGAGTAGATTTGTATAGCGATACGGCTTGGATTTTATTAGCTGGCTATGTTTTATTTAAAAGAGAAAAGAAAAAGGTTGGATTTTATAAAAGCACTACCTTTTTGTTGTCATTGTTTTTGTTTGTTTGTGGTTTTGAGTTTTGGTTTTTGTGTAGCCAAAAGTATCACAAAACAATTCCAGCCAATTTGAGCCAGAAGTATTGAATACATATTGTATTCTATTTCCACATACCAGAAAATGGTTTATTTTAAAACCAAATTAACCAGAAAAAAATCAGCACCTCCAGTACAAAAACACACGTCAGGGACCCAGGATCTGAAGCCTGAAGCAGTGCTACTGAGATATTTATTTCACAAAGGGCTGTACATCACAGGAGTCACTCTCAGCCTCCTGTCAGTGCCAGACAACACTGATGTCAGTGGCTCATCACTGCCAGTCTCCTTGCTGAAACGTGACCCTCCTTGTGACAGTAAAGTGAAAGCAAAGCTCACAGTGAAAATGAAAACAGAAGATTTACTGAGCTGAACGCCGTTCTGCAAATACCTGGGCACGTACAGCACGAAGAATTCTCCTGTGCCCGTGGTGCCAAGGGTGTCCACTGCTCTGAACTCACCAACAAGTGCAGCACGTTGCTCTAAGGGCTTTGTCTGCAAAACTGTGTGGGACACCAAGCAAACTTATTCTCTGCAGATTCCCAGTCAGTTCAGTAGGAAATAATTTCTTAAAGCTAAGAGTGTTGGGACTGACTTTAATGGCCTGTTTTGTTGAATTTGGAAAGGTACAAGTTATATGGAGTGCTCACCTTTTTACTTGGGTGCATGCGGAGCTCTTGAAAAGCGTGATTTTCAATGTGGACGGAAGGAGGTTTTATGCCACTGGAACAAAAACCTTCATGTCGATCTTTTGTAAGTAGAGATTCCAAAAGTAAACCTGTATTGCCAAAAAGAGGAAAAGGGATGACACCTGGAAGTCAGATATTTGGATGTGAATTAAGAAGGAGGAAAAGAGCAGCAGTTGCTGGAGAGTGAGCAGAGATTCATGGGATGAAAAGTGTAAATCTGGTGTGTCTGTGTGGATGTTTGTAAACATTCCGTCATCTCAATTAAAAAAATATTAAAAAATATTATCGGCTTTTAGAACACCCGGCTCTGTCTCTACAGCAACAAAGCAAAGACCTGGAAGGACAGAGCTGCACCAGACAGGGCAGGTACACAGACCTGAGGTGGCTGTGTGAAGACTAAAGCCTGACTTTTTTTTCTGATTTCCAAGTTACACATTCAGGGTTTGACAATATCAAATTAGAATAAGCACTCTTGTAAAACAAGTACATTACAAGTCAGGATAACTTTAAAAAATACCATTTTCTTTACAATGAAAATCTACTTTTACAGTTAAAATTAATTTTGCTTAGGAACTGAGGTTTCATGATGAGATAGAAGCAGTGAGATGGAGAGGAAATGTAAGATCTGGTCACCAGGGGAATTTGCTTTTAGGTCTTGTTTTTGACTGTTCATGAATAGGGTTTTACACCTTTCTCTGCCAAACATTTAGCAGGGAAGTTGGCACAGCTACAATAGGCACAGTCTCTCCATCTGAACCTGCAAGACGGACCTGATGATAAAGTATATGAGAAAACCTGTGTGCAAGACATGAGATACTTGATAAAAGACTCTCTCACTCTTCAGTCCACACACACATGCTTTGGGTAATATTTGTGACAGTAATCAGACCTTATTTAAGTCAAATTTATTTAAGAAAATTTCTTGGTCAAGAAAAGGTTCATTTCTATGGGAAAGATGGGTAGAGTATGAAAAAAAATAAATGAGAGAAAAAAAAATATTTAGTTGATTAAAAAAGAAAACTAGTAAAGACCAGGATCAGGAAACAGCAGTTTGTATCAACCTATTAAACTGATGGATAACAAGCTCCAGAGGGAGGAATTAAACTAGCTGAATGAGCCTTCAAGTCTCAGAAGAGAATTAAAAGGCATAATGTCTCATGTTGGGAAGATTGAACCTTTCTTTTGGTTTAGACAAAATAAAATTTATAGCTTTGTTTGGCAGCCATAAGTATTTTTTTAAAGACTAAAACAAACATTTAGATTCCATTTTTGCAGTTCTCATAAAAGCAAACTCTGTGTTTCAGCTGATGGGAATATTTCAAGAAATAATAGTGCCCTTCAACCTACAGGTACACAGACAAACATACAACTGCAAGATCAGCAGCTGCCCATTTTTCTCAGACTTCTGTAACCACAGTCATTGAAGCTGCCCTGCAGAACCACATAATCAAAAACTCTTTAAAAACCCGCAAACCCCAGACAACCAAGAAAAACAAAACTGCCCCAGAGAAAGATACAGCTATAGATTAATTTTTCCCCCACTGTATGGTGGCCCAAGTGTACAAAATATCCCAAATGCAGCCTGACCAAATACAATTAACAAATGTGTCAATGTTAGATCTCCTTAGGACACGACAGAAGGCAGTAGTGGCAGTAAACAAATGTTGTTCTTGATTAAAGGCCCCTTTTAGCAGAACACTGTGAAGCAGACTTGGTGCAAATGAGAAGGCCAGTGAAATCAGACACACTTTGCTTCTCCTGAGCCAAATCACTGCTGAGAATTCATCAACAATCCATAATATGTTAAGAATGATGGAAGTGATTCTATACCGTCTGTGATGTACAGGTGTCTTTAATTATATTTTCCAAGCATGAGAAACAGCAGTCATTGGCAGATAAAATAAGTAAGAAAAGAAAAGATTAGAACACAAGAACAACTGAAGTTTGGCAGCAAAGAACTCCAGTGTTCCCAAAGAAAGAAGCACATTTCTACATAGTCAGTAGAAATGATTGCCTGGAGAAGTATCTCCTCTTCCATTTAGAGTAGGGTGGGTGGAAGGGTGAATGCCCTTTTGCACAAACTTTTCCAGATGCCCCTAATTAAACCCCCAGATGTGAGGAATGCATCTCTCTGATGTGGAAAAGGATGAAAATCAGGAGGTTCTGTAAAAATCTCACTGAACTCTGCCACTGGATGTACGGATTAGTGCTTAAGTTTATCATCTCTAAAGAAAAGATTTTTGTATTTACTTTTTATTAGTATCTGGGTAGCAAATAATAAACAAGATGCTATTAATAAACAAGGACTGTTTACAACATTTTCCTGAAGTAAATCCCCAAATTAAAAATGCAGTTTACAGAAGGACCAAACATTTTTTGGTGATAAGGTAAAGCAGATTTTTCCATCAGCAACTTGAATGTGTTCCAGCTACAGAAATCAATAGCTTCAGAGGTCAACAATGCAGAGGTGCATAGGCCGAATCCTGAAGTGAAGAGGCAGCTAATGCTGGAAAAATGCCAAAGCTACATTGAAATTACTGGTGGCACCCTGACCTGACACAGCAAACAGAGGAGGGCATGTTGGTTAAGCTTTCAGTGAAACTGTCTGCAGTACTGGAAAAATGCAGAGCAGCAGCAGGAAAAGCAAGATATTATTAGCCCTTTCAGTCAAAATGGGTTCTGTCAGGGCAATAGAACTGCTACAGTTAGAAAAAAGAAATATATTGCTTTCCCTGGCTGATACCGTCTGTGAGGAGGTGAACCCAGAAGTACTAGGTAAGTAGGTAAGAATTTTTAGCTACAAAACTTACTGAAAACCAGCTGGGTCAAAGAGCAGACAGTCTATATCCATTTGAAAGAGTGCATTTATTCAGGAAAATGAAAAACTGGAGGACTGTGACAAGATGGACAGATGAAAATGGGAAATAGAAGCAATAGAAATTAGCAGAATTAGAGGGGGAGCAAGTCTTTGTTGTGTTGTGGGACCTCTTAACTAAGCAGACAGCAAGGCAAGTCAGTGGCTGTGTGCAACTCTTTTACAGTGCTCTGCAGAAGGGACACTGCTGTCCTACCCATTTTGGACCAGCTCTCTTGCTAGAAGGTTCTTTCAGCAACATAATTCCTGAGGCCAATTACAATGCCAAAACAACTATCCCTGTGGGATAGTAGTACCAAGCTGCTTAATTCTAGACAGGTCCCTTACTTTCACTGAGAACATGGAGAAGGACAGTGCCACAGCCCTTTTCCCATGTCACGACAAAACACTTGCACCTATGTGCTGTGGCTTTCCTGAACAACCAGCAGGACCCCAGCCCTCTCAGAAAGCCGAACCCAGCAGATGCACGTGGAAACTGTGGAGCAGACAGTTCTTTACCCAAAAGTTGCCGAAGAACAAGGCGAAGGACTTAGCTGCTGTAAGCAAAGAACAATTCATGCTCTTTCTCTTAGACACCACCTTTGAAGTTTCTCATGAGACCTACCTACGGAAAATGAATTGTCTCTTTTCAGCTGGGACCTTCCCCAAGCTCACCTCACTCCAGCTGAGTGAGCCATGAGCTCACTTCAGCCATGACTGGCTGAATGTCCCTCAAACGGTGAAGAAAGGAGTCCCCAGGAGGAGGACAGTGGTTATAAAGAGCGGTTATGGGTGCTCACTTTCACTGAAACAATCCATTTAATCAGACTATGGGTAAAGGGGAGGAGTGATCACACTGGACACGAACCAGACACTCCTGCTGTGGAACATGTCTTCAATTAAGAATGAAGTGTAGGAGGAGATGCTTTTGCCATCTTTGTTAAACAGCAGTAGCTTTGTCGAGCCATTGACTTCACCAGGATTTCCCCAGAGGACAGATACTTAGCATCAGAAAAAGTGGACCGGCCATGCGGGTTGTGGCAATATTTATGGACGCTTCACAGATCAAAGCCACATTATCCCAGGCACTGAGCTAACAAACCACAAAGCTCACCCAGTGAGTTGCTACTTTAACATGTGCAGGAACGCTGGCAAATACAGGTGCCTGGGTGGAGCATTGGGAGTAGCAGATTTGTGACACCAGCAGCACCGAATGCCCTCATCCAGGCCCACTACCCCGTTAGGAGGACTGCTGCTGATTTTCATAGAGCAATACACCCAGTCTGTCAGTCACTGCTGACCCCAGTCAGACGAGGCAGCAAGATGGCACGATCCAATGAAACTAAAAGTGTTGGGAGGGAAGGGTTTAGTAAAAATTTCTTCACAGAAAGGATTGTCAAGCACTGGACCAGGTTGCCCAGGGAAGTGGTTGAGTCACCAGTAGGTTTTTAAAAGATGTGTAGCTGTGGTGCTCAGGGACAAGGTTTAGTGATGAACTTGGAAGTGCCGGGTTAACAGTTGGACTTGATCACCTTAAAGATCTTTTCCAACCTAGTCCATTCCACGATTTGCAAGATAAGCAGCACCCACAATATGCAATTATTAGATCACGATCAAATATTTTTGAATTTATCTTACTAGATAAAAATTTAATAACCTTAATTTTCTTTAAATTCATACCAATATAACTCTACCTTTCCTTCAGTTTTCCATTTTCAGCCAGCACTTAATGAATTCCTCTCCCCAACACGTCCCCCCTATCCTCACCCCTTTCTTTTCTCATTCTTCCTCACCTTCCCCCTGAGAAAAATATATCTTTTAAAAAAAGGCATTGTGCTAATGCTTGAAATTTTCTTTCTGGTTCCCCCCACTAATGTGCATGAGAACTCCCTCAGAGTGCAGACTCCCTCAGAGTGCAGCACATTTCAGAATCTGGCATTGACCGCTACCAAACCACAGCACGATAATTTGGTATTTACTTAATTGCTAAAGATAAAACATTTTTCCTACATAATATGACAAAAGGTTTGCTCTGCTAATAAGAGACTGAACATTGTTGCTGAACAAGCAAAGGCTTATTTTCTGACTCTAAAATTCAATATAACTAAACAGAGAGGTTAATATCAAATTCCTAAGTAACACAGCTCTGCTAATGTCAATTATTTTTTGGAAACACCGTATGAGTTCTGATTAATGAATCAAATCTCTTCAACCTGCACCAGTGCACAAGCCCATCATACTTTATATGACCTTGAGGTGATTGACTGTATGTTCCTTTCCCCAAAGGGTATTTTGTGCTTTTTTTGCTTTCTTGTTCAACCTTTTCATATCCATGGACTGCAGAGTCAGTTGCAACAGTAACATCCAAAGAGGAAAAAAAGAAAAAAAGCATACAGATGGCTTTTAGCTCATGCATCAGGACTCAGACTTTACTAAGAAAAAAACCTTCCTGAAGCAAAAGACTTGTATGTCAAAGAAAATAATGTATCCTCCAGACTAAGATGCAAAGTGGGAGGCAACATGGAACAGACAACACCTGTTTGTCCTCCTGAAGCCTTCAAACTCTCTGGTTATCTTCTCTGATCCTATTCTTGCTTTTCCTAGGGAAGGCAGTGCTTTGTGTGTATTAAATTAATCACAGGGCTTTTACTACACAAATGGGCCTTGCTGCTGAAGTGCCTCTAGCAATAGTTTGAGGTAGGTGGCTGCATCCTGGCAACATTTTCAGAATTACCCTACTGGGTAGGAAAAGGGCAACAGCCACTCGTTTTTCAGAGGCTGTCAGGAGACTATAGCACAATGCTACAGAAATTATCTTACACATGTAGCCCATCAGATATAAAGGCTCAGATTTTACTGAGGACATTAGCATTCTCTCCATCAAGCTTCTATCAAGACAATGTCACAAAGAGGTAGAAGAGGCTCTTGATTTGATTTCTTCCCAACAAATCCAAGTCTAAATGCCTTTAAAAAACAGATTATTTTTTCCCTACCAAAAAAGTCATATTTAATTTGGAGCAAAGAAGCTCACATGTTTGACAGAGTTTACTTGGCTTGAAATTTTTAAAATAAGCTGAGTGCCATACCACCCATATGCTAATCATGGTTATCTGAAGAGCAATATGCATTCTGGGTCTGACTTGCTCTAGAAGACCCAGGGTTGATGGGATTACTTGGCACTTTTCAAATGCAGGTAACTGTACTGAACTTTTCCATGTTTCATAAAACTGAATTTATTTGAGTGGTCCAGCCAAAACAGTTCGGCAATCTTTGGAAAAGTGCTAAGGAATACCAGTCTAGACTTGCTGCATTCCCTTCTGGGGTACTGCACAGCCAGTGCAGTGCCTGACAGATATAATTCAGAGATATAAATTTAACTCAGTTCAGGACTGGGCCCAAGATCATATTTCCATTTGATTAGCCAAGGCATATGGATTTTATGCTTGCTACAGCTAGAGAAACAACAACTTGATCTAATAGTAAGATAAGTGGTCAAAATCCTAATCCGTCAACATTTTGGAAGAGATTTGAAATGCTAGTGTGAGTTCATACTGTGTCAGCACTCTGCATTACGTGGCTGAGGCATTTTTGATCTAGAGACCATGAAATCCGACTTGCTGCCAAAACACAGACCCATAGTGCATCCCTACTGCTGTTGCTCTTAGACATATCTTATCTATTTCTGGCTTGAAGAGCTGGGGAAGGAAGGCCTAGGGAGCTTTTGTTCAAACTTTGCTGTCCATCAGCCTGTTCTTGTTCTGGGTGCCCATACACTCAAGCAATTGAGCCAGAGAACTGAGCTGTGTAGTTCCTCTCAACCTCAAGAGCTCCTTGCTAAACTGAAACTATGTTTGATAAGAATTTCATTAAGAGGGAAAAATAAATGTGCACATTCACCATGCAAGGTGCCCACAAGAAGTGCCTCAGTTTCCTTCCACACAATTGCAGGCAAAAATATTTTCTAGAGCACAGGAAGAGCCAATTTCACCCACAGGTGAGTTTGGCTGAGAGACTCCAAAGATGAACATAGCTCAGTTTGCTGTTCTATCCTCCCCTCCCCAGGCCCCAATACATTGCCAGCTGGGCTCAAAATAATACAGTGATATTTTCTTGGCAAGGCTCTTTATAACATGTTTAAGAAAACTAATTATTAGAAACACAGCCCACCTGCTGCATATGTTCTTCACTCCAAGACAAGTTGAGGTATCAGACAGAAGGGAAATAGTAGGATCAACTATTGACTTGCAGGTTAACAACAGCCTCATCAAAACCAAGGCAAATAACACTATCATGGATAATTATATTAATTTAGCACACCCCAGTAAAAACTACAAGAACAGGTGAGCTGTAATCTTCCTAAAAATTTGTTTCCCATTGAAATAAAAGCATTAGACTTCTGAATGGCAGTTTAAAATAAAGGCAATAATTTGTTTCCAGCTGGTACAGTCATTTAATAAAACGACTGTTGTGCCTCCAGGAAAAATAGTCTTCTTTCCTTGGCAACAAACATGATTACCCTGGTTCTGGACCACCAGTTAAGTCCATCCACAAAGTGTTCTCTCTCTAAGTACATGACACTGAAAAAGAATTATTTGCCATATGGAATATGAAAAAAATTTTAAAAGCATCCCAAAATGTGCAAAGGATTTGGGGAAAACATAAAAAAGTCTAGCAGGTTGAAATCACTTCTCTTTTATAATTATTCACCTAATGTTTTAATAATAAGAAGAAAACAAAAGGCAATCTTGCTCTCCTTTCAACCAAATCTAAATTCCATACTTTGTAGGTGTTAAAATTAGCACCTTCAAGCTGCAAGGAGGTAAGGAGAAGAGACAGCTTCCAAACAGCAATAGACCGGATGCAAATACTACCTGGAGCTGTAGTTAATTATCTTGCTGATGTTAATTGGCTTTGTTTGTCAACAACCAAAGAAGAATGAGGTGCTAGGTACTGCATAAGGGTTAAAGTAGCACTGTTTTAAGACTGCTTCCCTGAAATATATCATTTAGTTTATGTATAATAACCATTTCTCTTCTCCAGGCTCCAGAGGAAATATTTGAGTAATAAAAACAATAGTGATTATATTGTTCCTTTTTTTTTTATTTTCCTAAAGCACAAATAACAGAAGAGAAAGGAATAAAGCTGTCTATGGCAGAACTGTCCCAGTGGTACAGTACATTTTTCTACATTTTGATGAAGCAGTTTGTTTCGGCAAAATAGCTGCATGTTTATGAAACAAGGTTATTTAGTACTTTAAGCCTGGAGCTGACATGTATTGTTTCCAAGCAGCAATCTGAACGGTATAAAGAACACACTTTATTTTCCTGTTCCAATGTGTACTACTTGTAAAAATGAAAAATAAGATAGGGAGAGATAGATCTGATGGCACTCAGAAATTCACTCAACGGCAGCTTCGTAATAGCCAGCGTGCAGTGAGGTGATCGTAGCTCAAGCAAACATTCCTAACAAAGGGAGCACACATGTTCAAGGAGGATGGGAATAGCTGTAGGTGCTGCGATTCAATGAGAGAAGCGGCTCGTGTGGTTAAACAAGGCCAAGAGCAAGGTCCTGCGTATGGGCTAGAGCAGTCCCAAGCATAAATCAGGCTTGGTGGACGATGGATTGAGTGCATTCCTGAGGAGAAGGACTTGGGATTGCTGGTGAATGAGAGGCTGGACATGAGCTGGCAATGTCCTCTTGCAGTCCAGAAAGTCAGCTGTGTCCTGGGCTGAATCAAAAGCAGTGGAGCCATCAGGGTGAGGGAGGGGATTCTCCCTTGCTCCTCCACTCTGTTGAGACCCCACTGCATCCAGCCCTGGGGTCCCCAGCACAGGAAGAACATGGACCTGCTGGAGCAGGTACAGGAGGACCACAAACATGATCAGATGGATGGAGCACCTCTGCTATGAGTAAACACTGAAAGGGCTGGGGTTATTCAGCTTGGAAAAGAGAAGGTTCTGGACAGACCTTTTTGCAGCCTTTCAAAAGTTAAAGCGGACTTAAAAGGAAGATGGGGAGAAATATTTTTAGTGGGGTCTGTCACACTAGGTCAAAGATGAATGGTTTTAAATCATAAGAGGGTAGTTTTAGAGCAGATATAAGTAAAAAAAAAAAAAAAGAATATGTGGTAAAACACTGGAAGAGGTTTCCCAGAGAAGTTATGAATGTCCCATGCCTGGAAATGTTCAAGGACAGGTTGGACAGGACTCTAAGCAACCTGACCTAGCTGAAGATGTCCCTGCTCGTTGCAGGGGATTGGACTAGATGAAACAACCCAAATGAATTCTGTGAAGAAATTCATAGTCCTCAGCAAAAGCATTCATCTCTCCTTTAGAAGGAATGTAGCAGCAATGTAAAAAGTGGTGGGAAATAAATACTTCAGGAAATTTTGTTGAGTTACAGAACTGCACTGTAAAGTGGCAGGTATACAACACAAAGATGTACTCAAACCCCAGATATTTATTACTGATTACAACTTTACTGGGAAAAAACAATGTTGGCCTGCTCCCTGTCTGACTGTGTTCAGAAAGCCTCTTTAGAGTAGAATTGGCCAAATGGGAAGTAACACTTTAGGCATGAATAAAATATTCCATGGGAAAGTAGCCATTTTGTCTAAATTCAAAGGAAATTACATAAAAATGGATATTCTTATAGAGGTAAAGATATTTCCTTTTGACACTTAAGCTCTTCGGTATAAGTGGCGTTATGACTGTGTAACAAGTACAACAAATTGTACTTCTTTTCTGGGTCATTCTTTCCCAGGGAGCTCCAAATCTAAATGGACAAGAAATATAAATGGGGATATAACATCCAAAACAGGACTAGATTGCAATACTTTCACTTAAATTAAAGAATAATTTCTTATGGGAATAATCCCACTGATGTCAGGGCTACTGATGAAATAAAGGACCTTATTTGCCCAAAAAAGATGATGGTCTGGCTTAATCGAATCAGCCATAGGAAAAGCAAATATCCTGTGCAACCTGTGATTTGAATATATTTGATGGCCTTATTTGTTTGCTACTTTCAGTTTCATCATAACCCCTAAAGATCCCACTCTGTATTTACTTTGGCCAACTTTAGTCATAAGTCTGAGGTTTCATCCCTTCCTAATCTTTCACAAAGTGATGTGGTTCAGCTGTTCAAATCTGTTTTCCAGAGTTTTGGTAGTCCTCCCTCTACAAAGTCTCTTCTGAATGTGATTGCGGAGAAATAATTGGAATTAAATAACTTCAGAGAAACAATTTTTTCTGCATAGCTACAACTCATGATCATCTTTAAAGAAGGCAGAATAAAAAAAAACAGTCCCTTCGTGAGAGAGTAATAGTGAAATTTAGCATTTGCAAGTAACTTTGCAGAGATCCTGGCATCCACCAAGTATCTAAATCATCATAGGTTTAGAGCTGCTCCATAGCTTTAATCATCTACAGCTTTGTATGTTCTGTCTTTGATAGGGTTTTCCAGTCCAAGCCAGTGGCCCTTCTGGAGAACAACTACTCTCTTTCAGCAGCTTTCTTCTCTCACACTTGTATGGACTTGATGCTCACAACAGCACCAGGCTTACAGTTCCTGAAACCAAACCTCCCTCTTCGAGTGCCAAACAGACACAGCTCCAGTCTGCTCCCTGCCTGGCCTGGAGGCACATGAAACTCCTAACAGCCCTAATCTCAATCTTTAAAGGATTCTTTTTGCTTGCACATGGGAGAGAGAAACATGAGCAAGTGGTGAGGCCATTTTGGCAACTTAAATCCTTGCCTCTGCTGCTGAGTTACCAACCAATTTCTAAATGAGTGCTGCTTGGTAAGGACCTTTGTTCAGTGGGAAATGGATATCACCTGTCTTTTTCACAGGAATCAGTGGCTCTAACATGGCAAGCAAGCTACTGTAGCTGACATCGATCAAATTCAAACCTGGAACGTACAGAGCCTTTCACCTCTAAATTGCTTTTCCTCTCTTGGCCATGACTTACCACAATCAACACTCTTTCGGGGTAAGATTCCAGCTTTGCTGACATCAGGGGTGAATGGAGCAGAGATTTCACCTTCGGTTCTCAGAATCACTGAATTACAGAATAGTCAGGTCTGGAGGGGACCTCCAAGGGTCAGCAGGCCCAGTCCCTTGCTCAGAGCAGGGTCAGCTTTGAAGTCAGAGCTTGGTCAGCATGAAATCTTGGCTGTAGCAGAAGGAGAAAAATGGATTGATTTGTCTTCCTGGAAGAGGCTTCTACAGTAAGGCATTAATCTTTTATAATTTTTATATATATATATATTTTTTTTTTTTTTTAGTTCCTAGTCCTAAATATAGAGAACATTTTATGCCAAAACCACTCATCCTCTCACTGCAGTACAGCCACCTGAAATAAAATTGCTACAGCCTGTTTTTTGCATACTCTCCTGCCCCAGCACTCCTTTAGAAGCTGCTTTTTGCCTCCAGCCCCCAGCAACAGAGATTCTGCCTCTCTGCCTGCCCACGGCTGACTTTCTTTTCTCTCCCTCAGGCCCAACGCCCAGCTTCTGCCCTTCCTCCCCCCGGGTGCAGCCACATCACCACAGAGCCTGAATTTAGAGCAGATTTATTAGTCTGGCCTCTGCTCTGCTCCAAATTCCACTTTTAATATTCGCGAGTCTCATTAGCAAGCACACGTGGCCAGCCGAGAAGCAAAGGAAATGCGGAGATCACTCAGGGCTCCCATTAACAGACATTTTAAAATTTTGCTTTAAGTATAGATATGAGGGGGAGTCTAAGGCATTTTATCTGTGCCTAAAGAAGTCAGTGGCAAAATTTGCCAACTCTAATCTATGCACCATACAGGTCTGTTATCTGCTGCAAAATGCAAGATAAAACAAACAGCCCCCAGCAGAAACTCTGTGAAGAAACCCTCCAGTCAAATGTGTCATGAGAAATACAGCAAGGAAAGGTTTTCCCCAAATGAGGGGAAGGACAGAAGTGTAGAAAACAGGGGTTACACTTCCTTTTTTGGGAATGGCTCACTGTGGTTTTAAAGAACAAAAAATGTGGTGTGTCAGCCACTGGCAGAGGAAAATGGTAAGTTATACTATTTTCAGCGATATTTCTAAACCTTTGTTTACTTTGGCTTCTTCCCCAATCAGGTTACTCCTTAACCTCCTGTCCTCAGCAATGCTACTCCCTCCTCCTTCACTGCTAGGCAGCAAAGCCCTTAAAGCAGAAGACATCCTTGTGGGGGAGGACTGTAACACACTCAGAAACAAGGGTTCATGTAAAAGATACCGAATTGACTTGAGGAATCTCTTCTGATGGTAGGGCTGCCTGTCCTTACAACACAAAATGCTGGAGTTTTCTCATAAGGGTTGCAAGGTGATGCCGTATTTACTCTAACTGAATTTTGAATAGTGATTCCACTTACACTATGCCTACACATTCCGGAAATTAGCATCTCTGAATTCTTGTACTCACAAGCTTGGAAAGGATATTTTTTGGAAAATACTATTGCTTGTACCACACACACAAAATTTAGTGTCCTTGGAAATGACAGCCAATTTCAGCCTCAAGGCTAAACAAACCAACCTCTTTGTAGGAAAATAAATGGGAAAAACTCAACATAAAAATATTACAGAAAATCAGCATTCTCTTGTGCTCTTCCCTGTCAGACACACTCTTCTCTGGCTTTAACCATGTGCTTAGACTTTGATGACACGAAAGGGAAGAATTCCTGCTGCTTCTTCTCGCATGTCAATAGCATTAGTATCATCACTGTCTCATCGCTGTCTATAATCTTGTCTCACTGATGACACCAGATGCCAATTTTACACAAGCATTCAGTTAACATTTTATATACCACAAAGACCATAGGTTATTTTTTGAATGTAATATGCACATACATTCTCTATAAATTATTTTATCTGCTTTTATGACTGTGTTGGGGCTATCTATATATGCAAGCAAAGAAAACAGTATTAGAAATTAGCCATGTGTAAACACAGTGAAATCCACAACAGGACTCCAAAATTAAAAATGCTCCTATTACCATATTCAGCTCCTGGTGTTCAGCTTTCTTCTGGAGCTCTTCTTCTCTCCAACTTACATGACCTGCTTCAAGTCTTGGCTTAAAAGACAAGCCTCCACCCCTCCAGGAGTAAACTTAAACCTCAGAGCACTGGGCACCTGAGGGTGACTACACCTCCACTGTTCCTATGGGAACCTGCTCTGAGAGTTTCAGTGATGCTGAAGAGAGAGTTCGGTTCTGCATAGCAGGTTTGGCTCTTCATGTAGCAGACCATCACCTAAAGCAGGGATCCTGCTTCCCCAGTCCCATACTCCAATTTCCTGCTCCTGGGGCTAAAAAAACTTCTGAAGACACAAAGACCTTCAAACATTGAGATGCTTCCTGCTAGTGTAACTCCCTGCTTGCTGCAGAAGTAATGGAATACAGCAAGAGAATAGCCTGTTTGAAGGCACTAAGCCTTTAGACTGGTTTAACATTACCCATTAAGTGAACTCTCAACCCTTTGTGGACTCACTTCCCTCAGTCGAGGTCTCTAGCCCAGGAGTTTTCTCCCCAGCCCAGCACTGTTATGCTTGGTTTTCTCTGCACTGTCATTCTATGGTGTAAAATAGGGAATACATTTATTCTTCATGTTTAGGCAGAAGAAAAGACAATTAATAAAGAGAAGGGTGGACGACAAACTTACTTGGATGTTTACTGCTCTCAGTGCCTGTGAACATGTCTTCATTTCTCATTCCCTTTATCTGCTCATTCTGGTATCTAGAGCTCACTTTGGAGGTTTTGTACATTGACCATTTGTTCCAATCTCTTCTTAATCTGTCGCTTGCTCCTTTATTTAGCCTGAGCTTCTCCCATGTCATTCTTCTTGCTAGAACTGGTTTCATCATTACTTCTGCAGAGTGCTCTGCTGGCAGCCAGGAGACACAACGCCATCCGCCTGCAGTGCTAAAGACGTGAAGGGGCCTTCATTGCTCCATCAATAAACCTCAGGAGTGTCCCGTGCCCTGTGGGACCTGCACGAAAGTTCCGCATGACCGTTATCCCAGGCAAGTCACATTTGACACTGCCTCCCACAGAGCCGGCCGTGAGTCAGCTCTGTGTGGCGAATGCTGGAAGCGGGGTGAGGTCTGCACTGTCACAGCCACGCGGTGTGCACAGGACTGCCGTGACAGAGGGACAACCTGCGGTGGCCACACCTATATCTCTGTCTGTCTGAAGAACACTCAACCAGTTCTAGTTAGGCAGTACTTTTCAGGCAGAAATAAGATCTCTTTGTGAGGTAAAGGCTGTCAAAAGAATATGCACAGGCTGTAATCCAATGATTGATAAAAAAAGTTATTTTTCACAAGACCAGGAATAGTAATTCTCCAAGCTGGAGGTGATCCTGCCTTCAGAACAAGCTGTCTGCCATGGTCTTTGGGAAGGAAGCCATGATGATGATGGACAGGCATCAAGCTGTCCCTGAAAAGCAGCAGGAAGGGAAACACATCACCACCAGTTGGATGAGGAGAGGGATGTCTTGAACACCCAAAAGGATCATGTGAAAAATACCATTAATACCACTACGACCTCCATGAGACACAACCTTGAGGCCCGAACAAAGCTGAGCCCCGTGCACGCTTTACCTGTCATTTACCACAAACACATCCTGAATAAACTAAGGACATGGCTGAACTTTCTGAAGTCACAAGACTCTGGCTGCATCTACAATGTGGAGAACAGAGAATACATCTGTTGATCAGACAGACTACTACACCTTTGGTCTAACTGGGGGTATTGCATAGGAAAAAAGATGCCAGCCAGAAAGGTAGGCACTAAAGGACTGATGATACAGAACTGGTGCAATCGGCACTACGGGGAATGAATAATCCATGATGATCAGCAAGACTTCAGAGTCTGACAGAAAAATATCATAATGGTTATTAATAATTGAGGCCATTCTCAAAGTGCCCTGGAGCACTACACGTATTCCCTCAAGGACCGTGACAAAGTGTGGCAGTGATCCTGTCCTGCACATCTGAGGCAGTGACTGGCTGATAATCTGCAAGAGACCGGCGCTGGCGCCGAGGTTATCAAGTCAAGTCTCAAAGATAAGGCAGCCAACTGGCCCTGCAGCAACCATTGAGAGGCTGCTGCTTGCTGCAGTGTGTTCGCCCTTCTGCCTGTCTCCTGCTTTTCCCCTTCTCCTGGAGCTGCCTCGGAACGCTGGCAGGGCTGGAGGGTGACAGGCAGGATGTGGTGGGTGCAGGCAAGGTTCCAGGGAGTGCCAGCATCGCTGCTTATTGTCAGGGGCAGCCCGTGCAGTGCACAGCGTGGGTGGCCCTGGTGCTGATGAGGTGCCTTGGAAGCTCCTTGCTTGGGCATATGTGGGGCAAGAGCATGGCCATGTTCACACCTTTCCCACAGCCCTGCGTCTTTCCTTGGCTCAGTTCAGCAAGAGACCCCCATATCTTCATTTTCTCAGTCAGTCTCTCCACTCAGCCCAGGTCTCTAAATAGGCTCATTCCATAAGCACTCACTGACATATTGCAGTGAGAAGGGCACATCGCAGCCTGTCACAACTGACAGGTAGCATATTACACAAAACAAGGTCTGAAGTCCAGGCTCAGTTGAAATCTGCAGGGCAACTCGCATATTTACATTACATCCAAACTCAGTTTTCCTCTTTTCTGTCACCCTTTATTAATTCTTCTCTGGTTTTACTGTTTTATGTTGTACATTTTTTTCAGGAAAGTGACACGTGAGGGGGTTTCTTCACCACAAAGGACCATTGTTATGTCAACTATCAGCTTTTCCCTATGTGCCCTAACACCCTCTCACAGCACTGTCATTATCAAAACTGCAACAGCATTTCAGGACCCACATACAGACAATATATACTAACAGATTTAATGGTCTTAACTAGCAAAAAGTCAAAGGTTTCCCCACCCACCCACCTTTTTCGCTATTTGTTCCATTCGGTATCCAAATGTCAGCATTCATTGTCTGCAAAATGACTGCTGAACCAATGATTATGGTGTGGCGTATTTCCTTTGAGTGACAGTGTCTGCACAATGACTTTTCTCCAACACACTCGGCAGTCAGCATTAAATATTCTTGGCATGCAGCCTGAATAACAACACACATACTGAGACCTGCCAGCATTGGAAAGTCCCTAAGTCCCAGGAGCTAAGATTAATTGCCAGCTATTCTTAAAATTTTCTCACCACTCCACCCAGTTTCTTGGGTCTTCCCACCCACTACAGTCTTACAACTGCCTTTCTGGAGTTTCATAAACCTTCCCAAGACAATTTCGGATGAGTGGAGAGCACTTAAACTCCTCCTTGAACCAACTGATTTCACATACCAACAGGGCTTTCCTTCACTTTTACAGGGGGGAGGCTTGACAGAGTGAAGTTTTGCCCCTCTCTGTTACCACTCATGACTTTTCCCAAATTAATTTGTTTCAGAAGCAGAGGATGGAAAAATATGACCTTTATAAAAATGGCAGCAGAAAGACCTCCTGTAACCTACTTAACCCCTCTTTTAAACCAGGGTATGAAGGCAAGTCCTGTGAGATGCTAAGCATCATTTACTTCCATTAAGCACAGATGAGATGGGGGCATTTGTAGCAGACTACAGCCTCAGTCCTTCTCACTGCTAAGCCCAAGTTTGTGCTAGTGGCGGAAAAACACAGAAGGAATAATAGCATCACCTTTTTCTTAGCCTAGATTAGCCTTTTGCTCAGGTCACATTGTTCTCTGAACAAGGAAAAGGTTTCACAATCATGAATCACAATCCCATTTTCACCAAGGACTCCAAATATGAATCAGAAATGGGGGAAACAACCGCATGGGAAATGAGAAAGTCCCTCCTCTGGCATTTCCAATGAAAAGGAAAGCAGGAGGTATGAAAAACCTTCACATACTTTTCACTTTGGCTTTCTATCCACAGTGGTTACGATCAGCTTTGAAGAACCACCAAAGTTTTTGATCAAAGTTTTTGATCAAAGTTTTCTGGGTAAGACACCTTGGCCCATTAAAGTAGAATGGCTTTTTTTTTTAAATGAAAGGTGTGGGTTTCCCTTAAACAGATGCCTGTAAAGGCATCTAATTCCTGAAGGCTCAAGCATCCTGGTTTAACCAGTTTTAGTCAATGAGTCAGTTCTCTGATAGAGCTTACCAAGAAAAATGCAGCTCGTTTTCTCCTTCTTTCACAAGTTTCTCTCCATGGCTTGCTAGTTCACCTGCTATTATATTTAGGACTTAGTTAGGAACTCTAACAGAGGCTTTATATTACTCACCAAAAAAGACTGTTTTGTTGCCTGTTTCTATTTCAGACCTTTGGCTCCAACCCCAGGCTTTCAACTATTAGAGCCAGCAATGCCAGACTTTTGTTTTCCTGTCAGCTTTTTTTTTTTTCCATAGGTGCCTAAGAAGCACTTGCAAGACATTTCAAGTAGCTGCCCATGCAAAATGTATTTCCTAGCTATTCTGTATGTATATAATTTCAACAGCCTGACTGCAGTACTTCTAACTGCATTTGTATCTGTACATGACTTGAGCATCTACACCTGAAAAAACTCTCAGAATCAAACAAGGAAGCAGACATCATCAAGCTAACCTCCAAGCAACTTTTCCAGCACAGTTTTCATAATGGCCTATGTACGCAAGCAGATGTAGATCTTTATTGTTTTACTATCTGATTGAAATACAATGCTTTTTAAAAGCAACTGCTCACAGGTAAAGAGACATAGCCTCCGAAACCCTCATTGAGGCTTGGTTTATACTAGGTGGTGTTTTGAATACACTGTCAAAAGCACCAGATCTCCTTTCATCCTGCAGCACTTCAAGTTATTGGATTATAAACCACACTTCTCAAGAAAGGAGTTACAGTCACAAGATATGCCTCAGCATAAATATTGAAGCAACTGGGTGTTGATTAACATATTTCTTTTAAGGTTCAGTCATCAAGGTTAAGGTAAAGAAACAGATTTCTTTTTGCAATTATTCATGAACATGATGAGAAATGTTACCTTTGGACCTCCTCTATAAAGTGCTAGTAAGAATCATTTACAAAATAGTCAGTGCTTGGAAGGCAACGAGGTTGAACCACAGCAGTAAAAAAAAAAAATTAAATTGTCAAAAGCCAACAGTGTAAATTGTAGAAACAAACATCTCAAATATTAGTGATGAAATGATGGTACCAAAGTAGCACACTGATTGAAACTACTGGGCACATTTTGGAAGCGGAACATATTTTGGTAGCAAACTGATCAAACAGACCAGGACTAAAAACTATCATTTTGTGGAGAGCTCTCCCATCAGCTACCTCCTATTTGGCATGATGTGTGTTTCAAAAGCTTCTGATGCTTTGGGAGTGCCATCTTTGCTCACTGCAGTGATTCCAACAACACCCTCTGGCAGGGGTTAAAAATATGGGACACAGGAAGCTTCCAGTACAGTCCTTATCCATCCTCACACACACACACTATAATAAATATGAACAGCCAGCACTAGGCACCATACATTTAAATCTGTATTTCACACTTCTCTAAGGCAGAAATTCCCTACTTGCTGCCTCGCTCTTGCTTAGTGGATGAGGAAAGCTGGCGAGCCCAGCAGCTGGTCTGGGAGGGCTGTGGATGTGGGCACTTTTCTGGGAAAGGTCTCTCTCTGGGGAAGACCTGAGTATGTCTGATCAAGGGGACTTGCCTTCTAGGAAGGACTCTTCCAGACGTCTGGCCCTCCAAAGGCAGGGAAGGCTTGATCAAAACCAGGGCATTATGGACTCACATCGCACTGACAAGAAAAAATGGACCTGGTGGCAGTTCACAGCAGAGAAATGGCTATTACATGGATCAATGCATTTCAATTTAGTATTTGAAAAATAAAAGGTCAAAAATGATCTCTTTTTGTAGTAGTTTTCGGTTTAGTGGCCATTACCGTCCCTTTTAATAACCACACCACGGATGTTTTCAGACCCACAGAGTACATAAGCAGTGTCATGAAGTGTGCAACACTAAGTGCTCTCAAAACAGTGCTATTACTGTAATGGCACATGAGTTCAGGAAACTAATGACCACTTCTGCAACAGAAGATAGACACAAGCTTCCTAACAGAAGAACCCAAATCTAAAGCAACTCACTACCCATAACTAAGAGCATGTGAATGTAAAGGACGAAATCTTTTTTCTCATATTAAAAAATAAGGAATGTTACAATTACAAGCAAGGTCACCTTCTCCCTGTTCAAGTTGCTTGTAAGTACTACAATGTGAAAAGAAAGTATGAGACCTTAGAGTCACTTATCCTCTGGCTCTGTTTTTCTGTAATTAATTAAATGAGTGAAAAGCAGGAGCTCAGGGCCCATAGATCAGCATCACCACAATGCATTTCAAAACTGCTCTGTGAGGACAACTCCAAAAGCCAGTCACAGGATACTTATTAAAGAGGCCTTCTGATGTAGCCCTTTATAGCAAAAAAACCTGCTGGATGCCCCAAATTACTCAGTTACACCTCATTAAATTATATCAGTTGTTTGTTGCCAGCATATTCTCCATGCAGCCCAATGGCTTTGTAACTGAAGCTGTTGGAAACCTGTTTAATTGCTCAATTTGTTTTTTTCAAACTTCTTAGGCAATGAGTGGAATACTGTAATTTGTTAGAAAATACATTAAAATAGAAGAAAAGGGGAGAAAAAACCCCACACAAATCAGAAAATCAATGCTGTTACATTAAGGTTTTTACTAGATTTTTTTAAGCTGCATTTGCTTTCATGTTCTTGACCAAAGAGCTCTCGGGTAAGGAAACATTCATAAGTTGTTTCCTGAACAAGTCTCCTCAATTACTGTGCTGCCACTGCAATTCAAACACTTACAGAATTCTTTCGAAGGGCAGCAGCAGCAGCATTAGCAGAGCAACTGGGGTGGTCTTGTTACTTTAAACCTCTTTGAAAATTCACAGCCTGCAATCATCTCACATGCCGGTGTCCACTCTGGTTTGGAGGCAGAGGGGAAAAACACTTTGGAGAGGCCTATTAAATAAATCCTGTTTTCACAACAGTAAAATCCCTAATAGTTTTGATTCACTGAAGCAGTGCTCCCAAACAACTCTCTTTGTTTTCAATCACTTTTATAACTGTCTCAAACTAAAAAGCCAGACCAGAATACCTGTCTGTGTGTGTACACACATATAAATTACCTCAACAGACCAATTTTTTAGGACTTCTTGTCAGCATGGAGTAATTTTTTATTTTTAAGGTTTCAAGAAAATTTATTTGACTCCAAAAATAGATTGGAATCAATTTGCTCCTCCACACTTGACAACACTCCTTTGTTAGCAATTCTGTATTACTGGGAAGACATACATCACTTAATGAAAAACACAGACAATAAAGGCCTTGGAGTTGTGCTGCTGCAGATCCATTATCAGCCAGGCACTCCTTCTGTGCTTATTCCAGTTGAAAGAGGGAAAAATAATCTCTAGTTCCCCTTCACTGCAAACTCCAAATACTTTTTTTTATATATTAAAAAAAGGAAGTTTAGGGCCAAAAGGAAAATTATTTAACGTGGATGGGCACCGAACACAATGCATTCCATTCAGCTTCTGTTCCTGCACTTACCAATCTCCAGCTGAAACATTAAACACTTAACCCACAAGATGCAAAGGGATTTTGAAAGACCTCTCTTCAGGGATGAAAATAATTATCTCCCAAGCTTTAGGTTCCAAGGGCTTAGAAGTGGGACTGTACAAAGGACTAATTAAGTTAGAAATGGCACCAGAGTGTGGTCTCCTGAAAAGGTGAATTTGTGAGCTGCAGTGCATTGTGAGGAAAGAATTTCTGTAGTGTACAAAAATAAAAGAGCTCTCTAGAAAGTGATAGTTTTGTATTCTCAGCCCTGAAAACCACCAATCTCATGCTTGCTGGAGACACAGAAGTAAATGGCACTACAAGAAAGAGAGATTTCATGGGGTCAGGTAATCCCAGAGGAATACAGAGGAAACCCCAGAAGGCAGCCCCCCAAAAAAGAGTATACAAAGCAGCTGGATGACAGGGGATCTAGAAAATCTTGCTTTGCTGGGTTACAGCTAGATCTTCTGAATCTCTCTTTCCTGCTCTGCAGAGTCCCATGTGGTAAATTAACACTAATGAGACATTCAGATACCCGGGAAAACATTGTCACAAAATTAAAAAGTACATTATAAATTAGGGAAAGGGGAGAAAAGGAAGGGAAAATAGGTATGTTCAGTGGAATGCTTTTCACACCCTCATTCAACACCACATAGTACTAAGTAAAAATTATGATGTAAACGACCAGCAACATCTTCTTCTATATCCTTACATGTATATATGGATGCAACGTCTGTGCTTTACTGCAGCACCTCTATAATGAAGTAAGTGAACAAACTTCATTCTGTTTCACAAAATGGGCCAGATCCTTAGCTGAGACAGCACAGGATCATTTCCACAGCATTTAATAGCAATTCTTTACTCCTACCATGTTCTTCGGATTTGCTGCTTTTGTTAAGCTTGGCAGGCAGAAGGAAAGAAGCTTCTACTTCTCTTATCAGCACAATTAATCACAGCACTGCTTAAGCCACTGAAAGCTAACTAGGAACAGGTCAGGAACTGCTGGCCATAAACTCACTGAAGATTAGTCATCTATTCTTAGTAAATATCTAATAGGAGGAAACAGGGAAGGAAATGGAGAATGGAAATGGGCTCAAGACTTCTGTGGACTTCCTTGGCACGTTAGAGAGGTGCATTCCTTAACCAACTTTTCACAGAAAGTGTTCTGATATCTGTGTACAATTTGACGTTTAACTAAGAAGCCTTTTCAAAGCTGACAGCATTTAAGTAAGATGGCAATGTCAAATTTGCCTGAAAATTCTGGGGGAATAAACATCTCAGATTGTTATACATTTGTGTGGTGAACAATATATTAATCTGATATTTATGCAAGATTTCTAATTTAAAATAAAGAAAGAGTAAGAGAAAGAGTGTGTTTGTGCTGGAGACAAAAACATTTCTAGTATGAATCTGCATGGAGCTAGAGATTAGAAGAAAAGGAGTGTCAGCATCAATCAATTTACTTTCCAGTTAGGTGAAATCCCAAAGTCAAATTTTAGTAAAAGTCAATAAAATTCATTTCCACTGAAACAGTACGGGCCACAGCAGTTGTGTAAAATCACACACTGGGCACACAACCATAACAGATGCAAATAGCAATTTGCTATCAGCTGGAGAGTAGCCATGAATTACAGCCCAAAACACGCAAAACAATTTTATCTTCAGGGTTTCACAGAAAGGCATAGAAAAGTAGGAAAAGCAGCTAAAAAGAACAGGGAGCTAAACTTATCCAGTCTTGTATATACTTTTGCAGTGTGGCTCCATTTTTTTCTCTACAGCAAAACTTTGCCATGAACTAAACAGGCACATCAGTATTAAGATAAATTGTGCTCATTGTAGGAACTCAATTTATTCTCCGTACTGTACCAAAAAAGCCCATGGTCTGAAGACTAACCAGTGTCTGTGGTTTGTCCGTATGCACCTGCTTTCTGACCAAATTACAGTGAACAATGTTTATACAGTTATTTACCTCATTATCGACACAGACTTCCAGAATCTCAAGGGTCATCAAAAGTTTGCAGGAAGTGAGTAAGTAAAATTGTTTGACCGAACCAGACTGCCAGCTCTCCACCCAATCAAGGTCAAATAACTGCGGGGTTGTGTGTGGTGCAGTGGTTTGTGTCTTCTTTTCATCCTTGCTTTGGTGAAAACATTTTTCCTTGCTGGGAAAAAAACCCACAAAAAATTTATTCTGTCCCTATTACCTGCCAGGATGTTAAAAAATAAAGTAAATGCACGTATTTATAAAGGATGGGTGCAAGATCCTGTAAAAGCAACAAGGTTTTGACAAGGTACCACTAATAGTTTATGATGAGACAAAATTATAACTTTGACCTTTTAGCTGAAACAAAAGGCAAAAGAATCTTTAGGGCAGCACAACCACTTATTCCTCTGAAAATGAGAAGCTCTGATTATTATCCTAGCCTAGGGGGAAAAAGTGCAATTCAACAATTGCTTGTTCTTCTGACAGTAAATCTTGACTGTTTTTAATGAAAGTTTCTCTCCTTCATGAAGTATTTCTTGCTGAAAAAACAGGACAGCACATTAATATGGGGCTTTAGATATCCTTAAAGTCAGGTTTAATTGGGGCAATTCCCTCCAGTGAATTGAAAGACAACATTCGTCTTCACTGCCTGTTTGGAATGCTAAACTGAAAGCAGGGCTGAAATGTCAAGGTAAAATAATGCTAATAATTATTCTGAATGTTACATTCCCCTTGACCTCGGAATTTAAGAGGCTGAGATGAAGGCCTTTTGTCGAAAGTCAGGAAGTCATCTGGAGACTTCATTGACATTTATGATTAGTACAATCTGGCAACATTAGGGGAGGAGATAGAAAATACGTGATTAGCTTCCAGCACAGGGTAATTTCATCTTATATTGTTGTGGGATCTACAGATAAGAGCACAAAACAACACATCATCTGCAATATTACTGCTAGTTCTCTAGGTGAGAACAGGAGCAAGTTTAATGCAACAACCATAATCTCTATAAAACAAAATTCATACTACTGCCATGAAAGAGAAGAAAATATTCTCCATTTCATACTAGTAATGACTTCCTGTAAGTCACAAAAGATGGGGCACAAAGCTTCACGTTTATGTCTTGTTATCACAGAAGATTTTCCACTTCATTTGCAACTTAACACCAGAATGATAACTCTGTGGGGTGAAGATTTTATATATTAGTGTCCTGAAGAGACTCTTGTAGACTTTATTTGCCCCTCATATGCAACAGAAAATGCTCCTGCTTTAAGTCTTTTATGGTCAGTGTCAGAGGAGACTCTGTACACTCAGCTTCCATAAAAAAACAGGAGAAGGGGACAGCACTTCTTTGATTAGATCATACTCCAGGTAAAAGAAACATCTGCAGTGGGGGAAAAAAGACAGATTGAAAGCAAGCATTTGTTAACATTTGCAGAGTTAACACTTGCTGCAAGTTAAGGATTCAAGGAGAAAATTTACTGACACTTCATGCTTGGCAGCTTACTCTTTTAAAAATCTCTTATAAAATGTAGCCATTTTAAGTTTATAGAAAGAGGTGCATTTGAAGACATAACCCTGCTGAGGATGCTGACAAGTAAAGTTCTCATCAGAACATGCCCTAACACGCCCTAGCAATGACATGCAATAGTGAAAGCAGGTCTCATTCTCTGTCCTGATTCAGTGGTAGACCGTAACTGTTAGGCTTGGAAACAAGAGAGAGAAAGTAAGGAAACATAGCGTAAATGTAATTTTCTTAAGTTAGTTTGGAACTAAAATAATTTGAGTTAGTGAAGATACTTCCTTTTGGAGCATGTCTATCAGGCATGTAAAAGTAGCATATTTTCTCCAGTTATGTTTTTAATTGTGGTCCATACAAATCTTAAATGGGTATTTGCATAATGAAATCCTACAGCTCATAAAGCCCATTTTAGACTATTGAATAAAAGGCAGAACTTTTAAACATGGTCCAGATAATGATTCCAGTCCCTAGATGTGTTTAACCTAGAGAGAGTTTATAGTCTTTAGTTTATTAAATGCTCCATGTGATCATCCTAAGAAACATCTGAAAATCCCATTAATAAATTTTATTAAACGGAGTTTGCAATTATTCCAGCATATTGAGGACTTTTGCATCTGATGCATGCTCTCTGAACTAGAGATTTTATTTTTATAAATTTCTTTGCAAAATGCTTTTCAGTCTCAAAATTTATTATTCAACTCATGAATTTTCTATTAAATGCAAACAAGATGAGACCACAGAAATGGTTAGTGTTCTTCAATTTATGAAAACTGAGTTAATATTTTGACTTATGAATTCAGTAAATATTGTGCAGACATTCCAAAAAGAATAGAAATACATAGCCCAAATAAAGCAGACCATATTTTTTAAAATGAGGGAAAACATAGTGCTACATGACTGTTCAATTTTAATATTCAGTTACTGCTACACATATGTACATGAAGCAACTGTCTGCATATGTCAGTACAGTGGTAGGCACTAAACCAGCCATCTGTGTATTCTATATCCTCTTTACATAAATATAGTAATTGCCAGTTTATTCTCTAGGAATATTTGCATCGTTTTCCACATTCCTTTCTAAAAAAAAAATCCTGCATAAATTCAGCATGTAACTGAGTGTTTTCATATCTACAGACTAGAGCTTATAATTTACAACTAATTTGCATTGAAATATCAGTGCTATCAGGATTTCTCCAATGGAGGACTGATTTTTGCAAGGACAGGTACCCTTCCAGTCACCTCAACAATTAGGCATAAACCAGAGCACTACCATGTGAGCCCCTTTCCAGCACTGGCAGCCTGAGGGTTTAGAGTACAGAAAAAGCCAACTGCACCTTCACACTTCATTCTCCAGGAAACAGAGTGAGATCACAGGAGGATGGAAGTATGAGATTAACTAAAGCTGCCGAGAATGTGCTGTAAAAGTCATTAAGCATAGAAAAGAAGTTGGCTGGCAAATCACACAAACTCCTGAGTGAAACGGTCCACCTGGTCCAGTCTGTCAGACATGAAAGACCTGTGGTAGCTGCTGCCAGACTGTTTTCTAACCTCTCCCAGTTGGAAAATGGCCAAAGGAAGGCTTTACAAGAGATGGCTCTGCCCATAAGAGACTCAAAGCCACAGACCCATGCATTTTTTCCCAGTGACAGTTCCTGCAGCAGCAGGGACCACCAGTGGGAAGGGAGCACTGATCTCTTCCCCAGCTGGGCAGCATTTTGAACCACATTTGGGCTCCGTGAGCAGCCATCATACCACAGCTTGGAAACACTCGGAGATTCAACCAAGAGTAAAAGGCAAACATTTGAGTCAACAGCCCATTGCCCAGATCAGAAATGCTCTTGGGAGCTGAGCAGGAAGCTGGATGAGGAAGGAAGTGCAGGTTTAGTGACAAGTGCTCAGCCAAGGCTCCCGAGCCTGTCTTCCTCAGCTGCTGCCAGGAGCATTGGCTAATAATCCCCATAATCTCTAATCCAAATGTTGTGCAGTGCTCACACACAGACATTTTACATGTAAGTAATTACAATATAGAGACAGCAGTATCATGGCTACAGACTTTTATCAAGCCTCTGCAAGTACATTTTGACACAAAGTGAACATGGGCTTAATCTGTGTTTTTGTACAAATAAAAACCTGTGGTTTTGTACAAATAAAAATCCTAGCGAAAGGATATTACCATGACAGACTGCAGGGGTGTAAGAGGTAGATGGGAGTACGTGGTTATGGTCCCATTATTTGTGTGGGGCAAATACATTGGCTGGGATCCAATTTTGAGGGGATGAGGCTGTGTAACAGAAGAGGGTGATGGGCACATTGTAATGAATATGCAGCAAAGGAAAGAGTCCCTGGGCCAGTCACCCCATGAGGTATCTGTGGCTTCTGCCATCTGTGGATGCTGTGAGTACATTTGGCCCTGAAGACATTAGGATTGGGAACTCCAGGCCTGAATTTCCAAAGCTAGATGTTTCCACAACTCTGTCTGTAATTTCTTCACAAGGCTCAAAGCAGGGGAAGGGGAAACAAAAACCATTGGCACAGCACTTCAGAGCAGAGCAAGAGCTGGGCATCTGTTTCTCCACGGATGATGATGACTTCTCCACAGCAGTAATATTTTGCTGCATGTGAAGAAATAATTCAAGGATTCAATTCCTTTGGCGAGGAAGAACCTAGATAAAATGACAACAATAAGAACAATTGGTATTTTTCTACTGAGAAATTTTCAAGCACCTACCTTACAACTGAAAGTGTCATTCACAAATTTCTTTCATTGCTGAATCTTACTGAATTTCCAAACAGCACAATGGACCTCACAGTTGTAAGAAATTAATGTACTTGCTCCATGGAGGCTAAAAGTACCCCAGTGGTTTCAGTGTTCTCAGCAAAAGAACTCTAAGCAAGTCAGTAGGAAACCCTGTAAGTGGAATTTCCTGCTCTAATAGATACAGGACATTTCTACAGCCAGGAACACAACCTTTGGGATTCATGGTTAAATATCTGCATATTCAACACTGAGCCGGCCTGAAGATTATTTAGGAGATAACATTAGGAGACAACTAGTGTTGAAAAGTACCTGCAGCTAGTCAGCACATCTTGCTTTAACACCTGTGGCTAAAAGAGAAAAGAGCATTTATGCATAAAACGTCAGGATTACGGAAGCATAAGTTTATTCAAAACGGCCCGTGCCAAAATATTCAGACACATAACCCCCAAAAAATGATTTAATAAAATAATGTCTATGCCAACAAAGGTATTAAAGTCTAAAGAAATGTAGGCTGGGGTTTCTGAAAGATACTGCATGCTTCTACGAGTTCCCTAAACCATATCTATCCTGGAGGCAAAAACCTGAGACCATTAAAAATACATAAAATGAAAACAATGCCTGAAGGGCTTCCCAAACACCCATGCCCTCCACAGTGTCCTCACTGCATCTCCTTAACTGACAAAACCTGATTCTTCACCAGGTCTCCTGGGAACTTTCAAGTTCTTCTTTGCTTAGGCTCTGGCATGGGTTTCAATGCCCAAGATGTCAACGGGGCTTATCCATGCGGGTCTGACAGGGTTCACTACTTCTGTTTCTTCCCTCTGTTCTTCTAACAAAGACCGAGCACCACAGTATTGTCTGTCTGAATTGTAAGTGGACAAACTTCAAAGAAAAGGAGTTTTAGAGCTATAAATGGTCTCTCTACACAACTCTCCTACCTATTCCCTCTGAAAAGAGTTTAGGAGCTTCAAGCTCCTCAGACCTTTCAATAAGGTTTTTACATGAGGAAATAGCTTCTTAGCAACTCCTTTGCCCTGATCTGAAAGACATTTTAAATTCTTTATAGTCCTTCTGCTTTCCAGTAAAAACAAAACAAGCTGTTTAACTTCATTGCAGCCTGACAGTTAATAGCTCCTGTATTGTCTCTTAATCACACTGAAATGTCTGTTGAAGGATGTATCATTGTTTTAACTTCCTGCTAGCTTTTTTCTTACACAGCCTGCCATTAAACTAAATTAACTGTATTCGTATTGTAACCATAATTTACAAGTTTTTAAAGAGACATAACACAGTCCTTTTAAATCCTAAGTGGCCCACAAAGAAGGTGAATGAGAGAAGGGTTATTCTGTGTCTCCGAATAAAAAGAACTAGGGGAGCATAAATGGAAAAGGCAGGTAGGGGGTTCAAAGCCAAGAGAAAGGGATGCTTCTTTACAGACTCTATTGAGACTGTTACTGCACTCTCCTTGCCGTGGAATGTTAAAATTTACCTGGCACAGAAAAATCTGGAAAATTCCTGGAAAAGAGTTTACACAAAGACTTGCTTTGGCCCAGACAGTCCTTGAACCATGAGTCACTGGAGCCTGGGAAAATACTGTTGAGAAATATTGCTGCATACTCACCTTGCTTGCACCCTTTTGCCTCTGCATTCACTCTTCCCATCACCCTGTTCCTGGGGGCACTGCATTGCTATGTCCAGGCACAGAGAAAGCTCCAAGCTGACCTTCTGCTCCTCACACCCATGCAATATTGAGACCTGGAAGTGAAGATAGGTCTAGCATTAAGTTGACAAGAATGAATATTACATTAGATTTTGGCTGAAAGGTCAAGAAGTGATGTGGAGGCAAGATAGAAAGTCTGATCCAGAATGGCCATTCCTATGGTCCCGTTATGGAGTTGGTCCATTCCCTGCCTGTGTCTCTGTGTAGGAAATCAAGGACTTCAAAGTACAAAGCCACTGTTCTGTACTAATGCCATTACTGGTGTGAGGTACGAAGGAGTGGAAGAAATACGTGCCTTCATCTTTTCCCCACACTTTAAAGTGCACAAGATTGTATTATAGTAGTTGATAGTTCCTTCTGTTTCCATCCTAACTACTAATCGAATTTGCTTGTTCTCCTCATTTTTCCTTAGTTCCACAACATTTCAACACACCCTCTCATTCCCTCAATTAATCTCACTTGATTGCTATAAACACAGCTCTTCTGGAGCTCTTTCAATCTTAGACCCTCTGAAAATAGGAATATATTTGGCCTTTTGACATCCCCAAAGATTTGTATTGTATCAATCTGAATTTTAACTAAGAAGTTGTGGTCAGATAAAAATTAATGCCTCATCCAAAGTCTGTGATATTTGTGGAAAATAAGATAAGCAGGTACCAAACTACTTGTCCTGTGCTTTATCTATAATGTATTGCTGTATCTTTGAGACTAAAACCCACATAAAAATCCTTTTGTTTTTACTAGTCTGAAGGCAGCTTTCTTCATCCCCTTTCCTTACCAAATGACATCAAATCCAGCAATTCTAGGTTCCTGAACAAAGTAACAAGGCTCAACCTGTACATCACATCCTTTTTGGGAAAAGGATTTAAGCCCCCCTATAATTGTGAGTAACTTCTCAGTGAAATAAACATATCCTAACACCATGGGACAAAGCAATAAAATGCAGGAACTTTTTCACCCATATGTTCACAAATGTTCCTATATTCTAGGCTGAAACAAATGGTCACAAAGGATGAGATGCGAGAAGGACCTGAGGTGTCCACACACCAGTGGCGTTGCCAGTTAGCTGAACCTGCAACCTCTGTGTGCTTCTATCCACTTTGTGCAAATTATGTAGTGTAAGTCCATGCTGTGTGAAACACCTGACTCAAAAAATATTCCAATAAGACCAGTTCACTTCAGTTTTTTGTACCAGACAATACACACGGCACCAAATTTGCACCAGATTTCCCTGTAAATATCCTTTCAACATTCCTTTTTTGAGACTTTTTTCAACCAGACTGAGTAGGAACTGTCTGCAGATGGTGGTTACCCTTAGATAAATCCTAACAGGTACCAGATATCTGCAGTCAAGATGCTATTTTCATTAAATGAGAAAAGACAAACATCCAATTTAAAAGAAAACTAGTAACTTTTGAGAAAAAGGGAAAGGCTTGGTGAGATGATACCATACTATAAGGTTTTGTTGTGAGCAAACAGAATCCTATACTTCAAAGTAATTATCTCATCAAGTTCCACCTCATTAGGATTGAAACTAGACATCATAATGAACAGTGGACTAATAATTCACCAATGAGAATTTGGTTTTAGTCCAGCTTGATATCTTCCCTGTAATATATTTGTTGGTTTCAGCTCATCACCCGCAACTTCACTGGACAAGATGACACACCTCTTCATTTTCTATTCATCATAAGCCTATGGGTGAATTAGTAAATTAGATTAAATTTCCTTTCCCAGTGCCAGAGGGGCACTGGGAAATTTGCATGAGCTCCCTTCCCAGGACAAGGCGCTTGGAGAAAAGAGAGAAGCAGGAATTGTCAGAGCAAGTTCAGTTTTGCCCCCTGAACCTTTTGCATTTTTGTGGAGGAGTGCAGAATGCATCAACACACCCTCTCTTCCACTCCAAAAAGATAGTGCTATGATGATAAGTGGGAGATCACTTCAGAAATTAAAGGTGGTTACAAAATATTTTGGGACATTAAGAACTGTCTGCAGCAGGACAACTTTGTGGTAGATAGGAAATGGCAGAGTACAGATTCTGGAGTCATTAGTCATGCTGTCACTAAGAGGATTAAATTTTGCTACTTTCTTTTCCTTAATATCCTTCTCCCCACTGTGACTTTTTTTTTTTTTTACCCCTGCACCTGCCCTCTAGATATCAGATAACCTGAACATGAAAGAGAAGAACTTTTTTGACACTGAAGCTGAAATCCTCCTGTTTTGTCATGCATTCAAATGGGAACCAGACCAACTGAATCCTGACCTACTTATCAGACTGAAACTCCTGCTGGGAAGTATCAATAAAAAGACCCACTGGGAGGTCATTCAGACTGGTCATGGTTATTATGGGAATTGTGAAAGACAGGGTAGCTATAGTAATAAAAATTCATTTTTATATGGCCTTATTTCTTTAGTATGTACCTATCCAAAGTGTGATAACTTTCCATTGCAGTTCTCCTTTAAAATAAGCTTCCAGATCAAGATCCAGTGACAATAAATAAGTCTGCCTCATTAATCAGACCACAGCACTTAATGGACCACTCAACAGAAATTGTTTCTCTGAGGGTGGCCAAGGGTCTTCACTGGCACTAAACACAAGTTTAGTGCCGAAGGCCTGGCAGTATCCCACCATGTTTACCACACTCCTTAAGAGCGCGGGATTTCAGGCTCTTTCAAAAATTATTTTTAGCCCACACAAGGTAAAGTAACATAATGTCCCTGGAGCTTTCACTAAAAACTTTTTGAAGTGAAAGATGAAAGCCTCGCAGCTCCAACCAGGCACGGATGCGGTGGGTAGGAAAGCAGGCTCCACACTTGCTCCTCAGCACGCGCGTTCCTAGCCAGCCTTTTCCCACAGTAGGCACAGGGAAGGGGTTTTCAACATCCCTGCGAACAGCTGGGCGCCTGGCCTGTCTCTGCCTCTTTAAAATGAGCCCCAGCTGAGAAGGCCCTGTCCTGCATTACATTTTTGGCAATTTCTTCAGGTGAGGCAAGTTGTTTCTCTCTGCAGGCCTCTAATCCCTCCCAGTGCCGATTTGACACCAAGGATAAACACTTCACCAGAGAGGCCCATGATGAGTTGCATGTGAAGGTCATGCTACCTTCTGCCATCCTTTCCCAATTTCCTGTGACTCTATGTACCCTTTTAAATCTGAGGTCATCTCTATGGTGGTGCCAACTATTATAATTGCAACAACATTTTAAATGTGTGCCTGCACACACACATGTATTTTATGTATATCTATATGAATGTATTTATGTACGTATTCTGAAAAAAAATCCCATAAATTAAAATTACAGTCTCTTAATTTTAAGAAATAGCCAGATTCAGGCAGTTGAGCACACTGAGGGATCAAAAGAAAAAAAAAAAAGGAATAAATCTCTCTCCACTTTTGAAATATAGCTGGGGGGTAGCAATCACTGAGTTACATTCTCTGGTCTGTGTTATGTAGAAGGTCAAACTACATGGCTATAATGGTCCCTCTTGGCCCTAAATCCCTATGAAAAAGTATGGCACAGCTTTGCCTTTGCAGCAGATACTAAGACATTTGCTTTACCCACCATGTCAGGAGCCAGGGCAACAGATATTTTTATTGGTAATTTCCGATTAAAAATATTAAGTGCAGCAGTCAAGAAATTCACAGAACCAGTCGGTGTTGTTTTTAAAGACCTTGCCTATGATCTCATCATTTCTACTAAAGCTAATGATGTTTCCATGGCATTTCTGATTAACCAGTGACCCAGCTTCTAAACAGTTTAAATTTTTATTAATATAAGTTGAAACATATTTGTGATTTATACACTTTTTACCCATTTATGCTGACTAGAGTTGGTTTAGAAGTAACCTTCAGTTTATTAGCTGAGGGCACTGTACAAGCCTCTAAGGCACAATACAGTTTCCACAGCAGGAAGTCCCTTCTTTGTACAACACAGGTAATATCCTACACATCCCAACTTCTCTCTATCTCAAGACAAACCTCTCCCACTGGCAAGACAGATTTAGCTGGAAATGTCCCAATGTCATCCAACTGTGTTTATTTCACCTTATCCTTAAAATGGTGCTTTATATTCTGTCCAAAGGGTGGTGGGCTCTAGAAAAAAGTAAGGTTTTGATAGAAAATCCAAATCCAGAGTGTTTTTTTCCAATGGGGCTCTCGTAGCATGAAACTGTACTGCTGGGTTGTGATTTGGTAACATAATTTCTTGATTTTGAGTGATTTTTAATACACATTACATAAATATTTATCAGCATTTTATAATTTTGCACCTAATTTTAAACATCCTCCTCCACTACTCTGCCCCAGAGGCATAAGCACACCTCATAAGGGTAGAACTAGACAAATAGCAAGAGAAAATACCACAACATCATACATAAACCACAAAGAAAAAAGATTTTTTTGTGCTTGGTGGAAAGGGAGAGAAGTGCAAGGGATAAGACATACACGGGGCCAATATTTAGTTTAAAATATTTCTGCATTTCCTTCAGATTTTTGGAAGGGAAACGATATCCTTTGGGGAACAATATCCAAACCAGGTGAGCATGGGCTGTGTCATTTGAACAATACAATTTAAATGCTACCACTCTTGCAGTTAGCATGTTGCAGCACAAGGTAAGGGAAGATGTTCCAATAGTATAGTTTCATCTTGAGAGAGATGCTCAAAGATATTTTTTTCCTGGATCTTTGAAGGCAACATATGAGTGGCAATTAACTTAAGCACTCTCAGGTCAAAATTCTTTCAGGGAGAGGATACACCACTTTGAGCATTTAATGACATCTTTGCATGAGCTTAATTTTTTGGTTGCAAGCATATTGCCTGCCCTATTGTTCTTTGTGAAATAAAGCTGATGAGGGCAGATCTTGAAGGGATTTAACACTTCTTCTAGCAGGATTACCAAATCCTTGCATTCAAACATCATGAGTCAGTCTCTAAAATCATAAGATTTTATTAAATGTAAAAAGTAATTATGTTGTGGTTTAGCTTTTTTATTTTTTTATTTTTCCTAATTCCTTTAAAAGAAAGGAAAGAACTCTTGTGTAGATACTTCAGCAATGTTTCCAACTATTTCTTGGCAACCATAAGGCACAGAAATGTGCTTCAAGAAAATGCAAGCTAAGATCCTCATAAATTCAGGTGATAGGAACTGGGAATTTGATAAAGAAGATCCTGAAGTGATCCAAGTTCACAAGGAAATATGATGCAGTTATAGAAGGGAACAACTACAAAACTCAGTTCCTCTAACACTGCTTTATTTCCTCCTTGACTGTCAAAGAATTCACTTTCTTCTCTCATCCCAGGTAAGCAAATTCCCAAGCTCTTTCCAGAGGCCATGGCACTTCTGTCCCCATAGAAACACCCATGGTGCTGAGATTCAAGGGAATGGGGATATGTCTGATTTGCTGTTTAGAAAGCTCACTCACCTTGTTAAAACAAATTTTGTAAAGTTTCCTGGGAATTAGGGATAAAACTGCAAGAGCCCCAACATAAAACCCAGCAGACCTGTGGTGGCAATGCCAGCCAAAGCTTCTCTGACCACCATGAAGTACCACAACATTTTTATTGAGCAAAATGATGAGAATTGCAAACACAGGTTTGCTGCCCCAGCCATGCAGACTGAACAGAGCAAGAGAAGGGCCTGCCACTCTTGCAGCTGATGTGCCCTGAAGGCCACAGGTGAAGAAAATACCATGCATTAAAAATGAGTGGTCACTCACCACCAGACTAATCAATGACATCTCTAAACTGCTTATTGAGGTTGCCATAGCAGCCTTCCCAAATGAAAAGTACAACTTCTCAGTGCACAGAATACCTCCTTCTTTTTATCTTTTAAAGACTTTCTGAATTTTCTATGGAGCCCTTTCTGAAATACTAGTATTATTTCTACTTCTATTTATTTTAAGCAAGTTTCAGTAGTTGAGAAGACATGATGAAAGGAAAAATTAACTCCTAATGGAAAGGAGCAATTATAGTTGGTAGGTTCTTCAATTGTGAGCCTGATTGAATTACAGGTCAATGAACACACTGTTCTGAGGTTGATACAGGTTTTTTTTTCGTTATTAAAAAAATTGCACAGTTGCAAGCAGGACTTCCCCCCTCACAGATTCGTTCCACAGTCCACACAATAACTGGATGTTGGTGCAGAATTGTTCCACACCTCTAGCAGATGCTGTGCTTTTGAGAAGGACTATTCAGTAGTCCTCTTGGGCACAAAGAGGCAGGCTGTGTGAATTCATTTTGAAGACTCCAATATCATCAACCTGCTAAGAATGATCTTTTATTTCCCTTATAATAATAAAAGGGCATTGCTGGAGCATGGGGAAGTCATACTCACAGTGCCACTTGGAACATTTTACTGACTACAGCAAAGAAAGGTTATGAAAAAGTAAAGAAAGTAAACCTTCATGAAAAAAAGAGGCAAAGTTTTTTAAACATTATTTTCAGAAATCCAAAATTGAACCACAAACTACTGTTCCAGGCTAGCTAACTAGCTGGAGAGACAGATTGGGAAAGCAGGAAATACTTAACCCAGTTTCACAGTCAGAGAAAACCTCAACTTTCACTAACAAGAAAAGAAACATACATCAAATCTACTGCCAGAGATGAGGAGAAATGGGAAGCACAAATCTTAAATATTCCAAATCCTGATAATGACAAATCAAAAGGAAAAATATTTATTTTTAATGCTATTTTCTTGTGATTATCTTAAGAAAGATACCATCATATCCAAGTTATTTTTGAACACAGAGCATTGTGTTTCTTGTTTATTCAGGACTGCATTTGTTGCCCAGGCCAAAGCGGGCATTTGTTCTACATATTAGGCAAATTCCTGGTTTATAAGCTACAAAAGAAACCTTCGTGAGGGCCGAATGGATTTCTCCTGGTATGTACCTGAACACCACCCAAAGCCTCCACTGCTGAGCCCTTGTGTCCTCAGCGCAGTGATGCTCCACTTGGGACACCACATGTGCACAAGACTGGCCAAGGACAGGCTCTGCAGCCACGTCGCAGTCCATGAAGTGTTCCTGTTGGACATTATTTCATAATGTCCTTCTATTTGTTCATTTGATTTGGCCTTGCGTTCAGAAAGTAAAAAAAGAACGGCTGTTTGGCTGGCTTTTTTTGCCAGGCCTGCTCCTGTTCCCCATGCCCCCCTTCCTCTCTGTTTTTTTGGTATTTATAACTGCAACACTTTACAGTTGCATAAGTGTAAAGCAGGATGTCCTTCTGGATTTTCACACATCTGCCCATGTGAAATTACATCATTAGTAATTACCTCATTATTAATGTCAAAATGAAGATAACATGGGTTTCTTTTGCAGTCTTGTTACTTTGGAATGCCTTAAGGCCGTACAGAAAGGTACATACAAGTAAAATGTGTTTTCCAGAAAAGGAAACTGATTTTCTTGTGTATTCCTTGCACAAGCTTTATCTCCTCCCCCATGTAACAAACTTAATATGGGATGAGCCTTTTGCCACTTACTTTTAACTTATACTGAAATATGGCATGGTTCTTACCTTGGGAATAAAAATCAATTTTTGTCAGACTAACAAAAAGTTTATCCATTTTGTTTCTCCGAGGTTTTTTAAGACTGCAAGACCCTCACCTTTTGCTATCACATTTCTGTCCAGTGTGGTCGCAAAGAACATACAGGCTCTGATTTCCAACTTGTTTATACATATTTAACAGAGAAGAAAATGGAGAAGGCAGAAGTGGGAAAAAAAAAAAAAAAAAAAGATTTTCCACGGTCACAAAAGCCAGTCATAGAAGCACAGCTGGGTGTCGGATCAGGATCTCTTGGCAGCCGGCCACAAGAGATGCACAACAGAGAAAAAACATTTCCTGTAAGGAAGCATTTGATTTTCAAAGCTGCATGAAATGTTCACAAGAAAACCATGTAAATGCCCACTGGATTGGGGGTGGGGAGGGGAGGATTTCATTAGTAACTGGAAGCTCTCTCTTGTTTCACCAAAAGATTTGCTCGTCACAAGCATTGCCAGCTAGCCTGAGGTGATTTTTATGTTTTGTATCAAAACCAAGCAAACGTGAAGTCTCTAGCAGTTTCGACGTGAATTTGCTTTGAAGTTCATTTCAATGCGACACTAGTCAAACTCCATGCATAATGAAGGATTTCAGTTCCTATAGAAAGACAGCAGTGTTTTCCTGAGTCTCTGCAAAAGAGAAGGACAGGTTTCTGTGAAGAGCCAGCAAGTACACTGGTGCTGTAGATACACACTTACACTGCATGCAGCTGTGAGGGCTGAAGACATTCCAGCTGCTCCTCCTCTCCCACATCCCGGCTGTTTGCCACCAACCCACTACTAGGATTTACTGCCCCAAAGGCACCCCAGCGGGCCCACATGTGTCCCCCAGCCTGCAGCAGTACACACCCAGCCCTGCCAGTCTGAGCCACCAATAAAGCAGTTTGAGATAAGCTGATGAATCTGGGCTGCAGGAGATGAAGGAGTGCTTGCACCACCCTTTCCATCAGCCAGGTAGGTGCAGAAAGAGATGGAATCTCTCCGTACTGTGGACAAGCTGAGTGTGGGTATAAAGATACCAGTGAATCTGCTTTTCTTCTGGATTGCTTACATCACCAGGGGGAGGGTGACAACTTTACTGTGTTATTACACTTATAGCACTTTGCTTTTACAGCTGCACTCCTGCTGCATAAGGATTTTCTACCGATGTGTTGTAGGAGCCCTTTCCACAGACTGCATTCCACTTCTGCTATGTGCTGTACCTGGGCAGAACAGTGTGACAGTCCCAATCCCAAAGCATTCATGGCCTGTGCATAAAATGGTGGGACAGAATGGCCATGGAAGGGAGTAAAATAATAAAATGTCAGCCAGCCAAAAAAATTTTTAAGAGGCAATGTGGAAAGGAAGAGCCTTATGAATGGATGCTAAGAGCCAAAAGAAGCTGCTTTGCAGAGCTCCACAGGATGCTCCTTCTGAGTACGAAAAATGTTTATAAATGGAATGAGTGCTCAAAGAAGACCGGGACTGTGTGTTAACAGAGGTGGAAGCTAACTCTTCAATACTGAGGAGGTGATTATAGGTAGGGAGAAGACAGGTCATGATAAGCCTTGAAGTAATAACAAGTAGCTTAAGTTTCAAGAGCAAGGCAGTGGGAAAGCACAGAGAACAGACAACATGGTTAAACTTAAGCGTTGGGAAAGTTATCTTTGCAGGAGCACTGGGGATTGGTATGGTACATCTGTCACATTTATGACAGGATGAGTACAGTGATTGATCCATAAGATAACAAAAGCTGAAGTTATAACAGCAAAGTTGTAGCTGTCTGGGTAGAGAGAAAAGGATGTATTGCATAGATGGCATGCAGAATGAACTTAGGAGACTGAGTTATAAATGAAAGGGATGTCAAAAAGAGTGAGCTTAAAAGAGGAGGAGGTGATTCAGATTCACATCTTTCCTAATGAGGAAGGTGCATGGCACACTTCATGCAAAAAAAGACAGTGTGCCTTGGTCATACAGGCTTTGCTGTGGCTTGCCACTGGAACACAAGAGAGCCAAAGGAGTTCTGTGGTTCTGGTGCTGAACAGCATCATCTGGGTTTAGTGCCCAGAGGGATCAAAGAAGGATAAGGGTGAAGAGTATCATGACATACAAGAGCAGAGACAGTGGCACCTGGAGGGGCCACAAAGGAAAATGGGTCAATGACCCTGTTATGGACAGCATGAATACACTGTTGCAGAGGAGAGGCGTGGAAGACAGGCAAAGGAAGGAAGGAAGATGGCACTTGTGCTCACTTGCTCTTGTGAGAAATTTGCAGAATCACATGCAAAGGACCTGGTCCAAAGGGCCACTGTCTAAAAGACCGTCAGCAATAATAAAAATGCTTTACCAGTATAATGCCATTGTAGTCCCACATCTGTAAAATGCTCCTAATGTAAACTTACCTTGACCCTGCTGTTTAAAACTGTATCTGTCCCAGCACTCCTTTTCTGCTACAGACACACCAACACACAGCAGTGTCCTGTAAGATAAGTGCTGCATTAAAGGCAAAGCTGCATCTCTTACCAAGTCAGCACTAACACTTCCCTTGCAGTATTCCTCACATAAAACCCACAAAACCAGAGTGCTCCTCAAAGTGTTTTCCACTTTCTGTGGGTTAGTGGCACAGGAGCGTCACTCCAAAGTGGCACCATCACAGCCCTGTTCATGCAACACTTGTAACAACATTGCTCTGTCACAGGCCATGCCCCTGCTTACCTCCTTTGTGCTGGAGTCCTTGGCTTCCCACAGCAGTGTGGCCAGGCCACGCTCTGAGAGAAGGAAGGCAGCCCTTGTCACATCTCTCTGCCTTCAGAGACATCCCTGGTTCTGAATGTGTTTTTGCCAGCTCCACCGTACGTGTTCCAGCCAAGTAGCTCCATGCCTGGAGACCTGGCTTGGAGGCCCCTGCGGGCACTGTACACCTCCAGAGTTCATTAGTGCTGTGACTAATCTGGATGTCGAGCACATGGTAAGTCAGTCACATAATACTAAGCTGAATTCTTGGTTCTCTGCTTTAAGAAATAGGGCTTCCAGCAATTTCTCCTCCTCGGATCCAGTGCTGTTCCTGTTTTACAAAGTTCCCCGCCCCATGCTTATTTCAGCTTGATCCCAGCTAGAGAAAACAGAAAGGGGAAAACAACAGCTTCTGTGAGTCAATAGTTTGGATGCCAAATACAGAGGTTGCACAAGATTTTATTCACCTCTTGGTGAAAAAAAAAAAAAAAAAAAAAAGAAGAGGATTGGAAAAAAGGTCTGAGAACAGAAAGTTTGTACCTCTTAGAAGAGTTACTTCTTGATAAACTTGGATCCACACTACTCTTGGGAAGAGCACAAGCACTTGCGTTATCTGCAGAGTTATCTGCACCTTGGCTCATGTTTCCTCAGCAGCCAGAACCCCATTCCCCCAAGTTCCCCTGCTACCTCCTGCAGCAAAATGGCACCAAATGACACCTGGTTATGCCCAAACTCCAATTTCTGCCATGAGGATGGGGCAGAAATGCCAAAGGCATTGTGCTTATGTAGGACAAGAGATCTTTCTTTTGATTGCCTTGTATTTCTGCTGGGGTGTGAAACAGAAATCTGTCCATGCCTGTTCTGCTTCCTGCTGTTAGGAGACTGCTCAATAATTCAGTTATCTCCCCCCAAAGGAAGCTCCGCTGGCCTGCTGCTTGCTCAAGCCAGTTACTGCTGCTCAGCAATGAAGTCTGAAGTGCCACAGACTTACAGGGGCCCCTTTGGCACCAGCTCTTTTGTATTCCAGTGGCCAGCAGCAGCTCCTTAACTCTTTGACAGCCAAAGCTCATTATCATTTTTATATAATTAAACAGTGCTGCTCATTCTCCTCAGTAGATTATCACAGCAAATTGATGCTTATTTGAAGGAACTGCCACAATAGGAGACAAAACACTGGCAACAGATAAAACAAAAGGATGCACACAAAGCTCTTTAATTAAACTCCATGAAGGGATATGAATTCTAGCAGAGATTTTAGTTACCCTGCTGAGTCTCTTTCTGATTAGCTACAATGCATCTGCTGGCTTTCCTAGTATCCATCTGTACTGTTAAAGAGAAATTTATTCTGGCTATGGAAGATGACCTCAAAGATGTCAGTTGTGGATAGTCTAATAGTTTATTTATGTTGACAAAGTGGTTCTGAGTTCTCCTTGATGCATTGAAGAACCATCCTCTTTACATATAACAATGTCCTTAATATGTGTACACGTACACACACACACAAATAAATAATAATGCCCACACACAAATAACACTGAAAACAAATAATTTTGACAAGAAAGCCAAAAGAGCTTGGAAAACTGTGAGGGAAAGGTTTTTTTCTCCAAGTTGCTAAAACTTCTTACCACCACAATTACTTTTTATTCTGGCAGGTATCATCTGTTTCCCCCTCATCCTGCCCCACCTCCTTCCCTCCAGCATCCAGGTGCAGAAACTACAGTGAAGGCTAATGGATGGGACAAGGAAAAAAAGTCATAGGATATATACTGTAAGGCATATTAATAACAAGTTAGACTGTTACTTTGAAGTCTGCCTTTCTTTCCAACAATTTAAAATAAAAAACTTTCTCTCTTTTTTCTTTAAAAAAGAAAAAAGAGAGAAAGAATAAGAATTGAAAACAGATCTGTCATGGAGCATTTGTAAGATGCAGTGCCACAAAACCCTTTGGGGCTTTCCACTCAGGTCATAAGGGATCTGGTTCAAATTTCATTGGTCCTTAATCCACAGGTAATTGACAGCACAGATCTCAGTGACTCAGTGTGGAATACTGCTGCAGTGCTCATTACTACTGCAGACCTTTAATCAGAATATTTTTAGTCACATGCACTCTTTTGGCTCTACAGAGCCTATTGAGACAATAGACAATTCGCACGTTTATCATAATTAATTACCTGCTGGCATATTAAAAGCCGTTACCATCCAGTGTCCAACTCAGAGGAATATATTTGATGGAACAAGGCCAGACTATAAGATGCATACACACAGCCTCGAAACACTCATGAGAAAGGGTTGCTCCCTGTGCTAAACGTGGTGCAGGGTTTTATCCCTCAGAGCCCCAGGAACTTGGGTGGATGAAAGACCTCTTCCTCATCCCTTATGGAGCTCTGAAAATATCCCAATTCTGCCTAATTTATACAACCCAGTCCTCAGGGTCCTTCTCAGTTGCCAGTACCCTACTGTGAAGTCTCCATTAAATCTTTTATTTATTTGTCCATAGACGCCACTGAAGAATGTCACAAGGTATTTCCCTTTCCAAAGTAGGTTCAGCTAAACATGAATGAGGCCCTAACATTATTCTGGATAAGGGTGTGTACTCATATTTTTGCCAGACTACTGACAGTCTGCAGGGAGTAAATATTCCCGGGCTTGACTTCTGACCACCTTATGTGCAAGTAGGTGCAGATTTGTTACAGTCATGACTTGGCAGTATTTTATGTTCATTCTTTGTAATGTCACATGCAAATGAACACAAAGTTCAAAACAATGGGGGGAAAAGTACCACACTGATTCTCCCTGCATAGGCCTCAACCTCTGCTATCCTACTGAGCAAGCTGACATCTAAGGCCAGATTTTTTTTTTTTTTTAAATTATAATTAAATAGTAATTAAAAATGGAACGTTCTGGCACAGTTCAGGCAGTGAGATTTTATGCTAGCATTGAACAGTAAGTTCACTGGTAACTCAGACAACTGTACACCTACAAAAACTCTCTTTAGCTTAATAATCCCCAGGGATGTCTGTCCTGAACTATGTCCAGAAACAGCTGAACAAGAGACTCTGGCCAATTTCAAGTACTACCAGAAAGGACGAATATTTTCCCATTATGAAAACACAACTCAAAAGGATCTTGACTTTATTTAAAAAAAAAAAAATCACATGCAATTCTTATTACAAAACTAAAGTTGGTTTTATATTTGACTCAGTCTGGGTAGAAAATACATTCCTCAGCTGTAAAGCTGGTAATGCTCTGCTGACTCAAAACCTAGCAATCCTGTTCAGGAATTCTGCAGAGACAATAACTTCAGCTCACCCCCAAATGCCACAAGTGCATTCAAGGTATGCTTGTAAGGCTTGCTTCCTTTGCAGCTTCTGTCTCCAACTTCTTATCCTCTAAGTTACTAAATTCTTGGCACCTCCTGCTTCATTAGGTTATAGAAGTCCAATGTCTGAAGGAGGGATTTTGGCACTATTACTGTAAATATCTGGAAGCCAGTGTGATGACTGGTTACTTGTATTTATTTAAGTGTTCCTGTGTAGCATCCAAAGTCTGTTGACACCCAGCAGCACTGCATTCTGCAAAATGCTTTAAAAGCAAGCAGAAAGTAAGTTTCTGTTGCTGGCAGCTAATTCTTTTAAACTTGGAAAATGATAAGCTAAGTAGTACATCTCCGGGTCACAGCAACCTTTTATAATAGCACAATCTAGAAGAGTAATTTTCTCACATCAAGCAGTTTGAGGAAGATGAATCTGCTTCTCTATCTATTTTCAGTGTTATGAAACCATGATAAAGAAGCAAGCCAATAGATGTACATAGCCCAAAAGCATGCTTGCAATCTGGAACATCTGAGGTACTTGATAAAAGCATTTGAGGACTTATGCATAACGTAAGCAATACACTTCCCAATATAACATTAAAAACAAAGTTATATTTCTGAAAGAGATAATGCTGCAGATGATGTCCGTGACCAGTGCCCCCGGCCTTCCTCCTGGACAAATCTCTTATTGCTGTTGAGTATTACAAAATCCCTGAGCTGTGAAGGACAGAGATTGTCCCTGGGACCTCAGATTTTGTGGGATGCTGTTAACAAGTTAAATACATTAGGTTTTGCAAATTCTGAAAAGTGGGATTGCAATGTATTAGCCCAAGAGCATTTTCCAGAAGGAAGTTTCAGTGTTGCACTGCACTGGGGTTTGAAGAAAGGGTCAACCCTGTTGTTCTGTTGGGTTACATATCTTTCCAAGAGTGAAAAGAAGGGGAAAAACAGTTCAGAAATTATATGATGTGGTTAGTTTCTTCCAGCTATAGCACATCAGGCCTGTGTACTTTAGCTAGGTGAAAGACTAAAAAAAAAAAAAATCACTTTTGGGAGGCTTGTTCAGTAAATTGTTTTTCCATGTCTTTCTGAAGAAGAGTTTGTGGTACTTCACCGAAGTTGGCATGGAAGTCCCCAGGTACACTGATACATTCAGTATGTACAGCTATAAGAGCTATGGAAAGCTTTTTTCTATAGGAATTTGACTACCTGAGGCAACAACTCCTCTGGTTTGGAAACTAAGCAGACAATTTTGTCTGTGTTTACTCCTAAGGGAAGGTAATGTGATCATCATAAGGCTGTGAGTTACATCAATTTTAAAAGATACTGCTTTGAATTAACAGAAAAGTGACTAGGAAAATTCTTCCTCCTGGAAATCTAGTTCTCAGCTGATTATTTATGTGTTGATATTCATTCTTTCCAAGTAAACAAAGAAATAAGCTCTTCTTATGAGCCAAATGAATCAACACTACTGGAATGAAAATCATTCTCTTACATCAATTGTTTTTGTCCTTCCTCCAAGCTCTTCTAAAAAGGCCAGAAAACCCACCTTAGGAAAAAAAAAAGCTGTCTGCAGTGACCTTGTAAGTTAAAACAACAGGAGTGATAAAATTATTTAGTCTTTCACTCAAAACATGCATTTGAAAGAATTCTATACTCCAATGCATATCTGCAAAGAAGAACTATGAAAATATGCCCTTTCTGATGGGCTAAAGAAATATGAGATCAGCAGATGTATCTAAAAATATGGATAAATTAGTATTTAAAAAAATTTAACTCTGCATACAGTTCTGGTGCTGCCTCTCTACCCCAGGATTGCGGTCGATGTAGGAATCCTTGAGTCAGATAAATTCTATTTCTGAATAAGGGGGAAGCAGGTCCTCAAACCACTTTGCTGCAGTGGAATTAAGAGCCCACTCAGTCCTGTCATCAAGAGTGTCTCATTCTGACAATGATCCTCCACCACAACTGCTTTCTATAGAGTCTCAGGCTGAGTGCAGACACTGACATGTCACTAGAACTCATCCAACTGTGTTTTACATAGATACCAAACAACCACCATAACAATGAAGTCTGTTTGTGACTGATTTTTCATTGTCCGCAATATGAAAGTCAATAACGGTCCCAGATATCGGTAAAGTGCCATTTCTAGTAGACACAACTGAAGGGGGAATTCCCACTGCAAAAGATGCATGACAACAGAGAGAAGTATTTCTCCTCCTAAGGCTAAGGGTGGAGGGTGAGGGGTGGAGACTCCTTCCAAAATCTTAGGCTATTATATGGCATTTTAAGATGCCAAACTTCTTAGCATGGTTTTGCTCCAGTTCTAGGACACCTAATTATGAAGGACACTACACAGCAGAAGCCATCTGTGTATTTCAAGGACAGCACAAAGCTGTACCACAAAATACGTCGTCAGAGCGACAGGCAGTGATATATAAAATACATCTGAAAGATTTTTCATTTTCTATTTGGAACATAAGTAACTTAGAAGTCTGCCAAAATTCCATAACCACTGATCTTCTGTGAGGAACTGTTTCAGCCTAATGCAGAACACCACCAGCAACAGCCGAAGCAAAGATCACCAGCTCACCACCACTGCTGTGCCTTTTTGTAGTATCTGATCAGCCTGCTGGCTGCTAGATGCCCTTATGCCTATGACAACTCCTGTTTTTAAAACGGAAATAAAAATCGTCTTTATAGCACTAAAATTAAAAATCCACATGCTCCTCCACAGCTTACCTTCAGCCTCACCCTAGGCCCAGACTCCTGCAGGGCTGTACAGTCCTCTGGAAAGCCTCCACAGCCCAGCTTCACCCCAGCCCAGCCCAGGCTCAGACGTGCTGTCTCCCAGCCTGCGCCTCCACACCCATGTAACACCAGGTCACCTTCAACACACGTGGATAGCGTTGGCCACAAGAACATAACTGCATTTCTGTAAAAGACAGAAGGCCTATGGCAGCCTCGGGTTTTTAGGCTGGCTGTGCAGGGAAAAATGATACCTTTTCTGGCACCGAGCCTACTGGTAGAAAGCAGCTTGACATATTTTGATCCAGCAGAATGAGTTAAGTTTACACAAGCTCAGTGCTTTGTGTTTTTACTGTACCACCAAAACACAGTCAGAGAGTACACAAGTCTTACCATTACTGACTCCTTATCTTGAAAATCTCCTGTGTGTATTTCATCCAAGTCCTTTAAGCACCCACTCAGTGTGTGCAATCCTGACCTCCCAGGACCGGTGATATTTGCACACCACAGAAACAATGGAGCCATTTGTCTTGCAAGCAGGCCTGGGCAGGGGAGACAGCTCTCTCCCTCAGCTGGCCCCAAACAGGGCATTTGTTTTAAGAAATCAAAACGACAGAATTTCAGAGCCATTAGAACAAGACACAGTACTGCTTCTTAAACCTTATTTTCCTCTTTCTAAACTCACACAAGCCTTTTCAAGCCACTGGCTACAGAATGAACAGGAGAAAGACAAAAATATATCAGAATACATATACAAGCAGCGTAAATACTCTTTAGTAAATGCAAGCCAATCTAGGAGAAAGACTTTAAAAAACAAATGTATTGTTAGAAATAGCAGGATGCCCACAGTACTCCCTTAAGAATACTGATCATAAACTGCTATTTTTCCCTGGTGTTTCACGATGTAAACATCTAGTCATTTGCTTTCCACGTACTTTGGGAGCACTGGACAGACTGTCAAGCAAAGACCATTTCTGTTCTCACGTATTTCCATGAAGCTCTCACTATAAGTCATCGTTTTCCTAAATGCTCACAAAAAAAAATTTGCATTTAATATCAATCTGGTGCAAGTACAGTGTTTCCTCCTTTACACTAATTAGGCGATTTAAAGATGTTTTCACCAAATGCATGATAGGAACTTTCGGACTGTACCCCTTGAAATGTTCTACTGAATTTTTGCTAACATTTGGTAACAAATCTCATGAGAGCCTTTAATGGAAGTTAACATTTTTTTTCATGTGTCATACTGCAAGTCTTCAAAGCAGAAGTTTATAACAAACTCATAATGTGACTTTAAAGCTCCCAGTCCTTTTCTAGATATCTGCTTTATGTTTGTTCACATTGCTGACTGCCCAGAGTTTGGCTGGCTCTGACCAGATCTAAGCACAAAGGCAATCTGAAATGACGCAGAAGTTACTTCTTCCTCCTTTGAACTTCCTTAACAAATAGAAATTTAGCAGCATGTGCATCAGAAAAGTAAGCAACAAGAGAAAAGAATCCCCAAAACCATAAACAACCAAAACCACCCACTCTCATGCCAGCTGTTTTTTAAACTGATTTCTATGGTTAACAAAAGAGATTGGGAGTCATGAAAGATGAAATATGTTCTACCCACATGAAGAGCACTTCCTGGAGCCCACCAGCAAACTGAACTCCCATTTTAAAAAAAAGAAAAGGAAAGGAAAAAAAAAAGTTCTATTAAGTATGTACCTCTGTATATCAAAAAGGAGTTACTAGCCTAAGGGAGAGGACAGGTTGACAGCAACTTTATATGTCCTTTATGACCCACTAATCCTGAGCAGATCAGAAAAGATCACTGCAGTAAACTGTATAGTTTAGCAACATCCTGCCTGCTCTATGGGCCATGACCTTGGCTCTGCAATTCCCGAGCACACCTTACCTCTGAAGCTGTGTGGAGGTCTCCAAACAACAAGTTTATGGCTCTGCTCCACAGTGCTTGCACAATAGTGATCTGTTTTCAGTCACGTATTTGCGTGTCAGTGGCATGCCTCTGCAACTCGGGAATGGAAATAAAGTGGTGGAAAAAGGACCTTTCCAAAGCTCTACCAGCAAGAGGCACTTCAGCATTTAAGACACACAGAATCCTCTCCGGCAGTTCAAGACGATGTAAATCAGCCCTTGCCTTGCACAGATGCTCGCAGCAACATGAGCCATCCCAAACTGAACCCCACCAAAACACTGTTTCAGCCAGATAAGCCACCCAAACTTCCCTTCAGGCAGTCTCGTGGCAGTACTGCTGGTGCAAGCAAGAACTGTCAACAGAAGGACGTGGGACACAAAGGCAGCATCCTTAGTTTTAAATCTCTTTGGGCCACTGTACTCACTTCCTGAGGCTGCCACATTGATCTTCCTTTCTGGGAAATTAGTTTCAGCCTATAGAAACTATTGAGACTCAAAATCTGTTTTTGTAAGAGTATCATGTGAGTTGCAGCCATTCCATTTTGAAATTAAAATGTTTGATCTGCCAAGAACTATGAAGAAACATAACATTAAAAAAAAAGAGTGAAAAAAGTGAGCAAAATACCGTAATTGGACTTTTCATGGATATAACTCTTAAACTGTGGTTTAATTTCAAACCATACTGCACAACAAATACAGTCATTTATTTAAAATTCTTTGTTTGCTTAGGTCTTTGTATTATTTAAAACTTGTCCCATATTGACAATTACAAGGTATGGAAAGAACTGTCTATAGCATTCCTCTTCCATAAGGCCAAAACTTTTGCTTTCTAACCAACTGTGAAGTGTCTGAGAGAAGTTTTATGCTTTCTTTGGCCATCACACCAGCTTTTTCTTACTGCCTGAAAGATGAATCGCATGTCTAGATAACTGAACTCTGACAATTAGAAAATCAGACTAGTTAGTGAACTGTCATTTTTTTAAAGCAAGGAGACCTTGTCAATTCTACCTGTCAAGTGAGTTTGGACAGATTGATAAACATTTCAAGAAAACAGAATAAAATCTTTTCTCTCCACAAAGCAGACTTTTGTTTAATTTTTTTGCTCACAAGCACATATTAAGAGAGCACAGCACAAGACTGTCCACAGCACCAGACTTTATTACCAAAACTATTCCAGGTCTTTCGCTCAAGCTACTGCTGTGAACGAGAATAACTCAAAATTCAGTTTCATGGATTTCCTAGCAGATAAGATAGTATTTATGAGTTGCATTAGCATTCCTACATTTGAAGCAATATGAAGTATGATTGGCAGCAACCCAATTTCATTATTCTTAGATGAGTCAATAAGTGTGGAAAGAGAAATGAAATGGGCAGCCAATCAACACACAAAAAAAATCAGATATTTGGAGGCCAAGAAAGTATTTATATGCTGATGACTCAACTTTTGCAGCAGTGTACACAGCAAGAACAGGAAATATACTGTTGAACCCTCTTATGACAACAACTTTGATGTGAAAGGCCGGAATAGCTCATTCTGCCTGCTGTGATTCAGAAAGCTGGAGCTGTAATCCTGGATCTCTGCAGAATGTACTCACAAGAGCTTCCGAGCTCATTAAAGGACATCAGAAATACAAGGGTCCTGCAGGACACATGGTAAGTAAATTGCTTTCAAAGACTATGGAAAGAAACACAGGTGACAAAGAGCTGTCCCTGGAAGCTCTGCTGCTGTTTTATATACAATATGTACATACATAAGGCTCACCTACCTCGGAAGTGGTAGACGACTGCTGCTACACGGTCGGGGAAGAGGTCCTCCATCCTTCTGTCATGGCATGAAAACTTCTTATGTTGGAATACAGCTGATAGCTACTCTAGAACAAACTTTTTGAACTCAGAACCTACAATTTACCACATCCTTTCATGAGTATTTGTGTTGAGGCTCGAGACAGCCTCTTCTTTACAAAGTTTAGTAACTGCCTCTTATCTGCTGCTTATCATTTGTTTTTCTTCTTGCACTGCAGATGTTGTGGAGGACGTGGTGAAAGCAATGTATAATACTGTCCTGCATGAGTAATTCTTACAGCACATATATGCAGAGGCAAGGCTATCAAATAAGCTGTGTGTCTGACTTTAATGACAAAATAAATTGGTAGAAACTGATAATTTATCAGTGAACTTAGATTAGTTAGCTTCAAAAATTTTTAGTATGCAATACTGGCAAATCTGTAGATAGAGACAGTAAATATATTAAATTTATTGCCAGTTAGGCTTAATTTTCTTGATACCCCTAGCAGTACTTCACAAACCAACTGAAAACATCCAGTTTAGGTTCAAATCGACAAAAAAATTAACCCTACCCCTCCTACAAGTAAGATGCTGGTTGATGCAGGCTCACAGGGCATGCAAAAAAATGCAAACAAGTTTGATCTTAAAACCAGAAGTATAAGTGAATGGTTTTTTTCAGTATTATTTCAGTCAGATAAAATAAAAAAGGTTCGAGAACCTGAATGTGCGTTTCCAGAAAAAAAAGCCAAATAAAACCAAATCAAAACAAAGTGTCTCTTCAGAGCAGCATAGGGAGGAGAAATGGAAGTGCAGGAGGTTCGGATTTGTTCTAAATAATTTCCTTCTCACAGATCCAAAGCTGCTATCTGCTGTTAGGCTCTGTTTTATCCTTCTGCTGGAGAATGTCATTCAGATTGCCCTTTTCGCCTACAAAACAATCCAAGCAGGACAGAAGCAAATTAATGCTGCTGCAGCATGTCCAAGCTGCTATCTGTCTTTTCTAAATTTCCCTAATATTACCATAATACTTGGAGATTAAGCTGTCCCTTGAGTGTGAACATCTTTCTCTCTGCCACTGCTTATCTGTACAGCTGACTTGGTAACTTGCTCTCTTGTTTCCTCCTGCAGTCTCATACTAACACTCTGCAGACCATGTCACACACAGCCCTTTGTAATCTCTTGTATAGACATCTTGTAGTTGGTGAGTTCTAGATATTGACTTTTATAGCTCATAAAGCCACTAGTGGATATCAAATTTAATATGTCCAGCTGACATCAATGATGTGTTTTATCTCTCGCTCTGAATTACAGCGTTTCTGGGGTTTGCAAGTTCAAAACTAATACAGCACAGCAGAAGAGGCCTTTTAATCCTGCTTATTTGCAAATGGGAGTTTCTGACATAACCCAAAGGCTCTGGCAGACAGACACTACACAGCTGAAGGACAGACACTGCAAGACAATGGCTTCCAAGCACTGCTACCTCTGGCAAATGTGCTCCACCGGAGAAGCAGCATTCTTGTTTTCAGGGAAGAAGCCACCTTGCTCAGACTAATACTTAGCCTTCTGAAGACACGTCATCTTCCATAAAACAAAATGAGGTGCTGATAGCTTGGATGAAGCAGCTGGAAGAATGGGCAAGAGAGAATGCAGGCTCACAGAAGAATGGAGGTACTTAAAACCCAAACAAACAGCTGAAGCTTGCAACCACTTAAGAGCGTGCATTATTTACTGCTTGCCACTGGAGTGAGCAAGTTTCTTTGCTGGCCACAGTTTACCCATTTCCCTTACCAAGAAGCAAGAAATGTAGTGCACTCACAAGCAGGGTGAGAGGGGACAGAGTTGGAATGCCCTCCTCCATGACACTGCGTGTGCCCAGCTCACAGCCAGAGGCTGGGTGGCTTTTCTCTGGCTGTGGTACCAGTGTGGTGGAACACACTGCTCCAACACAGCACAGGAACCCGAGAGTTATGAGCAGCTGGGAAGGGTGTCTGTGCAGCAAAGCCTTCCAAGCACCATTAAAGTTTTATTCTTCAGATTATACTGTAATGATATCCTAACCATGAAAAGCCAAATTTCCCATCATGTCATGATTTCATCACATTAATTTCTCTCAGATCCTCAACTCTTACTATATGCCAAACAATCATGGCCCTTTTTTGGTGTGTTTTATCATTTCTAAGCTTCTCCTGTAATCTGTAACCCATTGCCAACTAACATTTGTACACCACTCCCCAACGACACTACCCAGGAAGAGAGTAGACACAATATTTTATGCTCACTTAAGCACAACTATCCTGTTTTCACACTCAAAGACAGATGGGACGTTTAAAGCATGCAAATTGTAGGCACAAATCTGCATCACACTCTGGTCACCAGCATGGAAATTCACCCCATTACCTACAACCAGCATTAAGAAAACCATGCAGGGCAGATTGTCCTCTATAAAACAACATGCTAAGACCACTTTTAAGAAGAATGGCTATAATTGCTAGATATTTTCCAAGAAAATGAAGATTGCTCAAAGGATACTGAAATATTACTCCTTCTCCATTCATGGGACATAACTGGACAGCATTAATAATCCAAGTCCATAACCACAACTTCCCAAGTGGGGATTCTGGGATACCAGCAGGTGCAGTGACATGATAGGGTTTTTTTTGGTATTGGTGTTCTTTAAAATGAAAATAGACTATTCACAATTCATCTCCCTTCCACCGACTGAAGAACCTTCATTTAAAGAAAAAAAGCATTCACTTGAATGTTAAGAGCATGCATGAATCAAATATGGAACTAAAAGACATTTAATGATATTTGCACAAACACTTTCCAGCACTGAGTCTGATTTTAATTATCTAGTGGATGAACTCTGCCTGTGAACAAGTCAAACAGTATTTTGCAGCCAATTCCTAACTCTGTGGTCCGTGTCTCCTAGACCAAACTTGCTTTGCAGCTTTTGCACTAATATTTTTCATTTTGCACCCTAGTTTTACAGCCCCTCAATAATTTCCTCTGTTTTTTCATTTCTAAATGCTCTTTGTTTCTATCTATACAATCAACCACAGTGCACACAAAATATAATATGAGATATAAAACTGTGAAAATAAAATCTGGGAAACTTGCAACCAATTTTTCTAGCAAAAAATACATGTTCGAGAAGACATAAATAAAGATTTTAATAAGCCTCACACAAACAGGCACATGCCTACTCATTCCTCCAAACTGTCAGAGCTCTTGCATAAGACTTCTTTTATATTTGTCTTAGTCCCTGAAGTTACACACGTCTTAAAGTTAAAAAAGATAGACTTGTTAATAACACACAAATGTTCATAGACATAACATCTTTACAGATATCCTCTGTGAGCAGATCAAGCCACTCTCCATATGTATTTAAACGTAGTGGAAGGCTGGAGTTTTTAAGTTGTCAGATCGGTGCCTGGGTAAGAGGGGCTCTATTTTCACTCTTGGAGCAGGGAGAGATTAGCAGCTTGAAATCACTTTGACAGTTTCAGTTACTCTCCTGCATACTGCAGGGAATTTTAATTCCAACCTGTGAAATTGTAATTGCTTCTCAAGAAGAGCAGGAGGATTCTGGGTAATGGCCACAGCCAAGCTCAGTGTCAGAGTCGCCAGTTGCTGCCACTTCTGATATTACTTGCTGTTATTCAAAAATCACTCCAGCTTTCCATATGGGAAGTTGAACTGGGGAGTGAAACTAGATTAACAGTAGCTGTCAGATGTTCAGAGATGTGCAAGGAATGATGTAACAGAGGTGAATCTCCTCAAAAAGCACCTTCTTTTTCTTCTTTCTCTTGCTTTATAGAACAAGCTTTACATAAAACACTTCTTCTATGTCATATTCTTTTTTAAAACAAGTATACTATTACTAGAAAGCTACAATGAAAAGAATAAATGACAAAGTCCTCCAGCATACAATGCACAAGTAGAAAATAAAATGTGTGTACTTAATGTGGTTCACAAGAGATTTAAGATGTCTTTGCTACTCAGAGTTCTGTGGTTTGCAAGATTCCTCATTGAAAATAGCCAAAGAGAACTCAGAGCTACCACAAACATTTAAGAAAAAGAGTTGAGGCTTTCTCAGTATCAAATGGAAATGATATTCTTTTTTTGCTCTGACAAAAGGGCATTGAATGTAGATTGCTTATTAGCAGACACATTCTCTAGTGATGAGTGTGTTCAGCCCATGTAAAAGTGAGATCAATTGACTATGAGGTAACTTCTCCTGCAATGACCTTGTTAAGCTGGAGTGTGGCAGATTTCTCACCCACCCTGATGGCTTGTAAAGAGGGAATACTTGGAAGTAGGTCTCAAACATAACGTTGATGTAAAAATTAAAAACGCCACCTAGCAGGGCACTTGGGGCATTCAGAGAGCCAAATGGGATCAAAAATTACAGATCAGATGTGTTCAGGTCAACTTGTTTCATGAGGAGGATGTACTTGTACAGTTCACTCCACACTCACTGAGGCTTCCCAAGCTGCATCAGCAGCCCCAGGCAGTCCAGGCTTGGCCCAGGCGAGCTGTTTGACCAGGACTGATTTGCTCAGCGGCTTTGGAGGCTCTAGTTATATGTAAACAGAAAACAATGACAAACACAGTGCTGCTCTACAACACAAAGTGTCAAAAAACCCTCTCAAAATCTAAAGGAAGGCAACAAAATGCATGACAAACAACACTTTCTACTTATCAGATTAAAGCTCAGTTTAAGAATATACTGCGGGCAATGTCATTTACAAAGTCTTCTTTGGCCTCTTTCAGTATATTGCACTATTTCTAAGAAAATAAGCTGGTCCCATTAAAGTCAACGATGCACAGAATCTAAATCACAAGCTTCGTAAATCTCCGTAATAGCTGATGCAATGAGTCTGTAATTGCCACGATTAGATAAGCTAGAGTGGCTGACAGAGATAATGCTAGAGGCACAGAACATATCTGCATAGATTATTCCCGTCACATGCGAAAATTTGGCTCGGATATAATGATTTTGCCAATCCACAGTTTTCCCGAGAATCTTGCAATCTGTGGTACTTTCCTGAAAATTTCAACTCCCAGCGTCAAGTTTGGTGGGGTTTTTTTCTCAGAATTTTTCAGATTTTTTAAAAAAGTAAATTACTGATTGTTATATGTTCCCTGTTGTACAGAAAAGCCTGAGAAAAGAAGCACCCCAACAAACAGAAGCAAATCAAGGGCACAGTTGTTTTTTGGTTTTGCTTTTTTATTCTTTTAAAACTCATGAATTTTCAGTCTTGGCTCATGTCCTTCAGTGGTTGCTATAAGAAATATAATAGTTGAGTCATCACACACCTGATTTCCTGAAGACAGTTACATTTCTTGCCCCCACCCCACTGCAGGGGAGTGAGTGAGTGGCTTTGTCTTAGCTGTCTGCCGGGGTTAAACCAAAACAGCCATGTAAAACAGCTCAGCTCCATCTGGGTATGACACAAACATTAAAAAACCCCTCAACAATTCCTGTGTTATGATTTTAAACAGTCTTTGCAAGTGGAAGTTTGGATGAAGATTCAGAAAGGTGACAAGGCATGAACAAACCAACAACATGATGTGGTCAGGTGCTGGAAGAACTGGGCCCACAGTCCAGACCCTGACTGACCGGCACACTCTCAGGATGTGTGGAGATCCTGTCATGACAAAAATGGCTTGAAGAAAGTAATTAGAAATTTTCATTTTGCAAAATGCGACCTCCCCACTAACAGAGTAATAATTGTTCTATTGAGCCAACACGCAGTTAAGAGATTCCCGTGTAGTTCTATAAGCATTGTATAAAATCTATAGACTGTATTAAATCCATCTTTTAACAGAGCTCTATCACCAGAACTACATCTTACCATCCAATTATAAAAAGCCAACAACTTTAAAACTATTTCTATGTAAAAAATAATTATTCTTGTATTAACAAAACCTAATAACTCATTGTGAAGTCGAGTGAGGCAAGATGGCAGGCAAAAACTCTTTCAGACATAACAGCAAAATAAATAGCAACAAATGACAAACTTTAATGGCCTTGCAGTGTTCATTCTAATGTAGAAAGACAGATACCAAACCATCACACTGCATCAAGAAAAATCTTTAGGAAAGCTTTAAATATCCTGCCCATAAAAGATGACCAATATCACTCAATGCAAATGTTCCTTATAAACGTAATGCAATTTTACCCAATACAGCAATTACGAAAAGAGTATGTAATGCAAACATTGCATCATTTTAGGAAAAAAAAGAAAGATGCAACAAACTGTTCTACCAACCAAGGATCTCAGGTTTTGGCAAGATAGGCCTCCCCACAGCTTATTAACATTCTCTCCTTTGAATGACAGGAAAGGCATAGAGTGAGTACAAATTATTGCCCAATTTCTATTAGTTTTTTTTTTTTTTTAAAAAAAAAAAAAGATTTGTTGGTAAAAGTGTTTCCTTTGAAGATTTTAAACAGCAGTTTCATTGTTTTTATAAAAGCCCCATTCAGTTCACAGTTCTGTTTTCATTCCTCCATAGTAAAACATAACAAGAACTGCCAGTAGAGCCAGGCTGACAGACAGGATCTTCAGTCCACCGCCCTCTTGTTGCCATGGGAGCTGCAAAGCCATCCAGGAGCTGAGCCGTGTTTTCATTGGGATCTCTGCAGAAGGCTGTGCTTTCCAGTTTGTGCCATTCTGTGGTGCACGCCTGAACTCCTGTGAAGAAATGCACATATTAAGATTGAAACTGTGTTATGTATTTCTGATTGTACATACCAAATACAATCTCCTCTTTATACTGAGGTTCAAATTAATGTCCTTTTCAAGACCAGCAATTCAACCTGCACTGCATCATCATCAGGTCATCAGTTTTTCATACAGTAGTCTCATAAATGCCATACAAAATCAGTATTTCTAATGAAATTAACTGCCAAATCAAGGCAGCTGTTAGCAACAGAAACAAATCTCCAGACCTCACTGTCATCAGAGACAATTGTTTGATGGTTATTTTTTGTTTGTTTTGCTGCTATCTCACTACTGTCTGATTTTTGGCTTCTCCGAAAGAAATGTCTAACCAGTGATACAGGGGACCACAACACTCAATCCTTTGCACAGCAGGGATCTTCTAAAGTCAATCATCGACTCCTGGTGTGCCAGCTCAGTGGTGCTTGAAAATCCTCCCACAGGGCTTTTCCTTTCCCCTGACCCTCAGGAGGCAGCTGTGCTAAAACACTCACCTTCTCATTCAGCATATTGAATCCCAGTTCCCTGCTGTGCCTGCCATTACCATTCCCAACCTGACTGCAAGCACCAAGATCCCCAAGAATATGATGTCTTTTAACTGCAGCACAAGTTACAGATGTTGCATCACTATTTCAGCAGAAAATCCAAGTGAAAAGAATAAAAGGCTCTTTTCTCTTGCACTCTTGTTTAGTTCAGCATTGTAGGATACTCAAAAGGAAAAACATCCAGTGAAACTTGGATGACATTTGCAAGAGATGTAAGTGGTAAAGGTGTAATTAAAAAAAGGTGTAATGATGCTGCATCATAAGACTCAATATTTCTGTTGATCGTTTCTGTTTTCTACCCTCTATTTGAATAATCTCTCGGGAATTCAAGTGAGTTCAGCTGGATTTTTAACTGGTTTGAAATTTTCCAGTTAAAAAAGGTTTTTGACTAAACCATTTTATTTTTTTCCCTTTCACATTTTGTATAAAACAAATCAGTGACCCAGAAAGTACCTGTCTGGATAATCTTGTATTTCCAAGAAGCTGAAACAGGGCCACATGAAAATACAGACCAGATGCCCGCTCCGTCTTTTACCAAACATATTTCTGGGCAAACTCAAAGAAATATCAAAGCTCCAAGAAAGTTGCCTGCCCATGAAAGTGTGACAGCACAATTCAAACCTTCTGTAACTGCCTCCTGTTTTCCATTTCAGCAATCGGCTCCATTACAGTAATCGTAGAAGGAAAATAGTGATTACTACTGGTTAGGTAAGTAAGCATCAAAGGGGCAAATGACAGCCTGGAGTAAGTGCTGTTCAAACATCTGAGTTATTGCTGACTTAGACTCCAATTCACACAGGCAAAGGGTTACTGACCAAGTGAACTATGAAATGAGGGTGACTTCTCACACATACTGCACCTAGAAGAACATCAACTGGGTAAACAGAGGAAAGGAAACAGGTAAGCACACTGGCGTGTAATTCTCCACAGTGTGAGGCACAGTAACAGCACCACTCCAGAACTTCAGTCTATATTGTGTAGAACATGTTAACTTAATTGAAAACTATTGTTAACTTCTTAATTACAATCAATTTCTCAGGCATCTGAAATTTTAGTACTTGGCCACAGCTGTTTTGTCCTGCCAAATCAAAGCTGATTAACCTTTGCCTGAAGATTAAACTGGAAAACATACAGTATTAAGGATTTTCTACAAATGAGTCAAAATTCTTTTGCAATTTATTCTTTCTAGACTTTTACAAAGCCTTTCTTTTCTTTGCAGGTCTCACAAATCTCTACTAATGTAAAGTGCTTAATTTATGGTAATGACCTGTTTTTACACGTATTATTGGTACATTAACACTAAGGCTAAAGTAATTTAAAGGAATGGATAAGGCTGTAAAAATACCAGTATAACAAAAGTCTTATTTCTTCTGATATTTATTTTTCACTGATTCATGACTTAAAATTTGGCTGACTACAATCAGCCTATTGACTCCTAATTAAGTATTTCTACACTGCATGATAAAAGTCATGGTTATTAAGTTGTACAGGACTAGATGCTCTCCCTTGGCAAACAGATAAAAAGGGCCAGTACCTCATAAATGACTAACTTTCTCCTCAATGCTCCTCTTCATGCTCAGCTTCAGTTCCTATCTACGTGTCTCAGCAAGACTAGGGACAGCCAGCAAAACTCCCCAAATACAAGTTACAAGTTGCAAAATGTTTTGAGAGGCTTCTTTTTAATTTTCCCCTTCACTAACAGTTAAGCACATCAGTGTTTCATGCATTCAATCATGTTTCTGTAACACAGCTTACAGTAGTGGTTTCACTGGCATTTCATTTATGCTATACAGTTTTTCTGTTTTCCAACATAAAACCAAAGAGTCTCATCTTGCTGGTATAATTTTGATCATGCATAGCCTATACTGCCTTTTTTTGTTACCATACTGTTTTCTTACACCTCTACTGCAACATGCACTGCATATGCATTAGGTAGGGCTGCATACTGCTAGTAGGACAGAATGGCACAAGAGATTTTAGCAAGGTTTACAAAGTTCCAGTGGTGGTGAATGCTGCTGGTGAGTCGTCCCAGCAGCATTTGATCTAAGTCAGCCTGTAAAGCTGTGAAATCCATTTTTTCTTTACTTCATCATATTTCCAATAAATGAGATGATGATATTTATACATTAAACCCATTTTTTATTTTCTTTCTGTAGAAAGACAAAAAGTCTCAATTTGCAAACTGAAGCGACCCTTTTCTTAAAGATGTACTTCACAGCTTACCACTTAAAACACTGCTGCATTTCTGGTTGATAACATGCATCTCTTCAGGTGATCCTGCCAAATATTTCCTTTCAAGGAAAGTAAAAAGTATATTCATCTGATCCATGTTTTCTAAGCACTGTTCTCTAGTTTGGTCCAAAATTCTGCCTGACACATGAGTAATACCATAGGCTTCCATGAAAATTTCCCTCATTATCATCACAGAATATGCATTTGTTAAAAAAAAAAAGGGTACATCTGGCTCCCTGCAACTGAAAGGCTCCCGTAGAAAATGACAGTCTTTTTGTCCCCGTTCTGAGATTCATACAGAGCTTTTAAACCCAGGATAATCACTCAGAGACACCTGCAGGTGGGTGCCTCTTCCTCAGAGTCTGTCGTGCAGCTCAGTGACACATGGCACAAATTCCCCAGTGGGAAGAGGAGCTCTGCTAAGGGGACCGTGCCACTGCACCCTCTCCCTCCTGCGTAAGGGCTGAGTGGCCCTCGCTGCAGTCTGCACAACAGTGAAGGGCCTGTCCAGAATGTCAGGAATTCTTCCAGGCACACAACTATCATATAAACAGCTGTGTTAGTGAAAAACACTGTATATATAATTTTATGCATCTTTGGTGTAAAAAACCTCGGTGGAGGTAAAGATCGCATTTTTTGAACTAGCATTTACACTGGTCCACTCTCCATGCTCTCACTTAAGAGAAGAGTTAATTCTGAACAGCCCTTATTTGTATCTCTACAATAAGTAGAGATTTGTATCTCTACAATATCTCTATTTGTCTCTAGATAAAATATTCACAGTGCATTAGTTTTCCAAGGAAATCCTTAAGTCATTTCTGTAATATTCTGAACTGATGTAGCTGTGATATTTACCACATACAATCGCTAGTCAGAGTGCAACAGTTCTTTAAGCTGAGCTCAGAAATCACACTTTTGTAGCTGCAAGACTTAGAAAGATTACCATAATGATTCATTTCAGTGGAATTTAGAACTAAATTCAAAGCCTCTTTTAACAAAAAAATGCTTGGAGGAAGCCCTAAGGTAAAGAAGTTCCAAAAATATGTGTTTACACTAGTTTCAGTCTGGATAGGCCACAAACTCTTTGGTAGACTCGTTAAGCTACGCTCTCACTAAATAGGACCACAGTGAAGGAAAAGGTACTCTAAGATTTAAAACTATATACTATTAATCAAAATGAGGGTAGGAAGGGAAATTACCAAACTGAAATGCAAAGACAGACACTTTGAGCTAAGCATCTTGTATTTCCATGGAGGCAGCCTTTCATCTTGTTTTGGCAGTCACAAAGTAAACACAAGACTTTGCTAATAAGGTATAATATAAATTATTAAAACTTCTAGTGTATGATCAAATGCATTTCAGATTATTTTTTGAATAATTCTGCCTTGACGACTGCCAGGAGTAATATATTTTGTGTACTCTTGCACAGACCCATTGATTGCTGTCTTTCTGAAACTCCAGTCCCAGATAAAACCATCGTGCATGAAAGAAATACATAATCACATCAAAACCTAAGATTTGGCATCTGTCGATCACAGCCTAGCTTTTTGTAAGATCTCACTTCACGTTAGTCAACAAAGACATAAGAGAAACTCTTTAGCTATGAGCTGAGGTTTTAATAGATTCAAAACATTTCTTACATGCAAATTTCTTTTATGGCTCAGGGGCACTGTTAGAGCTTGAAGTGTTAGCTAACTGCTGTGAAAAACTACTTGACTGAGCATATCTCAAGATAAATTAGACTTCTGAATTTTTTAGCCCAACCAAGTACATCACACACTTGTACTACTGGCTTTAAAAATATGGACTTTTACATAATCATGCACAACAAGTCTGTGTGACAAATTTAAAGAAAACATGTTAAAATATGCATTACATATCCTGCTCCACTATTTGAAACTCTGGGCTATTACACTTTAAAGGCATTTTTCAGGTTTAAAAAAACAAACAGTTACTGAAGGTCACGTAGATTACACATCCAAAAAATATGTAAATTGAATTTTATTGAATAGGTCCGGAAGACACATTTAGTTCTGTAGGTATTAAGAGAACTCCTTTGATTTATTACTTTAAAAGTTCTACCAGCCTTCTGCAAATGTGGAATGCTAATCTTAAATTACAAAATAAATGGCACAGAAAGTATTTTTTTCCTAATGGAATTAACATGGTAGTTTCCATAAGAAGCATCCCTGCCATCATGTATTCCAATAAATACATTCAACAGCATCCAGTACGATGCTCTTAAAAGAAAACGCTGTCTACAAGCACGCTTGTGTCAGATGTTATTAGCTGTACACCATTCCTAGGAATTCACTGCTTCCCAATACACACAAAGTTTACTTACCCATTTTAAAAAATGAGAAACCTTGAGAAAAAAAATAAAGCAGCCAGGTCCTTTTGCAAAGGAATTTCATATTATTTCTTCTTTTTGGGCTTTGAAAACATCCAGTGATGGACATCGCAACTTCTCTGGGCCTTTGTTCCCCTGCTGGAGCGAGCCCATTCATGGGGAAAATGCTTCTTTTCATATCCAGTCTGAACCTCTCATTTCAACTTAGGCCCAGTCTCTCATCCTCCCACATGTGCCAAGGGAAGCACTTGGCTGGGTCTTCTCAGGAACCTCTGCACTGGCCCGGGACGCCTCTGCTGGGGTGTCCTGAAGCCATCCCTTCTCCAGCCTTGAACAAGCCTGGTGCCTCAGCCTCTCCTCACAGGCCAGAGGCTCCGGCCCCTGACCATCTCCACGATACAAATCTGAACTCATTACAGTTCCCAGTTCCTAATTTACATCAAGGTCACTACAAATGACCCAGTCAAGGCATGTCAGCAATACTCCTAGAAGCTGGACCATGGTCAAATACAACTATACACGTAATAATGGGAGGCTATAGAGACTGACTGACCTTAAGCTCGTCTGCATTAAATCTGACAGTTCCTTCCAGCTGTCATCCTTTATGGAGACCATTTTTAACTAGGGCCTTCCCTGACCTGCGCAGCAAGTCAGCAAAATCTGTGTTCTTTCCAGTAACACCTGCATGATCTGTCTGATTCCTTTGATCAGCAGAGAAAAAACCACTTTGCTCACTACTCGACTTTTACCTTGATTACTACTACAATAATCCCTCCTGTCCGTTCTCTTTTCCTTCTACTTCTCCTCATTTCTCTCTTGCATCATCTGACCAAGCAGCCTCTCAAATAAACAAAAGCAGAGATGTCACTAGGAACACAAATTTGTAATGTCATGTCATACAGACACACATATGGAACTTCCTCATCCTACATTAACATTAAATTCAAATTTTAATATTCCTGTTTAAGAGTATATAATGAATCAATTTCCTCTCTGTAAATTCCCACCATTACTGTATGGTTGCATTGGTGTTTTTCTTGGCAGACATCTCTCTGCTGTCTTCCATGTTCTTACCTAAGGGTACGCCCTTGCCTACCTACTTCTTTTTCCTCCCCCAGTCTTTCAGATTATTCCCTCAATCAGCCCTCAAAATTCATAAAGCACCTAGATGCTAGACAGAAGGCTGAGAAACTGGGGCTTATAAATTACTTCCTTTGTGAAGTACCCTTTGAGGAGGAAGAAAACAACCAAAAAGCTCAACTAACAAAAGAAACAAAAACAAGAGAAACAACTGGGTAAACACAAGCTAAAAATCACCTCCAAAATGTTCAAAATGCAGACTTGTGCTGTTTTTCATTATACCCACTTGTTTTAGCCTGTTTCATTATATTTACCTATAAATGCTTCCAGCCAGGACTTGACTCTTTTTTTACATATTTGTATTTTGTGCTGCTATTAAATTTAGTGACTCAGTATCCTTCCACTACACAAACAATGCACTGTCAAAATAACCTGTCATTCAAGGTCAGACATGACATCTTTAAAAAATAGTGTGACGCCTGGATTCTGAGATTCTGAGCTTCATTTTTTTGTCATAAGGTGTGGGGGGAGTCAATCACTATGATGGAATCAAAGGACATGACAGCCACCATTCCAGCCAGCATCTGCAACCACAACAGAAGTGAGAGATCTTCTGAACAGAAAAAGTTTGCGATTCAAAAATCACAGTCACCCAAGCAATGACTTGTAATGGAGAATGAACATAGCAGCACAGTGTGGACAAATTCAGGATGGGGTTCTGTCACTATTTATCTCCCTGTGCATAGGACAGTTTTATGAAGGAGATGGCAGGCACTTGCTCTGGGCACTTATCTGGTAATTAGCTGGCTAACAGACAAATCTGTTTCCTGGAGATCACCAGCACAGGCTTCACGGCTTTGAAAATACATTACAGTGAATTACAGGATGTACTTGTAGGAACTTTAGATATCATTTTTCAGTGTGCATACCATGGCCTGTCTTATTAGACATCATTCCACAGGATTCCAGCTTGCTCCTTCTTTAAAGGATCACTGAGATTTTTTATTGGGGGTTTTTTTTGAGGTGTTTCTTTTTTAATAAGAATTTTAAGGTTGTGTTTATAATACAATGATTTTCCCAGTTTATTTTGTTGGATGATGAAAGAACGACAGCATGTGAATGTTCAAAGACCATTCTACAAATGAGACTATTAGATGAAATATGATAGACTTATTGTACAGCACAAGCTTTCAGAGACCATCACCTTTTTGCTCCCCTTTTAAATCTTGAAACAACAATGACAATTATGTGGAGGTCAATAGTAGCTACAGGCAAAGGCACAAAAGGTTTCCATCAGAAAGAGCACCCCAGTAAAATGAATAGCTAGATCTGAAAATCTATATTCATGTCACAAGCACTACCAATATAACTGAATGATATTCACATATCAACAGTGAAGTGAGTAATATTGCTTTTACTCAAGGGACATTGTCTCTCAAAATCAGGAAAGATTTCAAAGATCTTTCACATGGAGCAAAGTAGAATAAACTGATATATGTACATATTCTTGGCTAAAGCCTTCACCTTAATCCTAGAATATGTCATAATCCTGAATTTATGGTGTTTTCATTTCTTCCTACAGAACCAAGCATTAAAATGGAATGTTCCACAGAGACTTATATAATACAACAACCTCAGAGGCAAAGAATACAGCCCCCCTTCTTACACTTCAACGTTGTGGATAATAAACATGGGTTTAAAAAAAACATTTAAAATACTTTGCAATTATACTAGGTTCCAGACTTTCAAATTTCATACCAGTAGGTATCTGTGGGATCTATATGCCTCCCTCACTTTACAGGGAGAGACAAAAATAAAGAAGAATAAAGTGTCTCCAGTGCCACAATGCAAGTCAGCAATCAGGTCTCTACAATTCCTGTCTCAGATTGCAGCTGCCACCAGAAGCCAACATAGCCTGTAAAACTTTTTATGTCTGTCAAGTTTAAGTTTTAAAACCATTTTCTTAAAGCTAGGCAATGCCTTAATACGTAGTCTCCTGACAATTTCTCTTACATTTATTTTCACAGACTTTTCTGCCTAGGATTAAACACCTCCAGTTCCTGGGAGTGCAGACGCTCACCAAGCACAGCTGGAACCAGACCCTGGCAAAAAGAAGCATATCCTGTAAGCCTAAAATTTTACAGTTAATTCAGTTTGACTGATCTTGACCAACTTTGTGGGTTCAGTGATAATACAAAGGTTTTCTTTTCACATTGTCATGGCCTCTTTCCTTTAAGTATCCTTAGCTGTTTCAGGAGGTCTCCCACAGTGCCAGTTAGCATACTTTTGAGCACCTGAGGGAGTGTCTGGAAATCTGGGTCTCCTTTTTAATTTCACACTCAGTCAAGTTCAGCTGCAGTTAATGGAGGGCTCTCTCATGGAAACATCAAACAATGGTTACTTTCTGTGATTAGCAAGCCTAACTGCTCTAACACAATCTCTCTATCCCCAGTCACTACAAATGATTCGTCAGCCCTTCCCCACAAGAAAGATTACATGAGAAAAACCTTTCTTGGCTTGCAGTGTATTTTATGCTAGATAATCATGATAGCACCTTGGCGCTCTAAGACATCAAAGAGCAGTAAGTATCCAATCTGCAGGCTGGAACGAATATCTACCCTCAGGAGAGACTTCGCATCATTCAGAGGGTGGTCTGACCAAACGTCTGCAGTTGTACAGGATTGGAGTGCCTGAGGAGGGACTTGCACCCTGTTACGCTCAAATACTGACCATTCGTATCCACTGGTCCTCAGTCTTCTCCCACATGGGTGTTACATGGTGTGCTCTATCAGGTTGTATCTGAAAATTCCTAGGATTAGCTCATGAGGAGAAATTCAGTTCCTCTGGAATAAACCATGAAGTAACAAATACTAATTTCTTCTTTTTATTTGATATTTCATCCCCTGGATTTGTCTTAAATGCTGAAAAGCCACCACTACAACTTGCTTGAATATATGCTACAAAATTTTAATAACTTTTTAAAGTATCTATTTCCAAGCATCTTTAACTGGCCACCATCAAATTTGTGCTCCAGACTAACCTTCTAGCAGACACTTTGAACATCTGCCTCAACTTTACCTGTGAAATGGGAAAGACAAAAGCTGCATTTCAGGAGGATAATGTAAACACAAACTTATAACTGTTTCTGAAGCACTCATAAATTTAGTTATGGGGGTCACAGGAAAGGTTAGAAAGAAATAAGTAACTCCGTTGAAAGTGACGTTTAAAAGACACTAATATTACATGACAAACAAAGAAGAGGAAAAATATCTAACAGTAGCTTATTAAGTTGGATACTAGGAAAAATTTCTTTACCCAAAAGGTTGTCAAGCACTGGAACCGGCTGCCCAGGGAAGTGGCTGAGTCACTGTCCCAGCAGGTATTCAGATGTGTGGATGTGGCACCTGGGGCCAGGGTTTAGTGGTAGACTTGGCAGTGCTGGGTTAGTGATTGGACTTGATGATCAGTAAGGTCTTTTCCAACCTAAAAAATTCTGATACTAAAGGAATAGTCTAAGCTCTTTGCACAGGGGAAACAAATCTGCGCACGGATGTGTGTGAAAATACTGCATAAGCACCTAATAAAAGGCTGAAACACAGTACAGCTGGCATTTACACAGAAATGGGTGTTAAACTTTCCTCTGTTTAGAAAAGGCTACTGGTCTGTGAGAATACAGCCCATAATATTTCAATACAGCTTTCTTTCACGTTTTGCTGTTGCTTTTGTCCCTAGGTGAATACAAATATTGACAGCAATTGACTCCTGGGTAAGTGGTGTCCTCCAAACCATTTTAATATCTCTGCCCATCCCAGTAACTTTTGAACCTACTAACTTCAACAGTGGGAGAACAGCAAGGGCTGATAAAAAAACCCTTGCACGAATTTAAATCAGTGCTTCTGCTGAGGGAAAGGCCAGACTATAGCCTCGACGATCTATTTTATGCCATCACCCTGCAGACCAACCTGTACTCCTAGAACTCCAAATCACATGCAGTAATGACACAAAGCATGAGAAGAAGTTACAAAAAAGTGAGATAAACACTAATAAAACAAAAGATGCCCTGAAAGTGGCAAACATACACCTGAGTACCGGGGTGAGAAACACAACCCCACAGGACAATAACTGTGGGGCTTAATCTAGTCTTTAACAAATTAGTGGGTTTGGATTTTAAAATGTTTCATGTCTCCATACTAAAGCTTAACAGCACTACAACAGTTTTCTTTTATCACACAAGATACTCCCCCAAGTATAATTCATTCCTTTCCAGCTATTAAGAGCTGCACATCTGGCTTTCCCCTGTGGTTCTGTGACAAAATCTGATTATGCTACAGAATCTTAAGCACTCCTCACTAAAAAAATAATGAACTAACATTTCTTTGGACAGAGACACATGAGCTGAAAAAGGAAAAGAATTCCTGTCATTCTAAGCACTACTTCCATCATTTCACCAAATTAAAGTTCTTGTATTTTGAAAAAACTATCTGTGTCAGAAATGGATATTCACAGCTGTCCTTTTTGTATGATAATTATGTTATCTGCACTTATCAGAGATTTTGTATGTGAGAATTGCAAAATAGTTTCCATACGGATACGATAAATCACAGTCACACTGACTGAAATGACATAACAATCACATGTGAAGTCATGTCAAAACAAGGACGAGAGTTTTAAAAAAATCCTCTAGTCCTGATAACAGGACCCTTTCCTCAGGACCAGAAATCCATCTGGTCGATATTATGCATAGGTAGTTTTTGTAGCTATGTGTTTTTTTTGACAAAAAGAGCTTGAATGTACTGCCTACACATTTTTGTTCCATCAAAAGTATTTTCACAAACATTTCCAAGTCATCCCAATCCAAAATGGAGCATTTGTTCAACTTCTGCGACAGTACACTTATCTAGGTATGAAGAAGAATCCATCAATTTGAAAGCCAAGACATTTAGTGAATAATTTTCTCATATAATATTGTGTCAAGGATGCCCTGATTATACTTAGACTAAAGAAAAATAATAGCAATTTCCGTGGTGCTTTTCCTTTTTTTTTTTTTTTTGCATTTGACATCTGGCTCTCTAGCCAGTCAGGTTTCATTCCTTTCACTATTTATCTATCACACATCCATCTCAGGTTGTAGTACTTGGGTGGCCAAACCTTTTTGAGAGGTCACATGGGTCTGCCGAGAGCCTGCACTGCCAAGCCTTGCCCATCACCCGGCCAGACAGAAATGTGTCACGTCATTAATAGCTACGAGCTCTCCTGCTCCACACATCACCTATGCTCCCACACACACGACACCGACCTGGCAGCCTTTGGAAAAAAGGATATTCGATAACACCAAATGAGCCAGGTGAACTCTTTAGGTTGTCCCACGCCAGAGGCTGGCCATTTCTGCCCTGGAATAATGACAACATGCTCACACATGTGTGGAGAGGGCTTCTTTACAGGCCAAGTCTCACAAAATAGTGTTTCTACTGGTAAGACCAGATAAAAAGGCAAAATAAAAACTGCCATAAAGAAGACATTGATAGCACAGTAAAATCAACATTCATTATAGTATTTGCTGACTTAAGCTGAGCCAGAAACTTGGGATTAATTCTTTTCTTATGGGTTGATGAGCTATCTAGATACAAAATGGCCTGTCTTCGGGCCCCTAATTAATCTGTGTGATTGCCATCACCAAGAACAACTAAAAACGTACATTTCTTCTAGAAAAATATTTATAAAATTTTTTTAAATGTATGCTTTTGATTTAAAAATTGTCAGCCCTTTTCTACAATAAATAATGAGACAAATCCATATTATTTCTTTCATACTATGGTAGCATTAATGACCATGTAGTTCACCTTTGGCTTTGACTTTATACCACTGTATCCTGATTAAAAATGACTTCATGCCAGTGCTTGTTACCTTAGTGATTAAAAGCTGAAGCATCACTGCAGTACATATATTTTCCTCGTCATAATTCCAGTTTTTTATAATATCTAGGATGGAAGAAATATGTTCTAGATCATGATCTTATTATTACACCAAATCTGAGTTGTAGTCCTGACTTGGGAAAAGAAATGAAAGTAAATACGCTGAAACTTTAACATCCCATGGGCTTGAGTTTCAAGCACAGAAAGGCTGTGCTTGATTCCCTCTGACTCTTTTGGAACCTCAAAACATGAACTGTTTCTGATGCCAACCTGTGAATCTGCTTAGAGTCAACTCCCCATGAAAACGATGAACAAGCTTTGGAATATGTTGTGATGAAAAAGAAAGGCTTAACACCTAAAGGACCCTGCAAACAGATGTGGCACCAATTTCACTTAAGTGGGAACATGTATGGGATTTGGGCTATCTACACTAACCCTACCACACCACCACCATAACCTTTCATGCTAACCTGACCAGATCCTTCAATCCAGAATTATTTCATCCCAGTGCTGGATCAGACAATTACAACAGATCCAGTTGTAATTTCTGGCTAGAATGGCTGGCATTAGAATAAATCAGTAGAAAATCTTTTTGCATCTTTAAGAAGGAGTTCAAAGTCTGAAACAATAAATGATAGGTGCAGGAACTCTTCAAGTAATTTAAATACACAATTGGGCAGTAGTCCGAGGAAGGTTATCAAGATCGGTGTACTGTACACTAACCGTAAGTAAAGTTGTCTTTAATGAAGTACTTAAATAACCAGTAATTTTTGTGTTTCTTTTACTTAAAAATCTTTGATAAAGCCCACAGGAACAGCTTGCTTTGGAACTTGCTAAAAATAACAACGGATCCTAAAGCTCAGTTTAGGAGTAATGTCCCATGAAAACTAATAAGCACTGAGTGAAGTTCCTTAAAGAGAGCACACAAACTTCTACAGTGATTATTCCCCCTACAGTTTGAGAAGACTCCTTTAAAAAATATCTTAGTGGGAGCGATTACAGTAGGAGGGCAAGGGTTTATTTCTATTGTTGTTTGGTCAAGTAAAACTGCAACAACATGCTTTAATAGCTAATGGCATGATAAAGGCTCTGGAGGGAATACAGCCTGCACAAACACAAAGGCTGTTACTGTATGTGACCTTGGAATAAGCACCAGTTTCTAAGCTTGCTTAGATGCTACAACATTCTGTGGACTGTCTTTGAGCACACAATCATTCTAATGTGTTCAACAGTCACAGTAAGTTCTCTGGATATTTTAGTGTAGTTATGAATACATCCTTGGTGGAATAAATTTAAGGCTGTGAATTTCACAGCCACTTCACCAAAGTATGATATTTGAATATTTTAAAATACCTTTTCTCCAGTATAGCCGTCAAATCAATTCAATTTAATTTCCGTCAAAGACGTAGCCCCTGCAAATTTGTCTTTGAATTTTTATGCAGACATCTTCTCCAACTATAATTTAGTTGTGACAAAACATTACAAAAATTTGTTTCTTTCTCTTACTGAAAAGCCTTTTCCTCTTTTTCTTACTCTTTTTCCTTATCTTATAACCCTTGACACCACAAAACTAAAACCAAAAATCTCTAATCTCTAATAAATCTCTTATAAATATATTAAAAGCACAAACATAAATCACTATGTCCAAATATTATAAAAGTCTGACGGGGAAATTATGATTAAAAATGTATCTGGGTCTCCTACTATAACTCACAATTAATCCTAATATTGCCAGACCACTTCAACGCTTTTTCAATGGATTTGTTGGAATAAAAAAATAAAGTTCCTTGCAAAATTTATGTATACCTTAGCAATTCTCATTATCATAAAGAGAATAAGCAAGAACACAAAGGATGATTAGACTATTAGAAATCCATTAATCTACTCAGAATCTAATAAAAATTTCGAACATGTAATAATAGTAAAGGATACAGAACATGGCAGTTTACCTTTAACACGGTTTGGTAATTTCTTTGAAATGAGATACACTTTTAAAACAGCTTTTAGTTAAAAAATAGCTTAATCTCATGACTGTAATTTTTATTGCCCTTCAAAACAATCTCAAAGGTAATGAATCATTTCACTTCAATGGTTTTGGCAACAAATACATTTCTGAGAGGCGGAAGTTCAACATTCCAGAACTTTGTATGTGTAAATTCAAACCTCCTACTGACCTTTCATTTGGTGATGAGGAAAGCTGTGTATCATGAGCTCCATGTGCCTTTTTTGTGCTGTTCCTTTCAAGTATTCATGTAGAAAGACTATTTTGATAACAGCTTCAATACATGAGGAACAGATAGAAATAACATCCACTCAAGACATAAATTTCTGATGCGTCTAACTGTGTGTTTGCTCGCAGGGGAAGGAGAGACAGGGAAGGAATGGAGAGAGAAATACTGCCTATGTGTGCTTTTTGGTGATCTAGGGAGTACTAATAAAAAGAAAAAGGATGACTAAATACTGCAAGCAGACATAAAATGTACACATGGGCTGAATATCCTATCTTTGTATTAAAGTCTACTGAAGAGGTATAAAATTCAAACCTATAATGATTTTTGTGGATTGGGTGTAGATGACTTCCAAAACAACATAAAAATTGAGGAAAGTTGTGGCTGCTATATTTTTATCCTGAAAGCTAATTAAAACTTACTGAATATTGGTACATTAAACAATAAAGGATTACTAAAAACAAATGCTATTTGATTTTTCCCAAAGAGTCTGTTAGATCTGATGGAAAAGAAAAAATATTTTAAAAGGAACTCCTAAATATTACAAGGAGTGTCAAGTAGTTAAAATTACCATGGCTACACATTTCCCTATGCCAACAGAGAGCAGAATCCACTCACCGATCTTGCAGTGCTGCATCAGCAGGTTAAGTACTAAATACACAAAAATGGCAGAACTATTTTAGCACTTAGAATTTTACTTCTGGAGAAAGAAGGGATAGAACTTTTCTGTTTAACCTTTTCTTATTCTCCACAAAATCCCTTAGAGTTGAATCTTCCCAGCCATTACTATTTCCATTTATTGCATGAACTGCACAGTTTTTACATAATTATGTAATTCAAAGTGATTAAACAGTGACATTCAGCAAAATAACACTGTCTGTTGAGGAAATGAAAAGTAAATAAATTAAAGTCAAGATCTTTTCACCTGAAATGGACTGTGGTGAGCATTTCCTTGAAAAGGGTCTATGTAATATGTGTTGCTTCAGCTGAGCTTTGATCGCTGTAGCAGAAATTCAGGACTGCCAGAGGGATGGGCAGAAAGACAACATGCCCATTAAATTGAAGACATCAGGATAAAACTGCTTGGTGAAGGTCTTATGCTGGCTCTTGGGTTTACTGTCTTAAATCACCTCTATGTATTTTAGCCCTCTAGGCAGGGCAGAGAAATGTGTTGGGTCAACACACTTCCACTACCTTCTGTTCCAGTTTGCAAGTCTTTAAATGGCTAAATTAAAATGTTCATAGAATCAAAGCAGATAAGGTTGGAAACAAAGAAGTCACCTAGCTCATACCCAGGATCCAAGGTGGCTGACGTACATCTCAAGTGTTTGTCACAGATATTGGCTAAGAATGTTCCTAAAGATCAGCACTGATTAAAATTCCCCAGCCACTACAGGCAATTGAAGCTAGTGCTTATCTAAACCCAGCAAGAAAAACTTACTCTGCCCATAAGAAGGACTCGACCGCAAATTTCAAATTTGCCAAGAAATAGGCTTTCAAGCAGAAGAAAAATTCAAGTCAACTCAAATGCCCAAATAAACAAAGCCAACACAGCATGCAGATAATGTGTAGATCACAAAAATCAGCATCTAAGAAACGGCACATGACAAATTTTTGTTCCTTTTTCAGGGAAAAATGAGATTTTCGAAGATCCTTTTTAAAAACAACCATAGGTGGCATTGAGCTTTGCTCTTCAAAAAGAAGTATCTCTCTTATTACATTAACTTTATAGTGACCTTCATGAAATAACTGAAGAAAATGTAAGAAAAAAAGATTAATTAAGAAGGATTTTACACCATCTTTTATGACCTCTATTTACAACCAGCAGGGAATACAAGTAACACATTAAATAAAACAGATTAATACATGCAAAAGCACTAAGTACTTGTATGCCTTGCCCTACAATCAGTTCTTTCAGAGAATCATTGAATCATAGAATGGTTTGTGTTGGAAGGGACCTTAAAGATCATCTGTTTCTAATCCCCCTGCCATGGGCAGGGACATCTTCCACTAAACCAGGTTGCTCAAAGCTCCATCCAACCTGACCCTGAACACCTCTAGAGATGGGACATCCACAGCTTCTCTGGGCAACCTGTTCCAGTACCTCATTCCCTCACAGTACAGAATTTTTTCTGAATATCTAATCTAAACCAACTCTCTTTTAGTTCGAATGCATTCCCCCTTGTCCTGTCACTACCTGCTCATGAAAAAAGTCCTTCTCCACCTTTGCTGCAGATTCCCTTCAGATACTGGAAGGCCACAATTATGTCAACCTAAAGTTTCCTTCTTTCCAGGCTGAACAAACCCAATTCTCACAGCCTTTCCTCACAGGAGACGTGCTTCATCCCTCCAATCCTCTTGGTGGCTTCCTCTGCACTTGCTCCAACAGGTCCATGTCCTTCCCGTGTTGGGGACCCTAGAGCTGGATGCAGCACTCCAGGTGGGGATCTCACCAGAAGAGAGGGGCAGAATCCCCTCCCTCTCCCTGCTGCCACACTGCTTTTGATGCAGTGCAGGATGAGGTCGGCCTTCTGGGTTGTGAGTGCACACTGCTGGCTCATGTCCGGCCTCTCATCCACCAGCGGCCCCAAGTCCTTCTCTAGCAGGGCTGCTCTCCATCTGTTCATTCCTCAGTCTGCACTGACACCAGGGATTGCCCTGCAGCACCTTGCACTTGGTCTTGTAAAACATCATGAGATTCCCATGGGCCCAGTCCTCGAGCTTGTCCAAGTCCCTCTGGATGGCGTTCCATCCTTCAGGTGCGACAACTGCACCCCTCAGCTTGGTGTCACAAAAGAGGTGTCAGAAGGTGGGAGAGATTGCAACCGCGCTAACAAAAGGTATGTTCCTAAGAACGCAAGAACACCAAGCAGAGCACCACATTTTCATAAAGCATTACTTGAAAATGATTTTACATAGAAAATGTTCCTTTTTTTGTCAGCATGTTTCTCTTTAATAGAAACTTTCCCACATTTCTCAAATTGCCCTTTCTTGGACTTTGTGATACAAAGATCCCTTTGCAAAGTAGCTTTCTGAGAGAGGTAAAAGGTATATTCTATATTAGTTTATATTTCTTCTTTGAAATTCCAATCTTTCATTAGCATTTCTCATACTTTCTACAGTTTCTGAAATTTTATAAAAGATTCCTCTACTCACACCTCTATGCCATTTTTTGATCTAAAATTTGCTTCTTCTTTCTCTTTTTGCCCCAAATCTCTAATCTCTAGTTCCTGTTCAGGTACCAAATTTTCTACCACTTTGAAATTTTGAAACTCCAGCACATGTAAAAACTGTGCTTATTAATTAACTCACATCTTCCACATTTCCTTCCAAGTCCTTGAAGGAAGTTTCCAATACAGAGATCTTAATTCTGACATGATTTCTTTCATTTCTGTTCCAGCAGAAGATATTTTCTTCCCCCTTCTCCATTTTATTTTGCCTGCAAGTGAAGCACCCTTTCTACCTGAGATCAGAGAGTTTCCTTTAAGCTATGCTTTGTTGAATTTTCTTTCTGGCAGGCTATAAAGAAGTGTTTGATATATGCATCTTTCCTGTTTCTTAACATCAGAAAAAAAGGCTAGGTAATGTTTAAAGGTCATCTTTCGCTCACGTAACTAGAAAATACTTGTGGCTAACTGGAAGACCAGTAACATAAAGCTTCTTCATTAGTATCCAGAAGCACATTGCCACAATAACCTGCTGCAGGTTATTGAGGCAGTTAAAATGCAGGCAGGATGGGGGAGAAAAGAGGAACAGAATGACCAAATAACTGGTTGCTAACTGACAATCTGTGGCTCACTCCTCATTTCCTCCAGAGAGCCCAATGACTTGAATAGCTATTAGCTTAACAGGCCAACTGTGGGTATTTCCAAAGCCTGGGAGCCACCGAGACATGCACCAAGGTCCTGGACTCACAAAAGGAGATATTGCAAATGGCAGCTCCCAGCAGATGCCATTCACAGGGCAAGTGTTAGACATAGAGAATATCATCACAGAAACCAATGGAAAACAGAAAACTGAAAGATGTGCCTGTATTTGTTTGAAAAGAAAGTCAGTCATAGATGCATTATAGAAACATGAACTATGAACATAAAATAATCATGACTGGGGATTAAACAGCCTGTTAATTCTTTTTTTTTTCCTCTTGCCTTATTTTTCCATCTGATTAAAATTTCCCACCAAAGGCCCTCAGACTTATGGGGATTTGATTCTGGCAATGCACTGCAACTCTGGCAGGTAGCCAGCCTTTTATTTTTATCCCTCAGCCCTTTGGTCTTTTCTTCATATATTTCTCATCTTCCAGTATTTTTTTCTTCTAGTCACAGAACATATGTAAACAACCAGAATTATTTTTGGAGTACAGAAGCATAACATACTCTATTTCTGGTTCTAACAAGAGATCATATTCTTGCAGATTCTTACTTTTTTTCAGTGATTAGTTTTGGGCAAACATTTGTCTGTAAACAGGATACATTTATTAGGTATTTTACTTTATGCTGCTGAGAAACAATCAAGATCCCTAGATATGGCCAAATAAAACTAATACAAATATTAAAATTGTTTTTTTAAAAAATTAGATTATGTTCAGACTGTTGACACACACTGCTCACTTTTCAAAAATATTATCCAAAGATAATATACTCAACACTATGTGCATTGCAAACCCACCTCCAAATCCTCAAAGACAAGTTCACCAGAGTGCTTAAGAACATAGAAGACATGCTAAATTGCTTTTCTGAATCTCAAAATGCTGAAGTGCACCCTTAATGCTTTGTCAGCTCCAAGCCTACCTCAATGAAAGGATGTAACATCTACACCATTTACATCTTCTTTTTGTTCCTGTGAAACTTAACAGAACTAAATCTTGATCAAAGCTCTGAAATACTTACTCGCTGATATTTGTAATTGCAGTTAGTAACTCATGACAGGTTTGTTTTGTCTGAGTGTTCATTTTAAGGTTACTGTCACTACTTTTTAATGTCCAGTTCACATACATCCTATCTTAGATTTAATAGAACCAAATCCACAAATGCCTTTACATGTGTTCATGCTTCATTGACTTCAACCTTCACCTATATATCCTCTGAAATGTATGTCTTCTAAACATGGTTCTATTACTAAATCAGTAACTGCACATTTTAAATCCAAATAAGTCTGTTAGTAGATCTGTCAACTGAAATTTCCAAATATGTTTGCCCCCCCGCCTCGCCCCCTCCCCAAATAGCCCTCCTGTAAAATTGTGCAATTTGGAGACATCACTCCCTTTTGAGTGGCTTTTATAAGACAATTCACGCTGAAGTAAAAAATAAAATAAAATCCTGGCAAATACTTGTGCATTTTACTACTTAGTATGTCCACTACAATCTCTAAGTCTGATTGCTTTGACAGCTTTTTAACCCAAGCTGCTGACTTCAAGACTCTTCTGTCCTTCCTGTCCCAAATTCTGCCACAGAGCCTAACATTATTGAATGTCAAGACCTTATTCTAAGCCCATCTACTTGGTTGCAGTTTTTTCCTTAAAGAATATAATAACTGTAAGACATTCTACATCATTAGCACATTAATAGATATACATATTAGCTGTGTTCTTCATACACTGAAAAAGCACTAAATGCTAGAAATACTCTGAATTAATTCTGTATATATTTGCCTCCTTACTTGTCACAGATATACAATGTGTGAATATTTTACGGAGTCTCTAAATTGTCCTTTGTGTTTTTGCATTTTGCATTCCCTCTTTTTCAGTCGAATCTGTTGACTCCAGTTGGTGACCTACTTCTTTTATTTCTTTGGACCAATTTGCTGCCAGAGTCATGCAGCCAAAAAGGTAAAAAAAAAGGCCTACAACTGTTCCTTTGGACACACATGTTGCTTGTGGTGCTCCCTCTGAATTTGTCAGAAAAAATATTGAGAGTTATATATCAGATGACAAAGAGAGCATACAATTGCAGATGAGCTGTGATCCTTTGGAGGTACTTCTCCTCACAGCATCTATAGAAGTATCTTCTTGCTTAGGATGAGTTTATGACTTGCTTTGACATCCTCACATGATGGTGCTCTCAAATGATTAATTTCCTTAAAAACGACAGTTTGAAAAGCTTTCACTCTTTCTGTGAACATTCCTCATCAGAGAGAAGTACAGCTGTGGCAGATTTTGAAACACCTTTTACTGTGTCCTATGTAAGTTAATGAAAACACTGTTAATAATAACACTGTTATAACGAGCAGACCTTAATTCTTACTCATTTGTGTGCACAGTGGAAAATTTATCCCAGATTTTAGTTCTGCAAGCTGCAGAAAACCAGACACTTGGGATCTTGTTAAAGATCCAAGATATTTTGCTACTTTTCAGCAATTATCTGAATTTGTCCGTTCTGAGTTGCCTCCTTCGTCTTTCCCCAACCTGCCACCAGTGCACGTAACAAGCTGTAAAAGGCTCACATAATCCTAATATGTCGCCCCTTTTGCCTTGCTCAAAGCATCTTTGGTTGGAACTTGGTTGGAACTATATGCCTTGATCACACGCAGCAGGAAGTGTTTCCCAGCAGTCCAACCAAACACAGCAACCCAAATTGCATCTTGCAGCCAACCAGAAAATCAAGATAACTTTTGTGGCAAACTGACTTTTTTTTTCTGGAAACCTAAAGAAAGTTCCTGAGTTGCTATTTATACATACGATTTTTCAGGATGAACTTCCTACTAAGAATTTCAGTTCATGTTCTATGTATTATGCATTGGGCAAGTGTGATTAAAAGCTTTCAGCTGCAGCTTCCATGCACCAAAGATGTTCCATTTACTGAAATACTGAGATTCTATTTTTTTCCATTAAACAAAAGTTCCTAACATTTCCAGTGGTGCAATCATATATAAGATACTCCCTTGAAGGAGCACTGGCAACCACAAAAGTCATGAAAAGCAATTTGCCTTATCATTTGCTTGCTGCAGCCATTTATGGGGGGGATTCCAGGTATTTGTTCATGCCTATCCAAAGGGCACGACCAAATTTATATATCTCAATGAGTCCCTATGGATATTATCAGTATCCTTGATTTTAATAATTTTATCTCTCATTTTTAACATAAAAAAATTCAGTCAAGAGTCTGCTTGCTTGTCCCCATCTGCAAGCTTCTGGCAGCACATACTCAGTTTAATGACAGTCTTGGTTCTGTTCCAGCAGATTATTTTAAAAAAAAAAAAAAAGTTCTGATGAAAAAATCAGCTGTGTTTAAATAGCTACATAGTCCAACCAGACAATTTGAAGGTTTTGGCTGGTTTTTATCTCTTACAGACCCTTATCAGGCCAATATACACATACACACAGACAATACTAATGGAGAGCTTAGCAATGTGTTTGTGCCTAAGTGTCACGATCTGCTGAACACATTACAGTACGTGCATTACAGGGAGTGCATTATTGCTGCTCTGTGTTTCCACAGCCAAGCTTATTCAAGAGACCAAGGAGCTTAGCTTAACACTGGTCACCTCAGGTATACCTTGATGATGTATTTTAAATGTGACTACTTAGAACATAAACAAGGATATGTATATACTTTAATACTTATCAGCAATTTACTGTAAAAGCAGTAAGGTGGCTGAGAAACTGCCAATTATGCTTCTCCCATGTGCTACATATTTTTTGGAGATCCTAACAGTGCTGAAGAAAGGACATCAAATGATGCTTAGAAATGTGATACACATTTTCATTTCACACTCCATCAGTTTTTACAACTAGAGCTCCATGAAATGTATGAGAACACTTGGCTAACAGCCATATCTACTGAGGTGTAAAATAAGAATCAGATCTCTTTTTAAGAGAGTTTCATTTTCTTTACATGACTAAATTAGATGTTGACCTTTTTCCAAAATATATTGTAAATATTCCATACTTCTATCCATCAATTAATTTTGAGTCTCCGAATAGTGTTTAGACCTGTTTTAAGAGATATGTGATCAATATATATATTTTTTAAAACAGCTTTATAAAGAAAAGTAAACTGATTGAACCTGCCACTAAACTGAAATACACTGAATTATATAATTACTGGTGTTTAATCTTTTCAATTCTGGTAGGTTCTTTCCACATCTTGCATCTAGAAACAAGAAACAAGTGTATTATTGCCTTTATAGTCTGCAAAGTAAAGCTACGGGCATCAGCAAAAACATATTTTGAATTCAGATTTCAATCTGTCAGAAAAGATTAAAGCTTCATGCATATATAAATGGGAACTATAAAATGATAACAGATACATAGCATGGAATCATTTTGCTTGAACAGCTGCGGATTTACCAGAGTAGTAAAGCAGAAAATGTCTTTTACTCACCTCTGTTAAACCAGAAACTTCTCCTTTTGCTAACGGTCTGGTGATGGATGCAGTGTGAACTCTGGCATCTGATACTGGCTGCCCCTTCATAAAATGTTTCCCAGCTTCATAAATATTCACTTCTACCATCTTGCCCATTAACAGAGGATCCTTCGGCACAAGAACCTTTCAAATAAAATAAAGACATAGTTACTAAACACCACAAGGAACATTAAGAGTCTCTACTATCCACTAAGAGAACAGATTTTTGATAAACATCAGAGAAAATCCTAAAACTTAAACATTTTAGCCACCAGTGTACACTACAGTCCCTGACACACTTGACCAGTAAGATCTCCAGCCTGCATTCTACAACAGCTTTGCAGTGTTAGCTCAGCTCTTTTCAACTCCAACCGATTCCTTAAGTCATGTTTTTTGATTGATGAGAAAGTTGGGCCTGAATTGCAGCTTTTGAATCCAGACCCAAACAGTTCCCAAGGGCATTTGTACGACACAGTTCTAACAGACTGCTGTAAAGCTTCCCATTTTCATCTCTGTCCCATGACACTTTAAAAAAAAAAATGTTTTTGAGTCTGTAAAGGCTTCAGGACAGAAAGTATACCCTTGTTTCTCTTTGCACAAGCCTTTATTTTGATTGTGCAGATCCTTTGCAGCTGAGATGCATGATTGACAGTGAATGCCTGTAAAAATAGGCGAGTGTGTTTCTTGGGTCAGCAACTAATGCCACCCTTTCCTGAATTTGCACAACCATGATATCAGACAGTCCCACTTTACAAAAAAGACAGCACATAACAGATGTTCCTAGGTCATGCGTTTAAAACAAGAAAGAGCCCAACATACAGGAACAATGCTTTTTCCTGGAAGAATAAATGGACTTTAAATGGCTCTAAAATAGATAAGCAGTTGAAAAAGAAATGTAGAGTAATTTCCCGATGATTTTTTTACACTGTTTACAATGAAAAATTGAATAATGGGGACTTATTTAATCACATTTACTTGAAGCTCATCCACACACAGAATTCCAGGATGGGTCAGGTTGGAAGTGACCTCAGAGGGGTCATCTGGCCCAATCTCCCTGTTCAAGCAGAGTCATCGTAGAGCACATGGCCCAGGATTGCATGCAGACAGTTCTGGAATTTCTCCAGTGAGGCAGAGTCCACATCCTCTCTGGGCAATCTGTCCCAGGGCATGGTCACTCATACAGTGAAGAAGTTCTTCCTCATGTTCAGGGAGAATTTCCCGTGCATCAGTTTCTGCCCATTGCCTCTCGTCCTATTGCTCTGCACCACCAAGGAAGAGCCTGGAAACATCCTCTGAAACCCTCTGTTCAGATGCTTAAGGACATTGATGAGGTCCCCTCTCAGTCACCTCTTCTTGAGGCTGAACAGGCCCAGCTCCCTCAGCCTGTCCTCTTAAGAGAGATTCTCCAGTCCCTTGATCATCTTTGCTGCCCTACACTGGGAGCTCCGTGTCTCTCGTGTCCTGAGGAGCCCAGAACTGGACACAGCACTTCAGCTGTGGCATCACCAGGGCTGAGCAGAACTTTCCAAAGGCAATGATCACATCTTTGTATTTTGATTCTTTGATGCTGAAATTGAAATGCCTTAAAAGAGCTTAATTTTTAAGACTACATGTGCAGAGGATTTTCAGAGAAAAAAATCTGTGCCACCCACATTTGGAGAGCATTTTGTTGCCAAACACTGCCTCTCCATTTTCTCCTATCACAACCGTTGATTGTCCCACTTGGAGGAAATCACCACTAGTGGTTTCCCTTCTTCCCTGAAGGCTCAAGGGGGTCATGACTGTAAACATTTTGAGATCCTAGGATTCTGCTGAGCTTCCTAAGCATCTTCCAAGAAAAGCAGACATCTTTGCCTTTCAGAGACAAAGTGAGACTAAGCAAACACAAAGCCAGGATCCTAATGTTCGGAGTGTTACAACGTGACTGGATCACAGTTCTTCCCATGTAATTCATCTTGGGTAAATTTAAATCAAAGGGAAATTAGGTAGCTGCATGTATCACTAGGCTCATGACCTCTGTAAATCTTCTATCTCCTCATGCAAAAGTGAAGTAACTAAGTATAAACCCAACTTCAGAAAAAGAAACAGGTTACCTGAAAACAACTGGGATATACCGTAAACAACCAAGCATTCAGGCTTGGCATACACTCAGATATTTTTTGATATAAGTATTTGTTAAGATAAAAAACCTCAACCATATTTCTAAGAAACTAAGTCATACCAGCAGGAACTCTCACCTTGTCTGTTGATCTGGCAAAGCACTCTGGTCACTTTAGACTACTCTGTTCACTGTAAACTCTATCACCTAAGCCTTCACAAGTGTCAGCTGCAGCACTACCACTAAGTCTGCCAGTGCAGCTCTATCGATAGCAAATACTAATAGTAAATTCTTTTAGGACAGGTGAGCTCAGTGAAGACAGAATACATTTGATAACTATTTCAGTTAACAGAACACTACACCAGGACTCCGAGCTTCAGCTTCCAATAATATATAATGTTATATTTAGACTTTAGAGTGGTTTTCAATTCGCTATCATTCAATTTACTGCTATTAATCTTATTTACTAGTACCGATTCTTGTGCTTACCTAGGTGAGCAGCAGGATACTATCCTTGTGAAATGTGCCACACACAAGATTTTAGGGAAAAGATTTACATTTTCATAATGGAAAGCATTTCTTCCCTAATAGAATTTAAAACGACTCCCTACGTGACTATTTGTATTTCGTGAATTCTTTACCAGTCCCAGTCATGAGCTGTATTAGGTGCTGTACAAACGCAACACAAAACATCAACACTTTTTTTCCTGCACATATTGTTTTTCATTTAATTAATTAAGCTTCCATAAAACAAGCATTGAACAAAAAAGCCCCAAGAAATCTCTTTTTAATCTCTCTGTGGAAGACCATGTTCCTCAACTCTGATAAGCTACAATATCAAGGAGCATCGATACATAAGACTTAGAAGTTGGATATGTAACAAAAAAAAAAGAGAAAATAATTAGGGATCCAGACATCTAACAGAAACAGATATTTCAAAAATAGCAACGTTACTTGCTACTAAGGAAAAATAAATAAATTCTGTAACATAACCCAAAATCAGAAGAAAGCACAGCCATCATCTGTAGTCTCTTCATGTTCAGAAAACTGAATACCTAATGGTAGCAAAAGCAAACTGTAGACAGCTTAGTGCAAGAAAATGGAGAATAAAGTTATGATGATTCAGAAAAGCCAATTTTATTGGTTTTAAGCAAGTCATCGGCTACTGAGCAAAAATAACAATTTTGTGAAATTGATGCATGTACTTCCTTCCCAGCTTAAAGACAGTGTTTTTGTGTGGCAAGAATCTATCTACAGAAAGTACACAGAAGGAAATGACAAAAACTAGAAGGAACAGATGCCATTTGGGGGACCTACACAAGCCTGAGAAGTGAACCCACAAGAACATAACAAGGTTCAACAAGCCCAAGTGCAAAGTGCTGCAGCTGGGTTGGGGCAATCCCAGAATTAAGTACAGACCGGGAGGAGAACTCACGGAGAGTGAGAACTTTCCTGCTAAGAAGGAACTGGGTGTGCTGGTGGATGAGAGGCTGGATGTGAGTCGGAAATGTGCACTTGCAGACCAGAAAGCCAATTGTATCCAGGACTGCATCCAAAGAGGGGTGGCCAGCAGGGCCCCTTCCAGCCCGAACCATTGCTTGATTCTAACGAAATACAACATATCAAGCTGAAGGATTAATCTAAAAAAGGTTCTAAACCTTCTATTGTTAGATTTTTTTGAATTTTTTTTTTCAAGTTGCATTGCCTGAAACACTTCTCAGAAAGATGTATGCAAATTGTCATGACTCAACTATTCAGAAGTCAATTCTTTGGGGACACATAAATTAAAATTACTGCAATAATTAACAGCTTCTTCAACCACACCATATACTCAAACATCCACTGTATATTTCTTAACATATTTTCAGGTCAATTATATTTACAACACAGAAACAAAATAGCTCATAAAACTGTCTTGATGGTCACATGTTTCCTGGAAAAGGCTTCTTCTTCTTTACTAGTTTTCTTTTATCCTCACACACTGTGTTGCTGAGACTACCAGAAAGCAAAGATAAAACAAAAAGATGTTATTTGGTTTATTTAACTGTACCTGCTCATAGAAAGGATTGTGAGCAACGTAGTAATTGGAGTCAAAGGATTCTTCTGTTACCAGAACTCTCTGCCTCTCACCAACCTGGAAAATAGAAGATGAGAGATGACTCAGAAAGCAAAACCAATTAACTAAACTGAGAAAAGAACTGCAGCTACAAACCAATGTCCTTAGCAGAAATAATCAAATTCTCTGAGGAAATTCAGTATCAGCAAGAAAGTGGAGTAGAGAAAACTCTACTTACAAGAGCCTAAAATTGACAGGGTTAAAAGTCAGAATCGAGGGCTAGAACTGAGGGGCTGTAATGGCCTAAAAGGAAAATCCAGTTCAGAAATATAAACTGATTTTTACTTATTGACATGATAGCAAATAAAAATGTCAGATGTGAACAAAGTCCATTACATCTTCATTCACCTAATGAAAAAATTCTGCAATCAATCACCAAAAGGACATCTTTTCTTTAAAAGCCACACTTGCTCTTTACAATGCTAGGGCATCTCCTTATCGCCTCTTGGTGATCTCACGTTGCTGTACTCATGAGATCACACCGATTGCCATGACAGTGGAGCCAACACTGCATATTACAAAGACTCAAGAAGAAGAGTTTTTAGCAACTCACAGACCCAACATACTAAAGGCAAAGTAAACACTGGTCTGGAAAGGCCTGTGTTTCACTTATACTTCCCAACTTCCAAATGCACTAACACAGTTCAAAGAAAGCATCAATTTTAAAATTAAATGGAAGACGTCAAGACAAATCAATTGCATTTAGGGGCCAAGCAGATATGGAACAAAATCTGACTTTCCCCAAAGTTCAAAATCCCCCACATAACACCTTTGGTGAGTTTATGATGAAGTGTATAGCTTAATTTCTACAAACCTGGAAGGACATTTAGCTCACATTTTTAGTCTGAGCCCATCTCTACTTTTTCCATCTAAATGTGCTCTGGATTATTTCCAAACTATTTGACAAATGCATTCTGCAAATTACAACTGTCTAGCAAGTTAAATTTACTCACTGCTTTTATTACTATTCTGAGACTCAAAAAGGTTTCGTATTTTACTCCAAAGTTTTAATATCTATGAGCAAAGTTACATTCCCCTCCCTTCTCCTGAAAGATTCCCACCACATCCTAGTGGCAGCTGTTACACACAAGTTTTAAGACCTCCATCATAAGTTCCATGTGAACTCTGCAAGATGCAGAGCGGATAATAATGTTTTGATTCTTTAAGGTACAAGCAGTAAAAGATAACATTATGATTTTCTCTTACAGTTAATTTCCCTTCCTTGTGCATTTATCTGGAACATTCCCAAAGTAAAATCTGGAAAGCAAGTGAGACAGTGAGCACCCAGCTCATTTCCCCAAAGGCAGATAGACTTCACTCCCCAGGACCACAAGTTGTGGAGTACACAGCAGAAGGGGCAAAATCTCTGAGTTACAGACCCAGTAACAGAATCCTAATAGTAGAAAATATGTATATATTTGCATACTTTTAAAAAGTGTTTAATACTTCTTTATAGCATATTTAGAATTTCCATTCTCTGGCAAGTCTGCAACTACAAATAACAACAGATAAAACACACTAAAATTTTAGTAAAAATCCAGTGTAACCAACAGTATAGTGGGTTTTTTATTATTGTTTTCAAGAAAACAGTTATTAAATTCAAATCCCCAGAGGAGTTTTGCAAAACATGTCAAAAAGTTACTCAAGATAACTACTTCAGTAATAAGACTACAGAGAACATTTCCCCTAAATTGATTAGTTTTGTTACTTCTATAATATTTGAGACCACAGCTTTTAAAAACCACAACTCAACATCTGATGTAGCACTGAAGTGCTCAAGCCTCAGATGCCCTGCACTATTATGAAAAAGAGGAGGACAGAATGTTAGATAAGCAACATTCACCCTTGAGCAAACATGCTACCACTGAAAAGCACCAAGGCCAATCACCAAGCCATGTCCTCGCATCATATTTATTATTTACCAACACTGAAACTTAGCAAAACCGGCTCAAAGCTATGTTGGGTCTGTAACTCGTTTCTCAGTTGCCTTGTGGTTCCCTGGGTCTCTCTGATCATAACAGTTTGCCTTCATCGTGCCTATGAACCCTGCCTGTGAGGCAGACTAGGCTACACGTGTTATCTTCATACTCTCAGATGACGGAATGGTAAGTATATTATGCAAAAAAAAAAAAAAAAAAAGAAAAAAAATCAGAGGGAAGAAGCAAAGAACACCTGTGTTAGATCACTTGATGATCTAAGCTGTGGTTTCTTCAGAGACATGTTGCCAGTTTTTCTCATCTTTGCTTCTACGAGGCAAAAGAGGTCAGGTCTCCATGTCTCAGTGGGCCAGAGGGAGAGCTTCTGGGCTCAGAATTTCTTGGGAATGGGAGGAAATCAGGAAGACTAAATTTGTCACATAGCATCAGAATGGTGGCATTTAAATTGAGGACCAGAAGATTAGAGGAGCCAAACAGCCTATACCAACTTACAGTACCTGCATACAGACAGACAGACACACACACAAGACTAGCATGGCACACTGTAAGGAACGAAAATTAAACCTGGTCATTGTCCACTTGCTGAAGTTATGGATCTGTAGCCTTGGCCAAGGCTGAGCTCCCTCTATCCCTGAGAGAGATATAATACTCAGCTATTTGCAGACTCTTTTGCCATAACAACAGAAAAGGAAAATTCCATTTAATGAGCTAGGCCATTGCGTATTCATGATCTACAAGACTAATTGGCTACATGCATTTGTAAGACAGAAAATTACTATCTATCCTGCATCCAAGTATAATTAAGAAATGTAAGTACGCAGAACGCAGCTTTGGTATTGAAATTTGTTCAAAAAGTGGAATATGTCATCATTTCTGCAATTATTCCCCTGGGATCTCTAAGTGCCTAAGTTTCACCTCTCTCAGAATTTAAATATGCAGAAACCAGACATGATATCTAATAACAGTCATAATTATAATAACTTTGATGATTTTTTTTTTCAGGCATGTAGCAGCAAAAGTAGTTCAGTATCTTATTTTTATTCCTATTCTTTCATCTGCTTCCACAGGTACACATGAGTTCCAGCTCTCAGGGAACTACAATTCTGCCAAAGCATCTGGAACTGAGGCAACTCAGCCCTGGCATCTCAATTTGGAAAGGTTTCCTACAGAAGCATTATTTTTTTCTTTATGAATGACATTATGAAAACATTTATGAATGATAGCAAAAAACCCTTGCCCAGCAACCTCCCCCATGCCAAGGTGGACTGGTCACATAATTTATGCAAGCGCAATTTGCTTTCGCCAAAAACAATGCAACAATCACTGCTGGTCTGATCACTTCCTGCACTGCAACAGTTACCAGGAAGTTTGTAGATCTCAGAGTTAATAATCAAATCATTTAGGAACTTTTATTTCATTTTCATTTATCCTACAGGAAATTCTGACATGATAATTCTTTAACTCAGCTTTTCCTTTACCGGAAACCATGAAAAGCAGTTTTTTCCAGCTGGCTGATTTTATAAAATAAATGAACAGCAAGAAATGTCCAAAATCCTTCTTGGCTGCAGTCAAATTAAGTTTCTTTTTTAAACCAAAACTGGCTGAATCACATAAAGCACAAGGCTGATTTTTAAACTCTACAACAGTTTGGGTGCGAAGGACTGTCCTTTTTTATATGCTTTGACAGAATATTGCTATGTAACGTTAGCAGTGGTGCCTGCTGTGATTACACTCAGGTAATGTATACCGCCCTAATTTCTTTTTAGTCAATGAAGACTATGATTGCACAGTTTGGATTTGTTACTTACTACAGCCAGAGCATGTGGCACATGAGCTTTCTCAACATCTCCTTATTGTTCTTTTACCTGAATTTTATCAGCTTTGTTTTTAAGAGCCTCTGATTGGCTAACAAAACATAAATTAATAACCACTGCATTTCTATACTTCACCCGTAGAAGAAAGCACACTGCCCATGCAGCACCTCCACTGATTCAGAGACAGTGGCCAAAGCCTCCTTCAGGCTAAGTTCAACTCATAGTGGAATTGGTAAGCAAGTCTTCATTTGTCTCGAAGGGGGCTGGCTTGGAATCTGACCCCAATTATCAAGGAACATACTTAGTACACGGCTTGGAAGCCACATAAAAATCTGCTTTCCTATATTTGTTATTTAAATAAGTCATAAAGCAAGCAATGAAAAATACACACCATCACGATTTATGTGTGCATGTTTTAGCAGATTATTCTGATGTATAGATTATTTCTGTAAACATGCATATTTGACCTTTATTAAGTATAACAAAGTTTAAGCAAAAGCAATGTAGAAAGTGTTTATTCTACATCAGTTTTGGTCTACTTCTCTCCCAATTTTTCAGTTGTGGTCTAATTATTTTGAATAAATTTTAGTAATTATGCAGACTATGTATCCTTGACTATAAAGCAGAAATGAACTTCTGGACCTACTTTTTATAAATCATGTGAATCCTTCTGTAAATAGAAGCCAAATTTCTTGAAAATTACAATTAAGCATTCTCTAAGTCTTCTGTTTACATATAGTAGGTGTTTTCTCCTTCTGACAGAGAAGTCAGTGTGCCACTAACTCCCTGTAAAAGAGACGAGGTTTCTAGAAACTTAGGACATGGTCCTGTTGTGATGATACCAGAACGCATCTCTTTTCAAAATCTCCTTTGTACTGTTTTGTTCTGCTATGCAGCACTGCTCCTCCAAAATTAAGGATGTGTACATCCCTCCCTTTCTGAAGGTAATATTAGAGACAAAGCGCGGACTTGTCTCCGAGCTTTTCAACAAAGTTGTTAGGGATTTAAGTGTGGATATTGGAAAGCAGTAACATTTTTTAAAAAATTAAAAAATAAATTAAAAAAAAAATCTCCTGAGCATGACAATTTTTATACCAGGATAAATATACTTTTCTAGAACACAGCATAGACAGCTGCCACTTCACTAAGGCTCATGTTACAATGGCTGTCCAGTTCCAGATGGGTAAATACCGCCTTTTTATGATGTTATGTTCAGAGCATAATCCTGCACAGAAATACAGCAACAGAGTGACATAAATATTTAGAGTTCCATATCTTTTACATCATACAATAATTGGTCAGATTAATCTTCACAACATGTGTCTGGCCCATTTTATACCTGAGAAAAGAAACATAGAACCTGAGCATTCTAGTGCTGCAGAGTAAGCAGCTGAATTCACCACATGGATTTCATGTACTCTTACTTCTTCCTCCCAAACCTAGACAATGCTGTCTCAGTCCTACAATGCCACTAATCAGCAACAAACACAAAATTCTCAGTGTTTTTCCTGTACTTATATTGCTCAGGTTTTTTTCAGCCTTGGAAACAGCATTGGGTGGTTGTCTTCACACACAGGAAAGTATTCAGCTCTTAACTAGTGAACTCTGGAAACCCAAGTCAAAAGCAGACAACGCTCTGCAAGGTGTCTCAATTCACTGTCAACCAATACAGCTGCCTTTGTTAAATCCTTATTAAACTGCCTTTCTTTAACAAAGCTGCAGAAATTGTTTTTAAAAGTGATTGTGTAAAAAGTATGACTTATGAAATAATATCCAGGCAAGTGGCTTTTTAAAAATTTTGTTTTAGGCACACTTGCTTCAGCCACGCTGCTCTTTCCACAGTATCATTCAAAATTCAGAATGGACACAGGCAACAGATGCCCACAGAAAAAACTCTTTCAGTCATTTTCCAGGCTGGCTTGAGGCTGTGCAAGCTGGAAGGAAGGATTAGGTATAAATTAAAAGACAGACAGCTCTAATAGTACACAATCAGCATAACAAAAAAGTGCCTCAGACCTTCAGCAGCAGGCACTGCAGCTCATTAACAGCAAGTGAACACCTTCTCTTTGGTCCCTTTATGAATTTGTTGGCATAGTTATGGGGGAGGGAAAAGGTAGGGAGAGAAGGAGGTGAGAGATAGAAGTAGACTGCTTCTGCTTTCTTGGCCCACTGCTCACGCTTCAGGGTAAATAGATCCTTTCTATTACTGTGCACCTGCATCTGACTGCTTCATTTTGATTTGGTCTCCTGCTGGGAAAATGTAGCTTCTCCCAGCACATACAAACCCTGCCATGCAGCTTAGATGAAAATTATATGCAGAGATGTGAGCGGTGACCTAAAAATGACAACTGGTCCTCAAAATATCTGATTCCTTTTAAATTCTGTAAGCTTGCATTTTGCTTGTCTCTCCTTTTCATTGCCTAGAAAAGGGGTAATAGAAGTAGTATGTTGACAACTCTGTCATACTACATTTCGAAATTCCATTGACTGTGTACCATATTACAAAAGGAAAATAAGTTTTCTGAAATGGGAGATACATATTGCCCCTGAAAGCAGTCTCTCTCATTGGATCTTTCTGTTGTAAACCTCGGCTTAAGCAGAAAAAGGATGAAGTGTCAGAAACTGGCTTTTTTCTGGATCCGGCACATGGTTGCTAAGACACTGTTTTCTTGTGCTCTCTGAAACACTCTTTCCACACGTGCAAAATCCAGTTCTGACTTACACAGAGGAGTGAGCACAGAGCTGGGGAAGTTGCTACAGCAATATAAAATACTCTGTGCAAAAGTGGTATTTGAGACTATCAGGTAGCATGAGCACTCAAGCAACTGCCTTAATGTCTGGCCAAAACCTCTCCCTCCCTCTCTTTTTCAAATGATCTAACAAACCCCATAAAATTGTTGCAAATATCTACAGAAAAAGTCTAAATAAAAAGATCATCTCAAAATTGGAATAAGAAACATCTGAGAAGGTAAAATATGTTTAAGGTCTTCCTTTCATATCCGTAACATTTCACAAATAAAAAAAAAACTAGACAAAGAGTCTACCCTTAAGATAACTTGACATTTAAAATAAAAGTATAGGAAAGCATACTATCAATGCTGATTTTACAGAATGGAAGATGGCCTCTAGGAGAATCTTTTCATTTTCAACTTCCAGCCAATTTGGCAATCAGATGGATTACAGTGGCATGAGTAAACAAATATTTGGGTTCTTTAAATTTTATTGTATTTTTTTTCTAATAAAAAGCTAAGCCTGTAGTGAAATAAGGGAACCAAGCTTAAAAGAGTGATGGTCTTTGTTAGGAAAGGCCATCCTTATGCTTCTTCTGTGAAATTATTTAGAATTATTTAGATTGGGTGTTTTTGCTGGAAGCAGTTCCTTAAGATACACTGCGTATTTCCAAGTGATTTAAGCACAATATGAAGTGGTAGTTGCTAAGGCAACAATATGCAATTCCTGTTTCGGTGATCTCTCTTAACAGCTGCATAAACCCAGGCAAGTATCAGTTATATGAGAATTTATAAATCAGCTTGGTAAATACCCTATCAAATAACTTCTCCAGGAATTGCTTTAGGAACTTGCAATACCAAACTGTTTACTCAGACTAAAGTCTTGTCTACACTACGGAAATAGAAGTGCTCAGCAGTGGCTCTGTCAGAAGGGTGCTGATGTAGCACAGGCTGATGCAAGGCTGTGTTCAACACCAGCAGCTGTGGGAGAGAATTGCCAGGAATAATAAAAGGCCCCAACGTAAGCGGCACTTCAGTAAATCGCAGGCCGAACCACAGGTTGCTTCCTCAAAGACAAAACAAAGCAGGAAAAATTTAGGAATAGATGCAAATACTGGATTTGAGCACACAGATGACAAAATGAACACAGCACTGGTACAAATCAACAGTCAGTTCTGTCTCCCCTGACATGATGCTGGGATCCCCCCAGTAAGACTGGATTCTCCTAGAATGCATCTGTAGTCTTAGATTTTTTTAATCAAATACACCCAAAAAACTGCAAAAAAAAGTCTGACTTCTCTCCAAAATATCACTATGATTTTTCTGCTCATCCTACAACTGAGGCCAATGTTCTCTGTTCATCTCATCTGAGAACAAAGGGAGAGCAGATGGGATAAAACAGAAAAAACAAAGGTCCAAAATGACCCTTTGCAAAGTCAAACCCAACTCTCCCCCAAAATCTACTAAAAGCTCTATTAATACATTTAACAACACGCAAAATATGTAACATGCCATCGCTGTAAGTTAATAAACTTAGACTACAAAATGGTGGCACTGAGAGAGTTAAAAAAGAGTATAAATATGTATCAGCTTTCTTTTAAAAATAATATAAGAACTCCTCTTGCCTACATGAATCACAGGCTACTAAAAAAAGCATCTGAACATCATCAGAACCTGATAATGTTAATGAGGATAGGATAATGATATTATTTCCTTTTATTTTGAAGGCAGACATGATATGATCAAAAATTACATACTTCAGGGGGTTTCTTCAGTCTAAGGCAAGGTAAGACCCTAGAACTGCTGACACTTCTAGCGGCATAATGCTGAGTGACAAATAACATCAAGGCTTACAGGGGGACCAAAGTGAATGAGTCATTAAATAATGATAAATGTAGTGTGACTTTATGTTGTTTAGAATTTAATAGCAACTACTGTCAAACTAGCTGCGATGCATTTTACTATTTTTAAACTGTATGCCAATTATTTGCATCTAAAAATGGTAAGCAAAAGAAACACCTCTTCATTAGCATGCTAGAATGATAATTCTGACCAGTTCTTTATTATCCATTCAAGGAAATCAAGAGAAATCAGTTCAAGAAAACTGTAAAATAAATCACTTCTGTTCTAGAACAAAAAGAAAGACATTACTACTATGGACTAAATACCTTTTGCCTTCTCCATAACTTACTCAGTTCTCAAGGCTAAGCATAAAGTTAGCACAGGAACCTCAACTGGGTGCTGTTGTGTACACTCAGCACACTACCTTTTGCATATTTCAGAAGAAATACGTCAGATTAAAGGCTTGACTACTCAGTAAATTCTCTTCACCTGCTACTCTACTGTGTGCCATCTTTTTAAAAAAGCCCTTACATAGCTCACACACTAAGAAGTACTTAAAAACTGGAAGACACTATGAGTTTCTACAATCCTTCAAATTAAGCAGCAACATCCTTTGCTGTATTTGGATTTTAATACGACAGAAAGAGGAACCAACTGTACAATTTAACTGCGAGTAGAATTAATTATTGAGATGGGTCAACAAGAAACGTGCTAGAATTTCTAACCCAGGTGTTACGACCACATTATAAACTTTAATAAAAAGAAAAATTATAGCTGATGTAAAATATTTTGTCTGCAGTTCTCTGCATATCATATCCTTAATCAGACTACTGTGTTCTCACCTAGGAGGTTTCCAATTCCACATCAAGTGTACTGGCTATTTTATCAATTAAGTCAATAGAATGGTTGGGACATAGCCACTGAACAATACAATACCTAGACAGGCCTGAAACTTCTTACGGTACAAAGTCTTTGCTAACAGGAGAGAACTAGGAAAAAGAATGATCAGCAATTGTGTGACAGATCTTTTTAACTCTCTGTGTGGGTATGGCAAGAGGGGTGATTTAAGTGTACATGAAAATGGAGATTCTGAGGGAGATTTACAGATTGTTCAGCAGTCTTGAACACTCAAGGAAGGAGTGGCCCTGCCTATCTTTATGATTTTTGCAGACCATCCATAACGGAGGTTGACAGCTCTGAAACAGGGCCTCAAGAATAAAGAATCTTCTTATGCCTCTGTGAAAAAAGCCTGCAAATACAAATAGAAATGTGCCATGTAAATACAACAATTCTCCAAGGAAAAAATATTTCAGATTTCTATTTACACTCCTTCCCTTTTGTAAGTAATCTCCCATTAATCACAGTCAAAATGCCAACAGAAAATCAGAGGCACAGGAAACAAATCACCATTCATTAAAAGAAATGTATTAATGAATGTGGCACACTAGGCAGAAATCACTGTTGTTTTCCCACAACTGCTGTAAATGCTATATTCTAATGTTCTCAAAGCCTGACTTATGAAGGTATCAAAATTATGTAGAAATACTTGTGAGAAAAGTTCACACATTTGTTTTTGCCGTTGCCTTCGCTCAATCTTGGATCATATCAGAAGGTCACTAGTACGCAGCATTTTATTGCCCCACCCTGCCCTTTTCCCCTTTTGTGTTTCCACCTTGCAGAGTATTATTTTCCCCATACACGACTGGAATGAAAAAACTGAGTAAGACTAAGCAATGTTCCCACTCCTGAGAAGAATAGCAAGCATAGACTAAGAACTCAAGAGCAGCAAGATTTGTCCTGGCTTCTTTCCTCCTGCCTACATCTTACTGAATAGCACAACACATTTTATTACACTTTCCTACCATGCCTGGCCTAAGACAATTGTTCTTTTCATTTTCCCTGATATTTGTTCTGCTCCTGAAGGGACTCTATGAACCTGTCTCACATATGCAAAAAAACCCACAAACCATTGTTTCCGTTTCCTCCATGTTGAGATGTTCCCAACATGGAGGAGGAAAAATGATGTCCCCATGAAAAAAATGAAGCTTACTGTTTTCCACTTTTACAACCTACTCTCCTTTCACCTCTTACACTCTCCCTCTATTGTTCACCAGTAAAGGCAATAAAACCATAAGCTGCCAGATTTCAAAGGCAAAATGCTAGTAATTATCTTGAAATTGCCTTTTAAACAACTGAGATGGGGCACAAAACGAGCCAGGCCTAGGTCTTTTTAGTCTCTCTTACACATTAGCAGCTAGCTACAAATTCTCCTAAAAGAATTCTGGATCAGAATCAGCCTTGTGTCATTTGTGTTTTACCTCTATGTCAGAAGCAGCAAGAAGAGTATAAGCTAATTTCTGTGAGGTGATCACATAAAACAGGTATGTAAGACAGGAGAAAAGAATGATATTTAGATTTTATGCTCTTTTGTGAAATTATGAAGACGAAGTTGCTGGGCACGGTAGCTGTAGCTGGATTCATCGGCTACACTGGGGAAGAGGTCTCGGCTGATGGAAGTTTCATATTGCAGAAGCAAAAAAAATATTGTCAAGAGCGCCAGCATGGTGCCTGGAGTCTTATTATAACATACTATATTGAGAAAGAAATGAGAATGAAGCTTACTGTACAAAAATAAGAAGGCTCCTGGTTAAAAAAAATTAGGACTGCTCCTGCCTCCTAAAGAACGTGGAAGAAATGGCACCACGATTCACCACACTAAAAAATGTCATACCTTCACATAAACCAGTTATTTTGATCAGTTCTAGCTAACATAACATTTTTGTCAGTTTCTCCTGCATCCAAGTGACTCTCCAGATATTTGCACTTTCATCCCACTATCTTTCCTAGCTAATACGTCAAAAACTATACAAACACCCCAAGGTCACACAGGTTTCTCAGGCTCTAGAAACTTGACAGGGGTTACAGTAAAGATGGGGATTGGCAGTGGAAAATTGTGCAAATGATGGCAACAGAACTCAGCAACACACAGGCATTGCACTGGTTTTGCAGAATGAAAGGGCAATTTTTGTCCAAACAAAGAGAAACTCCACTCAGCCTTCAAATCAGCATTTTAACTGTGAGTATCAGCAGCGTCATCATTAACATGAAGTTGGGCATACCCTTATATTGCTTTTAGTTTTCAAGATCATAAATTAAAACAACTTACAAGACATGTCTGCCAAAAAAGCTCTGCAATTTTCTATAGTGGATTTTGCTATTCCATCATGCTTGAATGCCAGTAGAGAGAGTAGAGCTTTTGCTGTATTTTTTAAGGAATACTGTTAAAATTAAACTCTGAAGAGTGCTTCTGATAAAGGAATTGCCCTTTCATTTATGTATAATCAAGGATAGAATTTCTTCAGGTAGTATGAAATAACTGGTCACATTTGTAGTTGAAGCACTTTGAAAATACATCTTTCAGCTTCTGTCATAAAAATTCTGACCATGTAACAAATTTGCCAAACATTTTTCCAAATAAATTCCTTTAAGCTACAATGCAGCGAGATAAGTCAGAATGTAATGTGTACCACAAGTGACCTGATGGTCCTTCTAAAGGCAAATAAAAAAGGCTTCTAAACCAAGAATTCATTCTAGGTTTGTCCCAGGTTTTTTCCTTTTATGAAGGCCAGATGACAAGGCAGGAAATAGAAAGGCTCGTGACTGCTAGTACCCAGCAAGCCTCACGCAAAAGAAGACTGACGCTGCTGAAGTCCAGTATTTCTGAATGACATTAATAAATGGGATTGATTAAAAGAAAACAAGGACTTCATACAGAGGCAAGGAAGATGAGAGGTCTTGGTAAGTCATGCAATAATTTTTCTCTCATATAAAGAATCCATTGCTAAGAAAGGGCCTAACTCACAGGTTTGCCTTTATTGGTAATAACTGCGCACAATAGATATTCCCTCTGTTCCAGGGTTGAAGAAGAGGTAATGCCTCACTTTCTAGGAAATTATTCATGACCCAGCTTGAGTGAAGAAGAGGTTAGCCTCTCAGAGAGGTTGAGATGAGTTATATGATCCAAACTCAAGAGAGCATGAAATAAATGCAGAACCTGGGAGAGAGGATATGCCATTTCATTTACACAAAGAGAAAGGAGATTGAACGAGGAAAGAAGTCGGCAACAGAAAATCTGTTTATGAAGGAAGCGGATCAAGTAGAACAGAGTATCTGGAAGGGCTTTTTGCAAAACACAGATCAAATAGCATTATCTGCTCATACTTCAGGCTTCTCATGCATCAAGTATAAATTATTGCATGGAAGAGAACATGCTTTCAGAATCTGTTTATTGAAGAGAGTCAGGCAAAGAGTTTGCTGCACAGCTCTCAGAGAGAATCAGCTTTAGGCCTTGTCACATCAATGATTTATAGGGTGACACTGGGGAAATCAATTAAGCTCTCTACGCGCCCCAGTTTTCCCATCTGTAAAATAGGGGCAAGCTGTTATTCAAGGAGAGTGCTTTTCCACTTTATAGCCTTCCTTCTTTTTGGGTGTTTGTTACTTTGCTAATTTCTACACTATTCAAAGTATTAGTCTTACGTGGATGTGTTTTTATTTTAGCATTGGAATATACCTGTTCTTGCTTCATTTTAACTGTTTTGGTTTTATATAAATTCATTCTATAATTTTAGCAGCAAGATCAAAAATATGGCATACAATGTGAAGGAAACACATACTTTTCCTGGAAAACAGATCCTTCAGGAAGCTATTACCGAAATCTCACAGTAAGCACGAATAGAATATCCAAAGATAATGAAGTCAGGCAAATGTGAGAAATTGCTATTTATTTTCACTTCAAATTGTTTAACAATTTTGCAGCATTTTAGCACTTCATTTAGTAATTCTTTGAAAAAACTGCATAGAAAAAAAATAATTGACAAAATACAGTCTAATCCTCAGGCATCTTGAAAAAAAACCCACATGGTTGTCCTTGGGCTTCTTGTTTCATAGATTTTCTTTGCTTGTTCTCTGGTGTTCACAGAGTAAGAAATTCACCATTCAGAAGGAACATCTAAATAAATACCTTGCTGAGATTTTAGAGGTTTTAGACTGGAAAAGGAAACTCAGTCCAGGGCATTGGTAGCCTTCCTATTCCTACAGATAGACCTAAAATACACTGGTCACAGTAGCCTTCATCTTTATACAATTCTACATCGCTTAAAAATGGGGTAAAGGATAGAAAAAAAAGCAAAGTCGTTCAGAAGCAAAAAGATCTAATTATTTATGAATGACTGTCACGAGGGCTTATATCTATACAATGCTTTTGCCTGTACTAGGAAATTTACCCTTTTGCCTGTAAAGGTAATAATACATTCAACTTGTAAAGTGAGAAGAAAACAGCTAAGGAAATGTTTTAAAATATAGTTTCTGTTTCAGTGTGAAACGCTGCAATCTCCTCTTAGGAGGAAGCCAGTGCGAATGTGATTGGCAGATACAGTAATAAGGATTTTTTTCTGTCCCTGCCACCTGAGCCCTCTGTTACACTGTGACTTGCATGAAGGATAACCATATAACTGTGAGGCCATCAGAGTCTGACTCCAGCCCTGCCATGGTTTTGAAATTCTCCAGCAGATAGCAAAATTTCAACAACTAGGTTCTTCAATTATAGGAGGACTGGGAGATTAATTTAATGTGTTTAGATACTTGTCTTGCCATTGCAAATGTAATCTTCTTACTCAAGACACACCAGCTGCCTTGGGCATTAGAAAGAAAATTGTTATTCTGCTATGCATGGAATGCTGCACAGGACATTGGCTGAAAATAAAGAGAAATGATGGTAAAGCAAACATCAGTTTGTGGTTACACTGGATCCTCAGCAAATGGCAAATGACTCTGAACTGGCAAATCCTTTTATCGTTGCAGTTTTCACAGTAATCTCAAATCTCTCCTTTATCTGCTTGTTTTTTGGCTTGTTTAACACAGAGACTGATGATCAGTGAAGCAAAAGATTTAGTTTAAAGGTGTCAGCTAATATCTACCACAGAGCTGCCATTGCTCTTCAAACTGGCTTTACAGATAAGAGCTGGCTGCTCACTGGGTGGCCACAACAATATTATTCGAAAAAATATCTTCAGGTGTTCATATTGGCAACTGGGTTACAATACACCATGCATGTGTCCAGAAATATTATCTAAAGTCACCGAGAGGTTAACAGTAAATATGTATGCTTTGTATACAAGATACTATTCCAGGAGAATGCCGTGGTTGGGTGGTCTGATTTAAGCAAACCAAGTTGAGTCATATCATGGAGCTGTCTATTTTTATTGGTTTGTTTTGTCCTTAACAGATAACCCTTTTAGCTTTGTTGAATATAAGGTACTTTCTGTTTTTAATCCCATGGCATTATATTTTTAAAGAAAACACATCTCTGGTCTTTGTAAACTTCCATTTAGTTGATTTAGTCCCCCTTCTTCCACAGGTTGCTCTTTACACAAACTGCACTTTCTCCTCCTTGGACAAAGCACTCTGAAATGCTGCTGCAGCTCATTCAGACAGTGCAATTTTATATCCAAAAGCAACAGGGTAAATTATAGACAAACAAAGCCAGTCTTAAGTGTAATCTGGAGACCTGAAGTATGTGACACTATGTGGCCTTCAACAGTTCCTGGTTACAGTGACAGTGTTTTGCATTTCTGACTGCTCCAGCTGAGCACTCACACGCTGCAAGTCACTAATTCTCACATGAAATTCTGAAAATACTGTATTATTGTTCATGTGTGTGTTACTGAAATACCAGACCACACAGTAAAACTGGTTTTACATTTGCCACTTAAGTTTGAATAACATTTTTGTCATTTAGGTTAAGATGGGATAAGCTATCTCAAGTAACAACAGTCAGTGTTTTCACAAAACCAGTCTGAATCAAGATCAAAGCAGCACCTCCTTGTTTTCACTGAGTTCATGGTTTGAAACTGATTTCTATTTCTTGTGCATTTGCTTGAGGCAGTTAAAAATAAATGATCAGTTTAAACAAACAATTTGAAAAGAAAAACAGATAGAAAGGCAACAACTAGTCAGAACTTCAATGTATTCCAAAGAGAATTTCAGTGAATGCACAACAAAACCCCATAACTGAAATAAATTTTAATTTTATGACAGACTGATGCTGCCTTTCTGAGAATTATTTTCTTTAAAGACTAGAATTGTTGTAAAGATGTATGGCACACAAGGGAAAATGGATAGTGAGGACAAAATTCTCACTACGAAATACTAAAATTAGAATAGGGAGACTGTTGTGTCTATCAATACTTTGCATTGCATACACCTGATATTTGGATTATGTAAGAAATGCTCATCAGTTTAATCAAAAGGAATCTGTTTCGAACCAGAGGAAGGACATTCTATACAATTATTTAATTATTTGAAGAATGTAGGGATTCCTCAGTACAAGTGTACCGGAGCTGCACATAAGCAGTACACATGGATGCAATGCAACAAATCGGACACAAATATGTAACACTTGAAACTAGACAGACTGCTTCTTTACAGAAGTAATACCACCTATTTCCCTGCTTTCCTAGAATTCCACTGACAACTCTAAGCTTAGAGTAATGGGTTTCACCCCTTGCACGCATGCCACAGAAGGCTGAGGGAGGCACTGCACCCAGTTAGTACAAGCTGGAAACCTAAACATTTGGTTGCATCATATAAAAGAAACACATGTACAGCAGATCCATCTGACATTTTCACACTTATTTTAGAAGATCTCTTCAACTTCCTCATGATTTCAGTCTACATTTAGTTCATTACTAAGTCCTGCAATTGCAGAACTAAAATTAATCAGAATCCCATTTACTTTCTGAAGAGCACTCAAAAGTCTATGATTTTAAATTAATTTATGCAAAGAGAAAAGCTCTTGTCTTTGTAAGTATAATTCTAAGCCATATAAATCGAAAGTAAAGCTTTAAACCCGTAATGACCCCTTTTCCATCCAGTCTTAAATGGAATAATTAAGCAATAACTTCCATTCCATCTAAGTACATGCAGCAGTGATGGGTGTCTGCTTGCTGACTAAAGCCTGAAGCATTTAATTGACCTGTGGGAGCTGATTATTGCAAGTACAGTCATATGGCATAGAAGCTATCTACTTTTTGCTAGGAGAAATCTTTCAAAGTAATTAATAATTTTGGTAATTTAAAAAGATTATGCATAACTATTCACTCTGAAGAGATATAAGCTGTAGTCAGCAAGCCTGCTACAGATTTTTAAAGATAATAATATCTGTAGGTGTACTCATTTGGGTTGTAAATTTGACTGTTCAGAGTAATAGAACAAAAATGAGTCACTGGCCAAGGGCTCAGTTCAGAACTCATGAATTACCTCTGGATTTTCCTGGAGAGACTGACAATAAGGCATCTCCCACTGACTTTGCTACAATCTGATATTTGCTATTTATATCCTCGCAGCAGTGTTTAGAAAACCCTAGGTAAATGAAATTCATATAATTGAAAAAAGAATACATGATGTTTCAGATACCCTTCATAGCTGCATACAAGAACAGGCCAGTATTAGAAAAGGTAGTCTTCTTGAAGCATGTGCTCTAAAGTCATTAGACCACTGAGCCTACAGAGAGATTATAGTCTCTACAGATAATGCAATATAAATGCACTTTCCTTGGCCAACCTGCACTGCACACTCAAAGAGGATATATAACTGCTGGGGGAAAAAAAAATGAAAAAAACTCTTCTACTAGGAAGTGACAGTGTGAGACAAGAAGGAATTTAGAAGACATTTGTTTGGAAGTCCTCCTCTGTCTAAAGAATAGCAAAATAAATTCACTGTAAGAATTGTGTCCATTGCTTGCTTTTAATAGATACTGCCTCTGGGAGTACTGGGATCAAAAAACAGACGAATATTTTCTTAGCATCTCAATGCCCAGGTGATGTCTTGAATGCCTCCTCAGCTAGACTTTTTAAAACTAAGAAAAACTACAAAATGTAAACATCCAGTCACAATCATGAGTGCTTAGCACATTAGAAGACGAATACTACTTGGTTTTCTACCTAATAATCCACCTAAAAAAACAATCAGGTCCTAAAACATCTGGGAAGAGAGGAGAAAATTGGTAGTAACTTTCACACGAAAAGCAAGCTGTTCCTACCAAACAGTTTCCCTGAAACAAAACTTTCTCATGGAACATCTGAAAAAGACCCAAAGGTCATTCAGCAGTCCTCAAGGGATTGTCTATCCCTTGGCACTAATGTGGACCTTCAGATGGGAGCTGAGCATTCTAAGTAGCTACTTAAGAGATAACACTGACTACACAGACCTGGTGGAATTCAGACTATCAGAACTCATGCCTTACAATAATGACCATGCTCAATTCGAAAAAAGAAAGCTTAACAGCCAATTCTTTTCTTTTGATTAAAGACTGGGATGTGGGAAGGAGTGATATGGTGGGTTTGTTTGTTGTTGTTTTACTGTTTGCTTTTTTTTAAACCTCTGTCAAAATTTAGAGGATAAGAGAAAAGTCATAAGTATGATAAATACTCCTTGGTAAAGCACTTTATACAGTATAGCATAAATTACCATTGAATAAGATTTTGCATATATATATATTTGGGACAAAAATATTGTCACATCCTGGTAATGAAATGGGAATTGTTTCTAAGAGACAAGCTGCAATATCTCAATTTGTTGGAAGCATCAGATGGAAAACTTCAGCTATCAGTTACACATCCATCTTTATTTAATATATTCATACATGATCTGGAAAAGGGAGTAAGTAATACAGACTTGAAATTCATGGAGGAGATTAAAATGGAGGGGATATGCAAACACTGGTAAGAGAAAACAAATTGAACTATGTATAGAAAAACGAGATTCCCACTCTGAAAATGTCAACTAATCTATTTGGAAATACATAATCTGAAACACAGATGCTCTCCGGGAAACTTGGAAAGCAACAATGCTGAAAAAGATTGTTGGGAGGACAGATCACTGGACATGAACTTGTAAAATGACCCAGTAGTGGAAAATAACACAGATCTACATTATAATAGAATAAATACACATAGTATTCATATCATGAGTGTGGCACTAAGCCATTGAGCCTAAGCATTCCTTCAGGGCCTTGGAAATAGAGAGTTTTATTTTTTTACTCTGAAAACCATAAGTACTATCTCATTCCCCTTCCTTTGTTTATGAAAGTTTTACTAAATTAAACCTACGCTATACTAGAAATCACTGCAATTTTCTAAGGTTGGTTTTGCCAGTATTGAAAGGAGCAAAATGCACAGACAAATGGCCAGATGTGAGCAGTATTCTGCTTTGTGGTCACTAGACCTGGGCTAAGGCTTTCCCTTCCAGAAGTTAAATTACAGAAAGATTTTGGAATTCTGAGAAAAACAATTGACACTGGAAATCTGGACCTGGAAAGTAAAGAGGCGAGATCACAAGGCTGACAAAGATAAGGAGAAAAGAATAAGAAGAAGTAATGAGGCTGTGCAGCACCTTTGGAAGATTTGGTAGGACAAAACCACTTGACAAGGAACCTCAGTGTATGGGTCAGTTAAAACCACACCAATCCAAATATTAGAAAAAAATCCAGTGCCACGTGAGCCTTTATTATTGTATGATACATCACATAAATAGAATTCTTTTCAATATGTAGCTTTTTTTAGTCTTGTTTAGTTTGAATATGAATGACATTTTAAAATGTAAGTATTTCCCAGCACAGACTTAAAATTTTCCTTAAAATTTCTACTGCTTTGGTTATCCTTTAAAGTATGTTCCTGCTGCAGCATGTATTGCCTTTGAATGTCAGGCAGCATCAATGCCCTTCAGAAAGAATATAGAGTTTTACCTTGAAATTGGATTGTCATATTTTAAAGGAAAACCTTTTTATTTCCTCTCCTCCGTCCCATTAACTTCAAATGTTGCTCCATACCTGAAGCCTGTCTACCATTATTTCCACTTGTATAAGTAGTTTGCTTGTCTTGGTTTTTTTTTTGTTTTTTTAATCAAAGTCACTTTTTCACAATTAAGGAATACTAGATGCAGTTGTTTCATCCCCATTTGGGTTTGTGTAATAGTGGAGTGAATTTTGCAGTTTGTTATCTAATCTCTATAACACCCCTTAAGTACAAGTGATCAGGAAAAGGCCTCAGAATCCTGTCCAAAAGAAAACTGGCCAAGACTGTTTTACCTAGCACTAATTTTTACCCCCTTAACTTGACTGCAAGAGGTTATGCTAAAAAGAATCAACTAAACAGTACATTTCTCATAAATCCATTTAGGTGAGAAATGGATGCTTAATTCCAACATATTTTAACCTCCCTTGATCATCTTCACAATTTATGTGGAGTGGGAACTGTCAAAACCACCCCCACGCTAATTACGTAAAAATAATAAGCAATATCTTTTTCAGCTTAAATATAGAAAGCACTTTGGCAAGGATAAAGCAGCAATGAGATGGGAAGTCAGCATGTGCTCATCTTTACTGACCGATCCTTTAACACCAGTGCTTCTCTTTTAACTGTATCTTTCACAGAAACCATCACAAATGAGGCCAGTTCTGTGTTTGCATTACACATGCAGTTTCTCAGGCAGTACTAGTTCATATTCTCTGATGTGTTATGAATCTACTGTTGGGTGACAGGAGCCTCATAAGATGTCAATCAACCAAACTATTCCAACTTTTAGATCATATATTCATTCAGCTGCTCAGATCATAACGAGAAGTAGTGGAGGAAGTACATATTCTGGTATTTCTAATGCTAATTTGCTCATTGCCAGCTGCAAAAGTCAACTTTCTAGATTTTGGGGGCAAAGTGAAGATCCAGTCTAGTATTATTTTCCTGTCTGACATCAGCTAGCTCTCAGACAACAAGAGGTTCAAGTTGTCTAGCAGCTAGAATTCACTTTGGATTCACTGAAACCTTATGGGAAATATTTGCATGAGTCACCTTTGACACAAATACTCTGTCCCAGCTGACAACCCAGCTGTATCCCCGAGATATACATTTGTATACTTTAGGGAGTAACTAACAGTAATCTTTAGTTGGCAAAAGACTGCAGCCACTCTTGGAAAGTTACTTAAGCCACAATTGCCTGTGTTTACTCTTGCCAACTCGGCACTCACAAACTGTCCTCTAGCCCAGATGACAAATAAATAAAGGAATATTTTGGAACTTGTGCCTGGCTTGCAATTCAAATGCTAAAAAAGCATGAGCACTAGCATCAATACTATGTTGCCATTCTTCTCATTTTACAGATGGAGAAGCTGCGACTAAGCTGAGAAGAAATATCTAAAATTTAAGGGAGCCCAGATACCGCTTCCCAGGCTTTTGACTCCACAGGTGTGCTAAGCAGAGGCAATCTCTGCATCCAAGGACACTTGCTCCATAGTCAATGTGCCTAACAGAATTGCACAGTAGTTTGCCATCCTGAAATATTGAACTATTTATGAGTCTCCCTACCCAAAGCCTGTGTCCCAAGAAGCCTTTTTAGAGATAAACAATGAAATTATTTCCTGCCTTTATAAGTAGTCCTTTTAGACTATTTCATCTCAAACTACAGTGACTATAAATATTTTTAGAATATGTAAATTGTACTAAAAAATCCACTTACTTTGAAGGCACTGGAAAAAAGTCCCACTTTGAAGTAGAAAGAGACATGGTAACAAAAATACCCCCAAATCTTAGAAATGCTTGATTTCTCTCTTAATTACATTTCTGAGTGATCAAATCAACATATAACTTCAGGGAGACTATCTCAAAGCAAAGATCATTTAGCCTCAGCAATAAACCCAAAATAAATCTTTTATATTTCTTTATTCATACTCTTATATTTCAGTTCAATTTGTGTCTAAACAAGACATGTCCCTGTCAGTCTATGTTCACAGTTCATCCTCATCTTTAACCTTAAATCTACACAGAGCTGATAACCTCTCTTTCAAGTCAACACATATTTTGTTGGATTGATCCAACCCCTCTGCCTTTAATAGGACTCAGCAGCAGCTGGTTTCAAACTGCTTGAAACCTTGGAGATCAAAGTTTGACGAACCCCTGTCATTCTCCCAAAGAATTAAGATCTGTGAAGAATGTATGTACCTCCTCAGGCTCAGATTTCAGAAATACAGCAATTGAAGTGAAGAGAAATTTTTTATTAGAGAAGCATGCCAAGCATATTCACACTGCTGGACTAGGTATTTCCAATTAAAACAAGTAGATACTTTCAACAAAGCCGTACAGCCATCCTCACGACAAATTAATTTGCTAGAGTTTGCAAGGCAACTGGATTCTTCAGAGATAATATTGATGGAAACTGCTCACTACGAATAGTTTACATATAGAGCATGTGGCTGTGCAGAATAATGTGATATCCTGGGTTAGATTCAGATTTTACATATATATGTGAATTGCTCTTTTCCCTTTCTAAACTACCACTCAGTATGTGGAAAACTGACATACTGACATAAACCACATGCAATAATTTGGGGTTTCTCTTGTCAGCCAGATGCTACTTATCATGCTACCTTTCAGCAGTGTTCAATATACCACAGAGTTTTATTAATAATCATTAGGTTGCCTTTCATCATCCTATAGGAAACACCTACTACCTATTTTGATTGCAACCTAACTAACCAAAAAGCATGACTGCCAGGACCTGAAGAAGTCTGATGAAATAAAGCGTGATGCAACACCCCATCAAAAGTATTTCAAGAAAAAAATCCTAAATTAATCTCTGCAAAAAATTCTTGTTTTTCCTATTGGATGCTTTGAAGTCAGGGTAGACATCTGCATTTGTGTGTTCAACTAGCAAAACAGGTGTTTCATATTTGTTTTTGCTTTTAAATGTAAAGATACTTTCCTATAACCCTAAAGTTAAGAAATTTTCTCCCTCTAAATGCACCTTCTGCTGTATGATGACAAAAAATGCAGTTCTTATAGATTTACTGAAGTCCTAGGTGATATATTATACAACCTAATTAAGATATATAGTCAGTCAAAGTAATGTCATATTTGCATTTTTCAAATGCCAGATTTATAAATAGCCATTTTTGCAAATGTAAAATATTTTTCTTTTCAGCTACATTCTTCTCTGAATTGACATGTACGTGTGTGTGTGTGCACCCCAATCATTCATAATTTGAATTTGCTCTGCCATACACACACACACAGAAATGCACACACAGATATGCACTCTAAATCCCACCCTGAATGTGCAATTCTTCCATCATCGCCATTTATGTATCATATAGTCCTGGAAGATCAGTCTCTCTTCAAGATAATTCACATACCATATGCAATCTGCAGTGATAGGAAAAAAAAAAACCACCCTAAGAAAACAAACAAAAAAGCCAGTAAAAGCACATTATCCTTTAAGGATCAAAAGCTGCAAAAAATGAGAACAACTGCATCAGGATTTTTTTGTGCTGAGCTTTACTCAGGCTCCTTCTCCCCCTCTTGCATGCTGTGCAAATTCAGTCACCTTAACATAAGAATGGAGTTGCTACATCAGACTCAACAGTGTGTGTCAAGCACAAGTTTCCTCTCCCAGCACAGGGGATTTTTACAAAAAACCTGTACACACATGTTAGTGGACTTCTCACCCCCCAGATATTTCTCCTTCATGCAACAAACACAACTAATGAGTTAGAGCCAGCAAACTGAACATCTGCTAAAACACCCATCATTCATAAACACAGCGCCTGATGTGTTGGCTGCGCTGTTCACGGATCAGGCAACAATCAGTGACAAACTGGATTTAGGTAGAAATTTAACTTTTTCAGCTAAAGAAAGAGAGCATATGCTGTGGGTCACCAGGTCCTGGTATTCTTTACATGATATCTCATGAATTATATTGCTTATTTCTGCTTGGTTTATTGCTGGTTTACTTTTTGTGTTGCTAGTATGCTACATTTTGACGAACTTTTTTAATTGGCTTCCTTGCTAAGGATCCTTAATAGATAAAAAGCAGCAAAATCAAATCTTACCTTGGCAGTAAACAATTTGTAACTCAGGATTTCCTACTCAAACACAAACAATGAACTCTTTATTCAGAATATCAGATAATTCTGAATATCAAAAGTTACCACTTATTCTTTTTTTGGTCTGGTGTTCTTTCATACTCTCCAAATTTTCACAGCATAAGAGTGCAGTTTAATTTTAATGAATGTAGGAAAAAAAATTATTAGTGTACATCAAATTTATTTAGCTACTTTTTAGAGTGATACACATTTAACTGTGAATTGAAATCTTCCTCAGTGTTCTCACCTCCATTTATTTAAGTGTACAGAGTCCTAGAATTAATAAACAAAATACTACATTTGTTGAATTATTTTCTATAATGCACTTCCCGTACTGATGATGTCTAAGAAGTTGTGCAAATGGCAAACAGAAGAAAACAAATCTTTGCCAGCTCTGAAAGTGCTATACTAATGGACTATCCTGTCAGATTGTGATAAAAGAGCCACCGATGCTAAACTCTGAGCTTGGATCTCCAACTTGCAGTCCAACTTCATTATGCAGCAAATGAAGATGCAAATCGAAACAGAAACTTTTTTTCTTTGCTGAACACACAAGCTCAATATCTTTGCAAATCAGACTCTAGAGTCATACTGTATATTGTCAGACAAATTTTAAGGTAATTCTTTAGATTCTACTTTCTAGATAAAATGTTACTTTCCTATACTAAGTAGATAACTGCAGTACAGTACGGCGTGTTACAGATATCACTCTTAGGAAGACTCTCTTTATCAACGTAAGATCAACACTACATATTTCTAAATCAACCTACACTGAAGAACAAACTCATTATTATCAACTCTTAGTTTTATGACGAAAATTTGACTAAAACACTTGTCAACAAACAACATGGTTGTAATAGTCGGAGCAGTATATTGAAACTTCAAATTCAACCATGCTGACCCTGTTTGCAAAAGCAAGAATATCTTGGTAAACCCCTCAAGCCACAGAGTACTGAAATCTAGAGAAATGCATTAGGTCTGGCTGAGCTGGAGTTCATTTTCCCTTAGCACCCTCACAGTGCTGTGCTTTGCATTGGTAGCTGGAGAGGTGCTGATAACACTCTCGTATTTTGGCTACTTCTGGGCAGGGCTGGCACAGCTTCAGCGCTATCTCTTTAACGTTCCTTCCACATCAAGGGGATGGGAGTGGGCAAGATCCATTCACTATAAGAAGTCACCTGTTATGTCCTATCTGAGACTCAACATATCACAGTATTTCACATGCAAAAAACACAGACAAGTTGTTGGGGGAGATGTAGAGCAGTTTAAGACTTTCTGAGGCATAGCAATGCTTTGAAGAGCCAGCATTCACGATGCAAGCTTCCCTATAGGGCCAGTGGAAGGAGGGTAAGTCAGAGTCTGAACGAGTCAAGGTATCCGAAGAAGACGGCTTAGTGACAAACTCATGATCTTAGAAAATGCTTGAAGGCATTTGTCTTTATGTTTCAGGACAATTTTACAGTAGAAGACCTTAAAACTGAGATGATTATACTGCGAAAACTGGGCATGTGCATACAGACAAATTCTCTACAAATGTAAATTACAATGTTTTTTTAAAAGCGTATACCCAAATATATATTTTTCATCACATTAAAGCTATAACAGTAGAAAAATTGCAGCACTGGATTCCCTCTGCTGGGTCTCAGCTTGAAGTAGGACTGTACAACTGCATACACATTACAATTAATATTACCAGAAAAAATAAAATAGGTAGACTAGCCAATATGGTAAAACTGAACACTTTAGAACTGAGAATCCTGTGACAGGATTCCCCACCTCCACACCTCACACACACTTGCCAAGGTTCTCTGTAGCTTTGTGTACATGTGCAAAAAAGTTTATATCATCCACCATGTAAACCTGTGGAGCGAGAGAGGAAATAATAACGGCCCACACCTAGCAATGCCAAAAAGTTTCATGCCATTACACTTCGGAACATTTTAGTGAAAGAGAAAAGATGGGCAAGAACCGCTCATCACGTGAGAAGTTGGAAGGTTTGAGAAACCCACTCGGTGTGCGAGTGCCTGAGAAGGGAAGGCAGTGCTGCCACGCAGCCTCAGAGGTTCCCCCAGCCTGCAGCTCCCTGGCTCTGCTGCCTTCGCGACGCCTGTTTGATGGTCCCCCGCTTCCCGTGTAACGCAGGGGCAGCGTATCGGATCCCTGCAGATGCTGGGAGCTGAAGGCAACAGAAAGAAAAGCTTTGACGTTCTGTCATGGAGATGACAGGACAAAATGGCCTGCAATAAACAACAGTTTGAGCAGGATAATTTGATGCATTGAGTTCTTAAGCTTTTCCAAACACTGAACTTAGCTTGGGATGTGAGATAAGGGAACAGCAATTACTTCATTGAATAGAAAGTGGCTGTGTGAAATCAAGAAAAAGGAACCTTTCTGTGAATGCAGAAGAAATAATCCACATGCTCTCTTTTATTTTATTTTTTTAAGCCCTTTTTCCAGTCATCAGCTTTTAAGAGGATTCATGTGCAGGTCATATACTCTGAAGACTGAAACAATCAATGTTTCTAATCAATTTTTAGTAATTTTATTTTACCATTGTTGAATTGCCACTGGAAAACAAAACAAAAAATTAAAGCCCAATAAACACCAGCAAGCCTACACGAAAACGTCTTTTCCTCTTCCAGCCTCCAGCAATCAGATTTACAAAAGCAGCTTTCTAACTGCTGCATGTTTTTAAATCTGTGTAAAGCCCCAGTTTCATACATCATTGTGGCAGTTCAGCATCTCTACACTCACAAAAGAATATATGAGCAGAGTAATGTTTTGCTGGAAATTGGCCCCTATTATTGGCACATAGGCAGACTCGCAAGAAAACCACGCTGCTGGAGTACTTTCCATAAATAACGAGTTGTTAACCCGCGCCTGTTGGGTCCAGTCCATCCTTTCTAAGCAGTTGTTTAATGATATTCCACATGCAGGGGAGCTGTGGGTAAACATGCACGGAAACTGTCTCTGCAATCCAAATGACAGAAAAATTGTGAGCCCCAGATTTACATCATACTTGAAAAATAATGAGCACCATGGGTAATTTTAGAGCTGAAAAAAAATTTTTTTGCAAGTCTAATGGGATTGTATACGCTCCTGCAAATAAATACCCAATAGGCAAGGATCATCTTATTGAATACTTGGCCTGGCCTTTGTGTACTGCACTTGATATCTAGAATGTTTACTGATGTTTGAATTTTCTCTTGTGATACAGAAATTTAAAGACAATTTCCTTCTCACTTAACATACTGATTTTAGTAATACTGCTTATACCATAGTGTGAGTTTAACCTCAAAGACTCTTCACATATTCTAAGAGAAAATTAAAATCATGCAGTGCAAACGAATGTTATCACACCTATCCTCTAAAGAAGCATATAAAATGTTTAACCTTATATTGTCATAAAGCAAGACAAAAAAGGAGCCAGACCACAGTCATTTTAATGAATTCAGCAAAATACAACTGACACCAGCTGTTGCCAGACTTGGAACACATCAAATCCTTAGAGGAAGTTTTGCAGGATCAGGAAAATATGACAATTTAAAATCTCTCTTCCACATTACAACCACTAGAAGTACAGTCACAAGAAACAGCTCTGTTTGCAGAATACTGTCATTAGTATATGGGCTTTCATTAGAGGTCATACTAGTTAAACACTTGCCTACATTTAGAAAGTTGGAAATTGGTAAAATCAAAATACACAACTGCATCTTGAATACACAGGCTCCTAGCTTTCTGATTACTAAATATTTGGCAGTAAACATTAAACTTAATTGACAGGACAATATAATAAATTAATTGGCAATATGTTTTCCAACATGTATTTATAATTACTAAAAACCCACAGCTCCTAGTCCCAGCTCTCCCTGAAGAAAAACCCCTTTGTTATTCATTCTTTGCCGAAGAAGCTTGCCAGAATTTTCAAATTTCAGTTCTTGCTTTAAGGTCAAAGCCAGTATCCTAAGGGAAATAAAATATTTCAGTGCAGTCTGAGAAAAATGGTATTTGAAAATAAATTTTACACTTCATTTGTCAGGAACATCTTGAGGTGTTGTCAACACAAGAAGAATAATTTTCTAGAGATGTTTCTTTCATCACCTCAGTTCCAAATTTCCAGGGATGGAGAAATTACTCATAAGATTAATATTCTAGCGAAGGCTATGTCCCTTCCTATGTATCACTGAAGAACAGGGTCTGCTTTCTATATGGGACATATACATTCCCATATCTCCCTTTCAGTAACTGCTTGCAAATAAAGTTTTATTGTGATTTTGCAAAATGGTCAAACATTTAAAAATTGTTCATGTTTTCTCTGTACTTTTGTAAAATAATTGAAAAATAAATAAAAACTTTCATATATACTTCAGGCAGTGTATATATATATATATATATAAAAATAGATAAAGAGATAAGAAACATGACTACAGCACCCCTCCCAGAGACTTTATATTTTACTTGAATGGTCCAATGCCAACCTGCAAAATTTAGATAGCATATTCAAACTTAGGAATTGAGAAATATTTTAGAGCTTTCTTAAGCGACAAATATTCTTAAACAGCTTCTTCAGTGATTTTTTTTTTTTTAAATACAAAGAGTAGCTGGACATAAACAGTTTGAAGGAAATATTACTTTTACCACTTCATAAAACACATGGTTATCAGAGACCATTTGCTTACCTAAAACTGCTTATTTGTACCAGGAAGCCAAAATCCAATTTTCAAAAGTTACCTAATTCACACCATGAATACTACTCCAGGGTTGAATCAGAACAACAGAACTATTTAGGATTTTCTGCTGAGCATTTTCTCTTCCCTAGGTCAAGACAGCAGCAGAGGTAAATGGTGCTGAGTGCTATTATGATTTTTATTAGCTAAGTACTAAAGACCTTATTTAGATATCACTGAAGTTTAACAGATGAATAAAAATACCACCTCATTTTCTGCCTACTCAGCAGTAAGTTTTCGCCTTTCTGAATGACTGATTCTCTGCCAAATGCCCTTGTGACTCACTTTTATTTTTGTAAGGAAATAAATACTATTTATGAAATTACTTTTTAAGAACTCATTCGTGACTGAAGTTCTTTACATTATCTTTGATTTATAAAATGCTACTCCATACATATGCAAATATATTCTGCAAAAAGCAGGGTTTAGACACCTATAAGAGAGGTGTCTGCTCTGAGGCAGTGAGCTAAGGCGCTTCTGTTAGGTTTGGTTATCAGTTCCCTGTACTTCAGATCCCTGATAATAGAGCAGTGCTTTTTCAGTACTCCACAAGTCCTTGTGAAAAGCTTGTGAATGCAGAGATGGCTGATGCCAATTAGAAATAGGTAGGAGGCCACATGCAGAAGGAAGGTGATAAAAACCTAATGGAAATAATTCGTTGTTCAGTGAGTACTGTGCATGCTATGCAGCCCATATGATAACATGAGATCATGTAAATGCAATTCAAATGTACAAGGGAGTAGGAATAAAAGCTGTCAGACAACCATGAACTTGGTCCTGCTGATTCAGGAAATCAGATCTTGTACAATGTACAAAACCCAGTAGAGGCGATGAACTTGCTGCACCAGTGAACACCTGAGTCAGGCATGTGGTGTCAGGGCTCTTTTTACACATCTCTCATAAAACAGAGATTCACTAAACCTTGAAGGCTACTCATTCAAGTGGAAGTTTGGTGAAATAGTGGGAAGCTGGAAAAACTGGCCAGCCAAGCTTGCCTGAAGAGGAAGAAGTCTGGGGTATTGGACTACACTTAAAAGGAAAAAAAAAGCCTACGTGCCAAAGCTGGATCTTATACCTCAAGGCACTCAAAAGACTTAGAAAGAATGCATGCAAGCTAAAAGAAGTAAATGAAGTTCACACAAGGGAGAGGAAGAGTGGGTCATACTTTTTTGCCAAAGGTGTATAATCTGTCTGTAGGATCAAACACAGACAAAAGCAACAGGTAAAAATTGGACAAGATAAGGACATACTCCATGAGAGGAAGAGCAATGAATACACAGGGGAAGAAACTCTGAGTTCAGTAATGTGATTCTTCACCCAAGAGTGGTAGAGGAAATGAAGCTGTGAAATAGAGGCAGCCATTTATTATTTTGCCTGGCCTTGTATACTGCTTACATAAAGAGTCTGGCATTTGGAACCTTTACAATGGTCCATGTGCTTGTTAGATTAAAAGACTGACCAGCCCTGAAGAAACAAGTTTCAATAAGAAGCAGCCACAAAGTTGTGCACGCTGAGTGTTTCTGAGCAAGTAATTTAATGCATGACGACACATGTGACATAGTTTTAGTAAGAAATGTATGTTTGTGTTTATATATGATGTCTATATAGATGTACTGGGAAAGCAAAAGAGAAAAGGCATGTTTCTCTTGGCTAAACTCATTGTACATAAGAGAAATTCCTTGTACTTGGTATTTTTTCCTACATGCTCTCCTGGTACAATTCCAGACCTCCATTAAGAATATTATTTCTATTACTCTTTCTTACTAGAGATCACATGTAATCTGCTTTTACCTTCACTTGCTGATGTTTTTGCATCCATTCTCTGCTAAAAGCTCTGCCACTCCAAAAGCTTTTTGTACACGCCTAACCATACTATCTGTTTTCTTCCTTCTCCCAAAATCATTGTTTTCTTTCTTCTCTTTCAGGGAACCACCATTAAAAAAACACTGAAATAATGAACAGAACTGAGCTGTTGGAGTTGCTCTACCAGAAGATGTAAACAAGGCACAATCTGGGTGAAAGTGGAACAAATGACACATCAGGGAAAAACCACAAGCTCTCCTCCAAGCACTCATCTTCAAGTCATGAAGGTGTTAATAACTGCTATCAATCAGGTCTTTCCTCTACAGGCAACTACAGAGGTGAGATGTTTACCTGCTAATTAGGTATCAGTACTTCAATATGTTCTACTTTTTCCTTCCCAATTCTGACTGAAATAACAACGTTCTGTCCTCCAAAGCATAAGAAATCCCTTAACATGATCAGACACCACATTCAAAATTTGTTTGTGATATACAAAGGTCTGAGCAGAGAAATGTCATCACATCACACGTACAGGATATGAATGCTTGCCCAGCTGTGACCCCTATCAATATCATACACATGCTGGCAAGACCCTTACTTTAACCATTCTCTTTCACTACATTGGTAGCTAGTTATTGTAACTGCTTGTTTTGTAATTTGTAACTGTTTTTGTAATTACTTGTTGTTCTCCTTTGATTAACCTGCTGGCTTTACATAAATCATTTTTCCTAGAATCATGATGGTTTTTTTTCACCTCCAGTGAGACATGAGCTATGCTGGCACCTGAAGTGTCCCACAATACACTTAAATGAGAATGGAAGACATATCTTGCTAAGAGGTTTGCACTGCTCTTTGATGTCTCTGAATAAATCGGTAATGGTTGTTACTCCATGATAAAAACAGCTCACAAGCAATTAAAATTTATTTCATTTTCACTTAGAGGGAGTATACACCCAATTTCTGTACTATAAGCACCTGCTTCAGCTGTATGATAAGATGGAATAGCTAAGTATAGCAAAGCAAACAAGAATTTCCTCCCACAGTTGCCTACTAGACCCAGATCTACTGTCAGCACTATTACATAAGAAACTTTTTGTCTGCTTATCCTGTTCTGCACCTGTTTTTTTGCCACAATAGCGTAGGGAGACGGAAACAATTTTCTTCATAAGACGTCTTTCTCCATAAATTGTAAACAAATAATGTTCACTTCCGCCACAGAATACTGTATTTTAGTTGGTTTTGTTTGTTTTGTTTAGAACTAAAAGTACAGAAAATGCTGCTTTTTGGTAAGTACAAGGCTTTCCTTTTTATTTTTAACTTCCATTAAGTATTCCAATAAAACATCCGTTTGTGCCTACTTTAATCAAAAATGTTATCACGGTTTTCAAGGCACTGGAGGAGATTTGTATACTCTCTGTTTTAGTAAGGACATCCTGCAACCACTGATCGGCCTTGCTGCAATTGAAATGATAATATTTATTTTAAATTTAGTTCTTACTCGTCAGAAGATACTTGCTGCTGATAAAGCATTGCAATTTACACCAATGTTATAGCAATTTCTAATTAAAAAAACCCAACCAAACAAGCACTTGGTGTCTCAAACACTGCATTTCTTCTACAAGCAGCCTTTCTTGTCCTAACTCTTTAATGCTATGTTAATGCAGAAGTGTTTTCCCCCATTAACAGTAAAATAAATCACCATGAACTACTATGTTTTAATTGCTTATGCATGTGTTTAATTTATTTTATATCACCATTTACCTCCTTGCTGAAATCACACAAGGTTTTCAAAGTTGTAGCCACCTAATACCAATCTAATGATCAAAACTGCTCGATCAGGTTTTTATATTTAAAGAATTAAAGATAACAGCCATAATGTCCTATTAGACACAATGGCATGATTTCAGGGCTGTCCTTTCAACTTCATCCTGACAGCTTTTCTATTTCCCACAGCTGCCTTGCTCACTTATTCCTTAGTGCACAGAAATAAAAGTATAAATCCAGGTAATGAAAACAGTCAAGCTGCTCATAAAATGTCATATTATTCTGAGACTGCACATCACTTCCCAAATAGTATCCTGTCAGTCACATGCTCATTCTTCAAGCGACGGAAGCACTGGCCTGAAACAAGCTTGGAAAATAAAAATCCACTCTAAAACAAACAAACACAAAGCCATCACCAGTAAAATTTAGAAATCTTTCCCTTAATCCCATACTTACAAGGCATTCAATACTATTTAAAAAATAATTTTTGAAATAGCCATATACAAAATGGAGGGGAGTAAAGGTGACAAGACATCACTGTGCTTATTGTGTCACTGACAAATCAATAACTGAGACGGGTGGATATGGAGATACAGCTCTTTTTTTTTAGGACTATGATGGATGGAGTATGTGACACTAACAAATGTCAGTGCATTTCTTCAATAGAAATTTATGCTGTCAACAGCAGAGTTTTAAAGTGCTGGGTTTGGTTTGGCTTTTTTTTTTTTTGATCTTCAGGAAAGTGGAGTTAACAAGTTTGTAACTGCTGTGACTAATCCGTAAGCTTGTGATTAACGTCTCTATTTAATATCTATGATATTCCTAAAAAGATTTATCTCATCATACTTATTCTGAACTGCAGCTTTACTGTTAAATATGGCCTCTAAAAGATTAACTTGTATCTCTCCAAAAGACATAAATCTGGTGACACATAAAGACACTCAGAGAACCTGCAAGATTCATGAGCAATTCCTGAAAGCACTGACTGGCCAGTATAACCTACTTCATTCTTTCATTAGAGAAACATGCTCACCTTTAAGAAGCTTTGGGCAACCGTGCACCTACTGGAAAGTGAGTAACTCAGGAACCAAAAAGTTACCTCTCTGCACCCCTCACACAGTCGTAGTTTTACACTGCCTGGCATTGTACAGATTTTGGCTTGCTGGTTTGTTTTACAAATTGAACATGTTAATGAATGTAAAAGCACCTCAGCGTGAGGACCAGTTTTTCCAACTAACTTCACACAACTGAGATTCGCTTTTGTAACGTACACAAGTGAAACAAAAATTAAAGACTGAAAAGAATGCAAATCATCATTTGAGAACACTGAGAAGCTTCAGAGACACAACTGGAATGATGATCTCATTTTGTCCAGCCTGTAAATCTGCAAAAATATTCCTGTGGTCACTGTTCTCTATGAAGCTCTGGTGTTTCGAGGGTATGTACACAGACATATTACAGGAAAAATTAACACAGTTGTTTTTAACTCAAAATCTTTCTAAATTCTTGCTTATGTGATTTACATCTTGTACGTTACTAGACTATACACAATATAGTCTCCTTTTTATGGCAAGAAAATCTATACTTCTGGAATATCTTCTTTTGCAGACTTGATTTCTCACCATTAACGCTGCATTAATTAACATCTCTCACGTTTATGCAATTAAAACGAATGCTGAAAAGCCAGTAGACTCTTTTGCAGCACAGCCGCCATGCTGGCCATCCTGGAAAATTATTGGCAAATACTCTAAATTCCGCCTCAGTGCTCTGACATGACACAATTTTACTATAGAACAAAAGGAAATGGGCCATAAAAGCAGGCTTATGGCTGAGGCAATGAAATATGCCACTGCCATTGAAGTAAAACAACTTTAATGGTAAAATTAGTATATGGAAACTTGGTAACTGTGATCCTAGTAGTAACAAGAAAATGGAGGCTGTAGAGTAGTCACAAGAGATGCTGCATTCCTGGTGCTGTCAGAAGAAGATGCTGCTTCTTTCAGACAGAGCCAGGGAGCTCACCTTAGCAGCTAAAGAAAAGAGTCACTTCTATGGTTACTTAGAAGAACCAAGAAGTAGTCTTAAAAATGAAGAGCTGTTACAGAAAATGGATCTTTCATTCATCAAATCCGAACATTCTCATCATCTAAAGCTTTAGCAACACCAAAACACAGACTCAGGAACTTATTCCCAAGGATCATTACATGCTTAACTGCTTCTTAAAAGCCTCACCTTCACCACCGATCAGAAAGGATGAAGGAATGTAAACACTTTGCAGGGTCTTAAAATTCATGTTACAAATGTTACAGATGTTACAATTCTCCTCCTTTATTTTCATTTTAATCCAGCATTTCCAAGTGCTGCCTATGAACTAGCAAGGACTCACAAGGCATCACTTAGCAGTCATGTGAACAGAAGTATTTAAGAGTCAAGTCTCTCTGCATGTGGTATAAAGGAGGCCCAAATATGAAAAAATACTTTTTCCTTAAGGTCTGACTCTTATCAGGAATCCTAAGAGTGGGCTTTGTATACTGTTTTCCACGGGTTTAAGATGACACTTAAATGTTCTGCAGGATTAAAAAAGAGAAATATTGTTCTGAGAAACACATATGACAAAAATTACCATTGTGAAATGTAATTGAGTGGCTTCACAGTAGCGGAGTTACCTAATGGTCACCAGATTCTTTTATTAATTAACACAAAAAATAGGCTTTGGCAGATGACCTTGGCCTGTTTTTCTTCATTAATCAAACTTTATTGCTTCAACTATAAAGAACAGAGCAGTTTGTCACTCAAGCAAGAGAAAAATATATACATATATACATTAAGAATGTAATAGGCATACCTGATAACCTTCCAAATTATCCATATTTTACAATAATAACTGTTACATGAAACAGTCCTTTGACCAGCAACATAAAAACAAGCCCCAGAATTAAAATTTACCATTGCAAACAACTTATGAAGATGTTTTTTCCCTTTTTTCTACAAACCCTAGATCTACTATAAAAACCACTGGGACCTGGACAAGCTTGAGAAGCGGGCCCATGAGAACTTCACGAGGTTTAAGAAAATCAAGTGCAATGCACCTGGGTTGGCACAGCCCCTGGTATCAGCACAAGTCGGGGGAGACTGAGCGCAGCCCTGCTGAGAAGGATTTAGGGGTGCTGCTGGATGAGAAGCTCAGCATGATCCAGCAATGCACACTTGCAGCCCAGATAGCCAAACCATTCTGTGACTCTATGGTTCAAACTGCTAAGTATTTTGCAAATAGAGTGAGAGAGCATGGATCCACTTCCAGCAGTTTCCCAATACATGACGCAATTTACAGAAGATCAGGGGGCTAGGGCATGGGCTTTATTTGGGACAGTATTTAAATTAAAAAGAACAAGCTCATAGTTGGAAGAAAACCAGATAGGAACAGGACTAACCAATTTCCACTGCACTCTCCCTCAATCTGCTGTAAATTAACCCAATTAGTTTAAGAATATTTTCCCTCTCAATTCAAACACCTCCCTAGATCAAAATCAAAAACATTTATTAACTGATGCTTCCAACTGTGACAGAAATTACAGTCATTTTTGTAGTAGAGATGGTGTAAAAATGCAATCTAAAAATATGATTAAAAGCTCAAAAGATGAGTAACCCGAGTTCATCTTGGAAATGGCTGTTTGGATACTGCTAAAGAAATGCATTTGGAGTTAATTAGTTTGCTTTTTATCTGTTCCTCAATTAAGAACTTCCGACTCTCCCTTAATCATGAAACAGCCATTAAATTTAACAGACCTGTCTAGATGACCTTACACAACAAGAATAAATTAATTGAACAGATTTTCTTAAAAATATGAGAATCATTTTATGAAAATAATGGTACTAGCAACATTCTGATCCTTCTAGACTTTGAATCATATCAAATCAATTCTAAATATAACATTTTAAATTCCTCCTGTAACTCTCATAAAATAAGTATTTTGGAACATTGGTTATTCAGGTATTTCCTGAGAGTAGATTAATTCTTTTTACCCTTTATAAAAACAAAAAACAAACAAACATGAAAAATGTGCCAACAAGTGAGAGGGCACACATGGGTAAATCATGTAGTATTTCAGTCATTAATACTAAAGGGCAAAGAATTAGAATAATGGGGAAAAACTCTCTGGAAGATGTGATTAGAACACATTTCTACATATAAAACAAGGACTCATCCCCTCAGCGTAGTTCCTTTAAATCCTGCTGGAATCCTGTGCTGGAACGTGGAGGTTTTTGTCCAAGAAAAGCCTTCATGTGTCAGAGCAATTCCTTTAGTGTTTTCCCCTTCAGCAAGTAATTTCAAGTTCCTGTGCTACACTTTCTCCATGTGTGAATATGGCCATAATGAACTAGAGAGAGCTACAAAGCTGTACAGTGGTGTCCACAGATACCTGCTGCTTTCTGAACCAGTCTAGAAATAACTTCTTCTTTCAAAGGGCAGACAAACCAGGACAGTACATCTGCTGTGCGGTCTTCATTCACCCCAAATAAATTCACTCAACTAGCAGCTGAATGCCCTGCTTAAACTTTAGTATTAAGTTAAAAAACATCTACCTTTTCAAAAGAAAGAGGTAATACTTTCGCAGATCCTAAAAAAACCCCAAACCCACACAGTGTTGCTATGTTTCAGGTTTGCCAAAAATCATGAAAATACACTGTCATAAACATAGAATCATATTCCTACTCATGCTATGACAATGGTGGTAATGGGGAAAAAAACCCCATGGACATCCTAAACAAAGTCCAAAGCTACTTTACCTAACAGGCGGGCAAGCAGAATCTTAGAAGCAGAATCCCAGCTCAGGAGGCTCAAAGTGACTGAGACATATAAGAGTGGAGATGTGAGAAAAATTATTTTACACATATTTAGTAAACAAAACACAAGCTTAAGATGTCCATTAGCCAGTTCTACCATTTTAAGATTTCCTCAGAATGAAACTTTGTCCATCATACAGCAGCAGAAAGGCTAGTTCTCGCTGGTTTAATACAGCAACAAAATTAACTTTCAAGCACACAGCTTAATAAAATGATACTTTGCACCCCAATGAAAGAAGTCTTCTAGGGGCATCATGAAACAAATTTGATAGTGCTGTAAAATAAGATTATCTTTACATGTCGCCTAGAAGAAACAAGGTACTAAACACAGATGAGAAAGGAACGCCCTTTCAAGATTGAGGTGAAACAACACAGGATTGTGTCAAGATTTTTAACTAGATGGCTGACCTCAAGGCCAATTGAGAGTTCCTGCTGTCTGCACTGTCAGCCCCATATTATACAGACAACAAAAATAAAAATCAAAAGACAACAATAGTAAAAAGACATGTTATTCTGACTTGCAAATTTCACCTATTGAACAACTGCCCTTGTTGATGTTGCAAGTGAAAAAAAATAGCATTCTTCACATCAGAAAAAAATCATGATTTCATGAAGCTGCAAATGCAGCTCTGCCAGGCATAAGAGTTATACTGCATTTGCCCGAAGGTTACAAAAGAACAGCTTCAACAGTTCCTTGGCTTGTTTTACAGCAGTTCAGTACTGCTGACTATCAAAATAATTCCTGAAAGTATATGATAAAAAAGAGGTGAGATGTCACTGTCTTAATAAATTCACTTTTCCTGAACCTAACTGCAGTGCGGAAGCCTGACTTTGACTGTTCCAGCACCACTTCTCTTACCAATTCAATCAATCCTTTTTATTTAGAAAAATTATTTTTATGATATGATTGTTCCAGTCTCTTGCACTTGATATATCTACTGCTGTAGTGTTCTGCATGTTGACATCTATTGTCAAAGAACACGGCAGAACTGAGTTAAGACCTTAGGATGATAACTTTTTGTAGTCAGGGCAAGACCTCAAGATAAAGAACGTGTAAATCTGACTCCGCTCTCGTGGTTCAGCAGAACAGCACTGAATAACTGATGGCTGTCTGAGCTCAAAGCCAATATAATTTTTAAGAAACATGATTGGAAGGACATTAATACCATCACACCACCATACCATTAATAACCATCTTCATTCAAAATCCCACAGGTAGGGTATTACTGCTAGTATTTTAAACAAACACACAATGCCCTGGATACACCTAGACACAAGTCTCAACAGTTCTACAGAATTCACCTCATTTTTTTACTGTTAGTGGAAAAAACCCTGACCAAGTTAACAGGAAAGAATAGCTGATGAATTTGCTTCATTCTTGGGCCTTGCAAAAACTGGATGGATAAAAAAAGTAAGCCCCCTTTCTTTTTTAGATGGATGCAGACAGCAACAAATACAGATTGTTAATACAGGAAGCAAAGCAGCAAGGACAGCAAGAAATTCGCTCAAGCCTTTAGAGAGACCAGTGCTGGAGAGACACAAGTGAGGTTGCAGACTCCTTGAAGCCCAGCAGTACATTTTTGAAAGCAATCTTCTGGTACAGGATTTTGCTTAGTATTCTGGCTCTTTCTTTCCATTGCCTCATTTCTTTCTTCCCCTTCTCTCTTATCCTCTGCTGCAGCAGGACAAGAGGAAGTTTTCAAGGCGAGGTAGATGAAAGAGACGAGAATTGTAAGGGAAGACTCAGCCTCCAGCTGACAGAATTGCGGGATTCTCACTCTCACTGCTCTCCTGCAAGGAGTGCAGGACACCAAAAGATTGAGCTATGTTAGCATTATCACACTTCTGTGTATTATTCGTGGAAACAAGGGGGAAAGCATGTATATCTGTAATATATATTCAAGGACAGGTCCCTTCTCCAATCCCTTTTAAACATTTCTCATGTGATCCGCTTAAAAGCCTCTTTTGAAACTCAAGTAAAGCACAGATTGTCCTAAATAATCACCCTAAATGTTCACCTTTACAGCTTCAGAAGTTGGCAAGTGTAAGAGAACACACCTAAGATAAAACATGTGGTTTTTACTCCAAAGAAAGAGAAAAGATAAATCAAGTCAAGCCGTTTCCATATTTTTCAATATGATTTAAATAACAGACCTGTTTTCTAGGCCTGTACATATCCTCCAATGCACATAGTAGTATCATTTCCAAACTGGGGGAAGACTATTTAAAAACTGCATCCGCTACCACCCACCCCCCTTTTGAAAGTTTCTTTCTTCTTTGACTCAATGCCAACACAATAATTTCACATAAAACAGGAGTGTAGGAGGGTATTATTGGCACTAAAGCATGGGAATAACCTGCGGGAGGAAAAGTATTTCTCTTATTCCTTCCTTAAGCACAACTTCTGAAAATAAAATAGGAAGAGTTTGGACAGAAGAAATGTCTGTTTTAGCACAAAAAGGCAGAAGATAAAGAAGTTAGATGAGTAATAAAATATGAGAGGAGTTGACGAGAGACTACTTGGAAATTGAATTCAAACCAAGGAATTTATCCTAAGGAAAACTTCATTTTTTTCCTTCCTTACCTGCAACAGAGAAATTAGAGAGCCCACAGGGATTTACAGAACACGTGCTGTATGTGCGTGGTGAAGGGGAGAGAAATATCTGGCTGCAGGAGGCATCCAGGAATGACAAATAAGCATTATTCACATTATATTCTAACCACCTGCACCTATTACTTCAACAGACACCATGACAAGGCTGCTGTCAGCACAACAGTGTTGGGATTCTTCCTTGGCACAGAAAGTCCCCACTCCGTGGGGGAAGCAGACATTTTTACAGAAGTCTGGAAGAAGGCTGCTAAAACCAAAGGAAGCATTTTTAGTATCTCTTAGCTTATAGAATACCACCTGTGTATTTATACTACCCCTTTTCATTTCAAGCATTTTCCTGGGAGGAAAGTACCCTGCACAGAAAACTGGGGAGGCTTCCTTGCCCACATTACGAAGTTTTTTTTCCATTTAAAGGAGCATCTGGTCTAACGTGTGTGTTTTAATTAAACACAATCATTTGTAACTCAGAAAAACACATACGAAAGGCCATACTGAATCAACATAACTGCGGCCAGTGACATCTAGATTCCATAGCAAAACAATAAATACTCCACAACAGTATAGTTCTAAGATTAAAAACGGGGCAAAAGCAATTTCAATGAATTATGATCTGTGGTTCCTGCAGCTATTTACAAAAGAAAAAATCCTTTGATCTTTGCTGTAAAGAACAAACAATACTTGTGCTGCAGTGCAAAGAAAGCCTGGATTTCTACTGAGTTGAGGCTGTATTCATTTATTAAAAAAGGAAAAAGGTGACTGCACGGAAACGAGTGCCATGAATCATTCCAATAATTCAGAACTATGCCACCCAGCTGCACATATCTCTTAGAAACATATGCAAAACATTACTGTACACAAGCAGGCAGATTAGCTCAAATAATGGTCTAGCCTAGCAAGACAGACCTCTTTTTGTTGGCTTGAATAAGCTCATACAACTTCAAATATGCAAATCTGAGCCCAGCCTAATTGTACTTGATTGTAGGAGATGCTGTGTATGACAAGAGAGAGAGTTGCTTCTAGTCAGGAGAAAAGTGCCAGTTACATCTATAAATCACAGTACTGATCACATAAATGTAATCCAAATATCCCTTTGAGAAAATACCAAATTAACATGCTTCCTTTGGTTAATGCTTCTGTTCCCACTTGAACCTAAATGTTTCCCTCTGGTTATGCCACCTTCTGAACTGCGTGACCCACCGCCCAACCTTAGCCTTGCACAAGTTCTGTACTGCTCTCTTCCACCTTGTCAGGCACAAGTGCATTACTTCTTCCTTGCACTACTACAAAAAGCAATGGAAAGAAAAAAAGCTACAAAACATTCTGAAGTTGATTGTGTTTGCTGTAATTTGGTACTTCCTAAGGAGGTGGCAAGATAGGAATCAGAGAACCCTCCTTGTTCCCCTAAAATTCAGTTCTGTCAACTTAAGCTGTAAGGTAGGTCAGGAAATCCAAGATGACTCAGAAAATACAGTAAAAAAAAAAAAAAAGGTAGAAATAACCTATCCTTTTGTTGATTTTAAAATAGTGGTGGTATAGCCTTAATGATATAAGGATACAAAACCAACCAAATTCATAGGGTGAACTATCTTTATAAAAATAAATTGATATCAGCTGATACAGTTGGGAGAAAGAGAAGAGCTTCCAACAGCCTGAGAATTTTTTTAACAGTAGCAATTTTTCTAATAAAGGACATTATCTCTGCATACAGATTGTCTCTACAAACTCTTCTCTCTACAAAGAAGTCATCTTTACCCAGAGAGTCTTTCAAAATGGCACAAGGCACATGGCCTGACCAGGATGAGGCTTATTCAACACCAGTTCTACAGATACAAACTTCACTGGCTTTGATTGACTTTCCCATATTCTCTATCCAAGATTCTCTTCCTTTAGAAATGAAGGGAAATTGTGGCACTACTGTGCGTGTTTTCTACAGTGATCTGCAACTCCACAGTGGCATTTAGCTGAGGTTTTCAGACAACTGTGACCAAACTCAGAACTATTGCTTTGACCTGCGTATTTGACATTTGATAGATGACTTCAATGAACTTCCTCTTCCATGACACTGCGTTTGTGAAAACAATGTGTTCAAATATTCTCTGCATGAGGTTTATGAAAGGCCAGTGAACTACCTTGGGCTTTTCTGAGGCAGCAGATGTCCCACTACTCATTAAAACATACAACAGTTAAACTTGGACAAGAAGGTGCAGAAAAGGAAAATGGACTTTCACGAAGTTTTATCTAAAAAGACAAAAACCCCAAGCAATATCTATAAAGGTATTATCTCATTCAAGAGTCCTTCCAGTTAAAGCAAGATTTCAGTTTATATTAGTTCTAATTCAAACTTTCTCTCATTCTGACACAGAAATAAAATCAATAATTTACTGTGCATCCACAAAAAGACTTTATATTTAATTTGACCTTGCAAATATAAAACCAAAACATTTTAACCTTGTGTACTACAGTTAACTGGAAGTGAATTTTACTTCAGAAGATACAAATTTAAATAGATTAATTGCCTCATCAAGCAAGAATTTAAAAAAACCCCACAAAATAAAACTAGTACTGAGGTTCATCTATAAAATCAAATGTACAAAGTTAAAGGCTGTGAAAAAAATACTATAAACATTTGGAAATGGCTGGTATGGCTTTAAGTCAATGAAATACAAACAGGAAGCCCCCCTTTAACTATCTAAGAGCAGTATGTCAGGGCAGTGTTAACTGTTCTTTTCTGCTTTGAGAGGTTTGGTGCACGCAAACATGGAGATGATCTGAAACAACTGAAATATGACTTTAAAAAAACAGGTAGACGATGATTCAAACTTTCCTGGGGTTTAGGATTAGGCAGAAGCAGCCAACTAATTACACATTCTGTTTGTTTTAGCTGAAGCAACAATGAAGGTTTTACAGTTGCTACATTCATCACGCATTTTTCAGTGTTATATGGCAAACAATATTTATGTCTTTCCTCCAAGTGAAGCAGACAGTGAGTCTGGTAGGACTGTTTTTTCTTTCCTTAAGCATTTGTTTCTTCACTTGCTGTTTTTCTCATATATAAGTCTCTTGAGGTATATTCACCTTGGTATTCATAAACAGTGTTTCTATGAGGCACACCATTTACAAGGGCATTTCCTCATTCCCATCACTTTCCGAGGAGAGGGGCCTTTGACTACAAATTTTTTTTTTTTAGTGTTTAATGGACTGCATTTGCAACATTGCTCCTTTCATCATTAGCACTTTTTTCTAGGTTTCCTGTACCTGGAATATTTCAGTGACAGCAGAGAGAGCCTATAACATACATAGGCACAAGTTCTACTCTGTAGAATACTTTAAAGGAAAAACAGTAAAAGAAAGCAAGACGCTTTTGTGGTTTTTTAGAACAGGAGATCCAATTGTATTCAAGGAGCAATTTTTTCTGGACCCCAGAGGGAAACTTTTCCATGGTCAGGATGTGTGCAGCATGCTGTGAAAAAATTCAGCTGAGCTCTGCCCCATGCTGCATGAATGTGGGGTTCTCATCATCTGAAGGAATGAAAGATTTACTCATTATCTCTAGCCCTCTTTTTATTCTATTTTATAAAAGTAGCTATTTTTCCCATCTGAGCACTATCGGACCTTCTTATGGATATACAGAAAGAGTCCTGCACCATCTCCATCTCTTCCCCTTCCTGCTCCACTGGGAACAGCACCTACTGTAGATACGCAACTGAGCACGCAGAGCAAGAAAATCACATCTGAGAAGACATCTTCTTAGCCTTCAAAACAATCTGCTCCGTCACCATTTCCTGTATTAAATTCTTAAAATATTTTTATTTTTACAGGAACAATAAAGGATTTCTTTCACTTGTATAAGAAAAACGATACCAAAGACATTTTCAGGATGAAAATGTATTCACAAAATTTCCAGAAAAAAATTCTAAGTAACTGATAAAAGTCATGAAGATAATTATGCCCCATCTTCTAATTGTATAAGATAGCTTTTGTTCAGTTTTTAAGATACAGTTTGCTGTCATTTGGTACATAAATCCAAGTAATTGGGATTCATGGCTTCACACACTGCTCTCATTATGCATGTTCACTGCAAATGCTTGCAGTGTGGATATCACTTTCTTAAAATAGAGTGTTTGAAAATAATTTAGTCTTTTACATGAGGTCACCTTTTCTCAAGGCACAGTGTAATTTTTAATTAATGCTGGAGATCCTGTATCTCTGACAGAAAGACTATGATTATGCAGACTTCATAAAAATGCTTAAATTAAAAAATGAAGCAGGTGCTTCAAGTTTCTGCAGAGACACGTGCAGATCTTTGGTTACAATTTTTAAGTGCCTGTTCATTAGGCCCCTCATAGGACAAAGCCGCGCATGGAGCCAGCTGGCTTTCAGGTACTTCTGCTGCTGTCCAATGTATTTAACTGTGCAAGTGGTGCAGCATAATAATTCACGGGCTGAGACTACGAGTACAGTTACACCTTAACACAACTGAAGATGATGAAAATGTCTGAAAGTGGAAAAAGCAGCAGTAAGACAGTCACATAAACATTATTTCACTAGGAATCCTGAGTGAAAAAAAAAAATCCACCCTAAATGAATTTTGTTTATATGGAAGAAAATAGGAAGGTTGCATTTGAAAAATTATCCAGTAATTTCAAATCTCACCATGTAAAAATTAAAATAAAAAATAATGCTTAAAAGACACTGCTTACAACATACCACCAGCAAAGTGTTTAAAATGCAAAATCAAACAGAAATCCACCTTAATCTCTCCCCCCGTTCCCTGACCATTAGAACACCTCTAAAGTCTTCAGCTGTGAAGTAATTACTTTTTTGTGGGTAAAAATTACTGTGATTGTTAAAAAATTTGTTGTTATATAGCATGTTTGTATACAGACTTGTATTTGTGGCATAGCACAGCAGAAGCAGCAATAAATCTGCAATATTTACACACACACACTTAGGTGTAAGCCCAAATTTACACCCCCAGAGACAAGGGATATCACTACTAACGGGGCCTTACTTGGAATTGATCCAGATTTTGAACTGTAGATTAAATACTATTTTTATTTTCTTGGGAAAATAAGGTAAAATTTATCATATTCAGGCAAGAACAGAATGGCAGGGTTCACAAGACAGATGGTGCCTGAGTACTACAGCAGTTGTCACTTTGTTGTTCACTGCTGAGGAAATACAGCAGAACAATATCTTTGGACTGGTATTTGACTTAGACACACAAATACATGTCAGCCAAGTCTTCTCCATACACTCACACATCCTCACATGCCTGTTATTTTTCCTTAGAGATGCAAATTCCTTTTCCCCCCCACAAATAAGCTGCTAGCAATTTTTGATTCTGGATAATATATAGGCTTTAGCTTAGAATCAAAAGCTATCTTACTTTCCAGAAGAAAATATGCTAATGCCTCATTTCAAGTATTTCAGTGGAACTGGGATTTTGAAAGATTGTGAAAGAGGAGACTGTTCCTCAAAAATCACAACTGCCACGACAATACACACACAGATATTGTCAATTAACTTTCTCTTCTCATTGGCTCTATGTTTTTATTTTTGGGGAATTATGCTTTCAGAATCAGGTAAAGGAAAAAAATAAACCGAGGCCCAGCAGAGCTCTTGCTAAAGATAATTTGGAGAGCATTCTCCACAGAAATGATGTATATGTGTGTGACACAGTGGCATATTATGTACCACTAAAGACAAAATAGTTTTCTTGGCAACTACATTATTCTGTTTCCAATATGAATAACCGCACTACTTTGATTTAGATATGAGGCATTATAAAGGTTTTACAGTAAGTAGTTTCGCTTTCCATATTTTCACAAAATGTTTTGACGTACAGACCCAATTTCCTACCAGACACACTGAGCTTGCACAGTGTGCACAGTTGCCAACCATTTCTCCTATGCTACATACCCTCGGAATCCAATCCATGCAGCGCTTCCCCTCCCCTTAAAACTACACACATCCCAAGAAAAGGAAGTACTCAGAAACAGTATTCATAAAGGAGTTAGTTTAAAAGCATCAAAAGCCTGTATGTAGTCTCAAGGAAGAGAGACTCCTTTGTAATAATTTAGAAAATCTTCTCATGTATACTTTCTCAGATTATTATTATATCAAATTAATTCAAATGCTGTGGATTTTTAAATACCAACATGCAGAAATTTTAAAAATAAGTACCAATGGTATCTGTTTTCCAAACCCAAACATCCTACAATAAATTTCCATTAGCTTTTGATACAAAATTGTTAATAACTAGAGCAAGAGCAAAACCAGATATCAGTATATTAAATATCCCTGGAAAGGAGTTCATTAAAAGTCATCCCATTTGCTGATTTGTTATTGGAAAGCTTTACAAAGAATGGAACATGCATATGGAAGCAAGTAAAACTTAACAGATTTTAGAGTATTTATTTATTCCTTATATTTCTTTCAACACAGAGAGTGACAATAAAACTAAAAAAAAAACCATAAAAAAAATTCACCCCAAAAATACAACCCAAAATTCAAATTCCTCCATCCTCCCTATTGAAACTGAAACAAAAACCATAGTGGCCATAAGAGCACACGCAGCATCACTGCAGCAATGCAAGGCCTATTACTACAGAATTAATTGACTGCACTGACTTCAGGAAGCTAATTCATTAAACCTGCATGGACTAAGATAAGATTGGCAGGAGCTGTTCAGCTGAAAAGGCAGGCTTTGCATTTCAGAAAATATGGTAATACAATGTTTCTTCATATTGAGCTGCTTACTGAAAGTTGGAAACACCAGTAATCTGTATGACAAGTTGTTGTGGGCTGCTTTCCTAAGGTGGCATACACAAACTTGGAAGGAGATGAAAGGAGGTCTACCATAAAAATGTTTCACTTGTTAGGGATTTCTATCAATCATCCTGCAGGCCCCGACCTCACCCTTTGACACTTGTCTTGGGGTGATTTTATGACAATACTGTATTCCCCATCACCTGCTTGATCTCTATTGCATCTTTAAATTGAAGAGGGGGAGAGAGAAGGCAAAGGAACTCTTCAAAGTGGATAGCTTGACCTTGCAGTTGCAATGCTTACATTTTCTCTCTCGGAGCTGACAACTTTTGCCTGTTAGGTTAGAAAGGGAGTTTGCTCTCTAGCTTATTCAGCTTTCAGCTGAGAAGGGCCTGCGACTGGCCTCAGCAGCTTCTGTTCCTTTTTGGTCTGTTTTCAGCTTGCTTCTTCGTCCAAGACCAGCTTATCCTCTCTGGGACCTGCTAGGTGGGACTCTCCAAGGGGGAGGGGCTGCTTGCCTGGAAGGCAGGAGACAGAGAGAGATGCTCTTTCGGGTTGTCTCCTCCTGGATTTTGTGTCCAAACTGGCATAATCCAGTGTTTGAATGACAATATTCATGTTTTTTCCATTCTCAGGAAGACAGTGGCATATATACTTTACCTTTCTCTCCGTGTTTTGAAGTGTAATGCAGAAAATCTCGTGTTCTGTAAAACAGAGTATCTTGCACACATCTGACAAAGCTCAGAGGATTCTTTTCAGAATGCTGCTATGCACAACTGTCCTTTTCACTGCAGACCTTTGTTATCAGCAGTGTGTTGGGTGGCTCCACCTACCACAAGCCGGTACAGTGATGCTGCTATTCCAAGCTGGAAGTTGGTAATGAGAACACCAGGGAGCAGTATGCATGCTGAAGGCTTCTTCTGAGCTTGAGGATCCAGGCTTTTATGAACAGTTTAGGAGAAGACACAGATTATGCCTGTTGGCAAGACTTTAACTTTTTAACTTCCATTATGTCTCTGAGGTGAACTTTAATTACAATGATTCAGGCAAAATAAGGTGGGAGTTCTGTATCTGTGAGGCCACAGCAAAATTACTCAAGATCAGTTGTTGATTTATTAGAGAACTGTAATTCAACACTGGGCACAGTTTGATCAGAAGTGCGGCCATGAAGTTTTTTTAACATCCTCCTTGTCAAGCAAATGAAAACGGTGCTTTTGTAATAATGATTAAGCAGGTTTTCTTTATCCTAATCTTCAGCAACCATACTTAATTTAACACAGATTAATGGTGAATTATGGTTCTCTCAACCCCCTATCTGTATTCTAAAAAGTTGTGAGACTGTAAAAAACCAGACAGGACTTGTTTTTAAAATAAATGTACAAGAATATATGAATGTGTTAGAGGGAGACAACAGAAAAAGTAGGGTTTTGCAGAAAACTGGAAATGAGCAAATGTAAGACAGGGTGCTCTCAGCATCTGCACAGTGCTAGACCTTAGAAAGCTTTATCTCTTTATTAAATACAGTGATTGAATTTTCTAAAATCTTCCTCAAAAACTGTTTCTTACTATAGTATGTCAAACAACATTCTAACATGCCGTTAGCTTGAACCCTAAGAACAGTTTTAAATTAAGAGAATTCATGCCAGATATCTCAAAAGAAACCTCATCTACTCTACAGAGAGACATCATCAAGCCTGGCAGAAATAAAATTAGAACAGGACATTTTGCTTTAGTTGGTGTTTTGCATGAATGTTGCTCCACCTTCCTCGTAAGTTATACATGGAATTCTTCCATACCTAATTCTCTTAAGGTATTATTTTCACATGGAAAACAGAGAGAAAATGTGCATGTGTGTGTGTGTGTGTGTGTGTATAAGATACCAGAGTATCTGGAAGCTCTGCAAATGAACGTGAGGAAAAGTGAGAGAAAATGCGACTAAAAAATTAAAACAAAATACGAAACAANATACAAAACAACCCCTCCCCAATAATTCAATTCATAGCTGTCAATGAAAATTGGTGGCTGTGATACTTCCACAGCATTTGACTGGAGAGAAAAAGAGGAACACCTCAGAAAGCCACCCACGTGACCAGCAAATGTTGGATTTGGGGACAGAGCAACTGAGCTCACTTGATTTCTTATTAACAGTATAAAGCATTGCTGTCCATCCACCATTCCATGGAGTGTTAGATCCATAGCTGCAAGGGAATTCAGGGCAGCTTCTCATACTATGGTCTTTGAAACTTTAAATGGTGAAGATTAAGGAGCTTCTGAAACTTAACAACTAGCTCATTGCTTCAATGTCACAGAGTATATAACACAGGCCAAATTTTCCCATTAAGTTAAATTGTAAACTATGACAGAATGAAAGCAACCTAATGAAAAGAAGTATAGATAATTGCTTTACTTGTAAATTAGAAAACCAAATAAAATCTGGAACACTGAACAACTGCATGTTGGCTGTTTAGTTCCATATTGGGAGATTTAATTTTGCTAATCTACCAACACAATACCCCAAATACGCTATTGTCAAACTCTCTCAGAAGCTTTCAAATATGGCCAATTACTGACTTTTATATATTGCATCTATAATTCAGGTTACTATTTTTTCCCCTAGGATGTGAATTTAAATATGACAATTTTAAGATGTTCTACACATACAGAAATTAAAACTTGATGATATTCTGCTCCAGAGCATGGTGCTAATAACGCCAAAGGTGCAGGTTCAATCCCCATACAGGCCATTCACTCAAGAGTTGGTCCTTGTGGGTCCCTTACAACTCAGAATATTCTGTGATTCTTGTATCTCATGCTATGTATTTACAAAGAACCAAGGAACTGCAGTATATCATCAAAGCAGCAGAAAGAAATTTTAATATTTACTTGAAACACCTGAGATGCAATTCAAATGCTTTAGATGAGTCCATTGTTCCTAATCAAATATAATATTAAAAAAATAACCCATAAGGCAGTGACTATAAACAGATGAAAGAAAGCAAAATAAAATAAAGTTAAAACTAGGAGTAAAATCGAAATAAAAAATCTCATAAGTAGAGATTTATTTAGAGACCTATGTAACTCAACACAATCTGCCTGAGAGGCTTGTTGCTGTCTTTCATATGACTGGAACTTATAGGAATTAAATACACAAACACATACAATCATGCACTTTTCAACATACATCATTAAAAATCCTGTCCAAATTTTCATCGTTCAGAATATGATTAATGCAGCCTATCAGAAGCCAGATGGTGCAAAACCAGAGCCATCAATCAAAATGAAAAGACCACTGAGTGCTATCCCGAGCGATGTGCTCTCAAATGGAATTTCTGGTCACAGATCCTAACACACGATGTGCAGGGGAAGCCATAAACATCATGGCACTGCCCCTAAGGAACAGCCAGAAACACAGCAGGCTTTGTTAGGCAAAAAACCTGCAAAATTAGTACTTGCTGCTGTAGGCTCTGACTGGGAAAAGCTCTGCAAGCCAAATATATGTACTTTAAATAAAAAATTAAAAGCAATGCCTTTAATGAGTTTAATAATGTTTGCACTGATGACAGTACCTGTCAAACTGTGCACTTGCCATTTGATTTAATATGGGATCGTGCCATACATAAACAAAGCAGCTGCCACTGTCTGTCTGACACGTGAATTGGTACCAATTTAATATCTGTTCCCACACAGGACTTACAAATGGTTCACGTTTTTAGCTTTATAGTACACATTTTCTGCAAACGTTATACAGAAAACAAGGTTGGGGTCTGCAATGGAAAACTGTCATGGCTTACATCTTGTAAGGTTTTGTACCAAGCAGGCCTAATATTCAAAAAATCAGCCTGTAAAAATGAAAGGCATGAAGAAGCATAATTCACCATACACATACTTCATAAAGGATGCTATCAGTATTAAAGGAGATGCGAAAATGAGCAGCAGTAATTGCACATAGGTGTTTTTTCTTGGAACTAGCATGACAGTATGAAATAAAGGATTTGTTAGCATGACTGGTTGTATTTGCAGCATGAAGTGTTTTATCACAACACTTCTCTTACGTGAGCTACGTAAGAGAATATATCAAATATATCAAATTTCACAGATACATATTTTGTAAAAAAAAAAAAAAATCTCACATTCTGTTTTAAAGACCTGCAAATTACTTGAATATCCATCTCTATTTCTATAAGGCTTGGAGACTAGGTATGACTGTCATGATTGCATGAGAAACATGTGGAAGAAAAATTAAACATGACCTAGGGCAGCATTTATATAAACTAAAATGTCATCTTTCAAGACCAACTTCTTACTTGCTTTCAGTGATATTACAGAATTCCACATCTATCCCGAAGAAGCTGTAATGCTTTGTTCCTTTAAGGAGATATAACCTCCTCATTTTTATTCTGATGATCATGAGACACCAAACTTTAAATTCACCATTAGCCCCACAACCACCTTATACTTCCCATAATGCAAATCAAAGAGAAGTGGTTTCTAGAATCGCAGGAAGAATCTACAGTGTCTTGGAAAGATGACTTTTTGGATGTTGGAATCTCATCAAAATTTGAAATTATAAGAAAATTCCAGAGAAGATGGTGCCATACAAGCCTCTCATACTGGAGCCTTTTCCTCAAAAAATGCATGGAAGGATGTACAGTTTCTTTTATCTCTCTTTGGATGGGTACAGTTTTTTGGATGAAAAGTCTCCTGTGCTCTTAAAATACCAGAATACAAAGAAAAAAAAATTATAAGAAGAGCATGTCATATTAAAGGAATCAAAAAAGCTTCGTTAAGGTCCACTTATAATAAAATCCAGGTTTCTACCTCTCTTCCTACTGACAGCACCATTCCTTCCTTCTGATACACTACAGCTCAAGCACAGATGAAATTGAATTGTGTGTTTAAGATGCTTCTTTCGCCCCAAACTGGGACTCAAACCTCCATGGCATGTCCACATTGCAGACTGAACTCAAAGTCTACTGATTCAGAGTCTCCATCCTTGCCCAAGGTTTGGAAGTCTTTCAAGCCTATCACAATTCACACTAGTACATGTTAGTAACAGGGACATATAACTTAATGTTGCTAATTTTGCTGTAAACATGCATACAATGTCATCAGAACACTGACATCCTCCATCACTCAACCCACAATTCTCAGAAAGGATGAGCAATTGGTAGATCCACAGGATGCTGGTCTAGTTACATCTAAATACAACCACTCTCTGTCCCCTAAGATCATGAGAGCTTCCCTCCGACGGAGGCACACTGAGTGCAAAACCACTGGCTGCATGTTTGAGAGAACCCTAAATTTCACACACAGCTACCACAATCACCTAGATTATGCACAGAAAATCCACGTGGTTTGCTGGCAGATTCTGAGAATCCTCCTCCAGCTGCCCTTCAAAGCAGAGCTCTTGAGCTCACTCTGAGGGTGGCCAAACTGCACTGCGTGGAGAGACAGCAGGGGAATTAACTTCCTGTGTAGAGCAATCCAACGCCCAAATTATATCTACTGTTTTACATGGCTACTTTACTGAGACTTGTCTTTTCAACTGTATGATAACTAACCTCTCTTCATGCTTTTAAGTGGAATATAGTGCAGAGAGGAAATTTTAACAAAATAAAAACTAATGGAGCGTTTCTAGTTCCAAGACTTTAAATGACAGCAGAAGATGGACTAAGTAGCCAGCACTGACTTATTACAAATTGGGAAAAATGTGATCTTATCCTTGTATGGCTTTTGCAAAATATACCAGATTGTTTCTAGATGACACTTGGAATCAATCTCAAATCAAAGGTTTTGTTAATGACGGGGTTTCGTGCACACGTGTATGTGCATATATGCAAGTCTGTGCAGATGATTATACCTTATTATCAGACAAAAAGCCAGAAAATCCACACCTCCTTCCCAACTTTATGTCAAAGGGTCAATAAAACACAATTTTAAACCAGAATAAGGAAGAAGAAAAATAAATTGAATATCCTCACTCCATGGAAGAAAGTAAAAATCTTACCCAAGATTTGAGGTACCAGACAACTACTCAAAATATTTCAGTAATAAAAGTACTGATGCCTACTCAATTAACACCTAATATTTTAAATACTATGTCAAATTAATTACAGTACACAGTTTTCCAGCGAAAAGATGGGGATCAGAACATAAAGACAGTTATCAAATCTATTAGTGAAGTTTCCAAAACCTGGGTCTGTTGACAAGTACTTAGATAAAAGCAGTCGAGTCCAAGAGCTTGGTCATATGAATACTTACACCAATAGCAAAGTTTAAAAAATGAGGAACTTTACTACCAACTCTGTGGATGGGTTTCCACAACATTGAGCTCATGCACTGCTACACTTGATGCACCGATGCCTTCCCCTCCCACAGCCACTTTTATGCCATGACAAAGAACAGCTTAGAATTAAGGGGCTCGACAGAGGAAAAAAATCAAGAAAAACAGGAGGGCAGGTAAATAAAATAGCACAAGAATGGAATGTTAATACCTGAAGAAGATATTAAAGAATGAATAGTTAGATAGAAAGAAACAGAAAGAAAGAAGGTAGACTACATAAACGAAAAACTCTTATTTTTTGAGGGGAGAAATGGCAATACAATAAAGAAGGAGGGAGAGGCTGGAAATGGAAGAAGGTGGGAGATAACCAGGAAATCCAATCCACTACAAACTGCACAGCACAGAGAGATACAGGTCAAATGAGGTGTTAAGGAATAGAAAAGGAAAGATACCTGAACTTGAAATGCCCATGCTAGTTATATACTCCATCATATTGCTAACACAAGATTGAGGGGAGCTTTAAAAAACTGTAACAGTTTATTACATGCCTGTTTATTTTTTGTGATGTCAAGGTTTTCCAGATATTAATTTGAAAAATACCTTTCTTTTTTGTATTTTTTGTCTTAGTATCAGATCAATCAATGATGGGCAAGGTACATAAATGATATAAGACATGCAGAAAAAGGTAATGTCTTCCTCCAGAAAATAACAAGAGGATTAATGTGCATCAAAGAATTGGTTTTACTTGAGCTCATAAGGCACCTATTTAATGTCACCATAAAACCTGTCTCTCATTTTATGTTTCAGTATTTTTTTGGAGGTAGAATATCCTTATTTCAGGCAATCTACTATACCAGGTAGCATTTGCATGCTGTACTGAGGAGAAAAAATGTGAAGTAAATAACCACTATTTTCACAATTGTTTAACTGAAAAAGTGTATACATGTTTTTACATGGGTTGAGGGATATATGTGGATTTCATGAGTTCATTTATTAAAACTGTTCTCAAGATCACTAATGAAAGTATTTCAACAATATATTGGTACCTGTGAAACCTTGTTCAACACCTAAGAACATACACCAACATATAGCATACATACAACACCTTTGTGTATAGACGCAAACATGATTTAACAGACTACTGTTAAACAATTTTTTGAAAGGTCATTTTAAAAAGATAGAAAACGTATCTCTCCATCCTAAAACAGGAAAAGCCTCCCTTCTGGAATAGAGGCAACAATCCCAAACAATTCAATTAGCATCAGACAAGGTTAGATGCTTTAAATATCCAACTGCAGGAAAAGTTACTAGCATTAAATATGGTTTTAACCAAAATATTAATCATATATATTTGTCTGTATATATTCTAGGTTTTGTGTAAAACAAAACCAACCAACAAAGCATTGGTTTTAGAGCAATAAATTCAGGAATTGGGTTCTTTGCTTTTTGATTTTCTGGAAGCAATGTGCAGTTGCAATTGCAGTCAAATAAGACTGCAATTCTTCTATCGCAACACTTCAGCTACAGAGCTAAGACAAAGCAAATATGTATTTTTCTATAGCATATACAACGGAGAAGTAAGCCCTTTTGTTGCAGTGCTTGCCTTGCTTCTTTGCCTGTTCTCTACAAACCCTGAAACAATTCCTGGTATATGAACAGCTCTTTCTAAACCATCTCTGTATTAAGCTTGTCCTGTGTTACAGATGGCACAAACTTCAATGTAGCTTAGCTTAGCTTAGCTTCTTAAGTCAAGAATAAGAAGAAGCTTTTGAGGCAATTAGATTTTCTTCACTATCATCAAGTAATGTTCAAGTGTGCCATTAGCACGAGGCCACTGCACGACTCTTCCAAATAGAAATTGCCTTTCTCTTTCAGTAGTCTTCTTTGAAGCCTCACATCATATCAAGAGCACAAAACAGCTTTATGTAACCTCCTCCAAAAAGCAGCTCTGAACATGAGAGAAGGGAACAGAGAATGGATGTAGGTTACAATAAGAGTATTTCCATAAAAAGCGGTCATATCTGACATCTGAGATATTAAATTAAACCCAAAATCTATTTCAAGGCAGGAGAAACCAAAAGGCTATGGCCCTTTTCAGCAATAACCTAAAAAACCTTTTCATCTTACAAAACAAAAATTCAGAGCACCTCCTTTAGAAAATTCAGATCATGGCTTATATCACAGGCATTGCAACCTCACAGTTGCCTTACAATTTAGTACAATGCTGTTCCTGGAATAAATGGAAAGCAGGTTAAAAGGATTTTTTTTATTTTCCAGAATCATACACCCAAGTAATTACCAAAAAAATCTGAAGGCTGACAGAGTACCTCAAAACTGCTTTCTTTTTTTCTGGCTCAAAAGTAAAACCTACACATTCACAGTACTTCCACCACACATTTTACAAAACATTGTTAACTGAGAAACATTATTGCCCTTGGGAAAACCAGTAAGAATTACTTATGATTTTCAGCAGTTCTGTAATTTCCCATTTCCAGCCTCCAAAAATCATCCAAACTTGGTTTACTTAAACCTGCTGGCTGCCATGCCTCACATGTAAAACAAACCGCTTCCTAATGCCAGTAGCTATTAAATATGACAGCAGCAAACACAGAAGATGTCAGTCTGAGATCTGGAACTATGAACACAGAAAGATGTAAATCTCACCTGCCACATGTTTAGTGCTGCAACTGCATTTTAGTCCTTCACCAGCTACTCTCATAGCAACACTCATAGCAACTCTACAAGTGTTCAACATGTCAATTTACATGTCCTCCTATGAAACCACAGTGCAGACTCATCTTCAAAAAAAAAAGTTTTAGGACCTAATTAACAAGAGTAGTGTGGTGATGTCTGCCATTATAAAGTTAGCCAACATCAGGCATTTTAGTTAAAGTGGTTTCTTCCAATAGACATCAGAATTTCCTTTGTTCAAATTGGCTCATTTGTGAAGGAGTCTCTGTACTTGGGAGAAAAATGAAAGGAAGCAGCTTATCAGTAGGAAAACTGGTCCCAACTTAAGTGATTGACTTCCCACCTCTCCCTGTTTCTGCTGTTGAACTAAAGAGTCCTCATCTTGCTGAAGACAGTTCTGATGGTTCTCGGTGCTGCCAGCATGCCCTCCATTCCCCTGCCACAGCCTATTGTTCCCAGAAACCACCAGCTACAGCACAGAGGTGGAAGGAATGCAGGATTTAACAGGTTTTTTTTATCACAAGCCAGCTGACTCCAAACCCTTGCCCTTCACCTGGCACTTTACACTTGCTTTCAAATATTTTATATTTCACACAGGTGCCCATAATGACTCCTAGACAATGCCACAGCCTTGGGCATTGCTATGATTAATATGTTGTGTTATTGTCAATGAAAACCACTTAGAGCATACAGATATGCCTCCAAAGGCAGTGTCAAAAGAGAAACCACCTGTTTCCTGTCTGTTTCACTGCAAGAATAGTTTCATCCCCTCATTACTTACAGCCTCTTTCAATGTGTGGTAGCTTAACTTTTGAAAAATTTCTGACACAAAGTGTCAACTGTCCAGGAGAGCTAAAGAATTCAGCAGAAGAAACCTCAGTTTAAGGAAACTGACACTAGATTATTTATTTTCCATTAAAAATAGGGTCTGTGTACTATTGAAATAATTGCTTGAAAACATCGTAGGTCTGTAAGTGGCAGCAGCCATTCGTACCTTAAGAATAGCCTTACATAATCTTGTTATTAATGTTCCTTGAGTGAGTTATGCACATATCTACCCTTATCAAAGACAACAGGACACCACTCCCTGCTTCCCAAAATTGCTTATGAGGCTAAGAGCTGACCAAAAAAACCCCAAAAAACAAAAAAATATTTTTTGTCACTTAATTGTGTATACAATGGTCCATATAACTTGCGAAACACACAGGCACTGTCTAGGGGGTTTTGCTCTTTTGAGTGTTTTAACATTTACAGAACACATTAATAAAGAACATTTAAAAGCATGAGGCTTAAAGATTTTACAATTATTGCAGTAGAATTGCATCAATTACAGCACATTTTGAAATAGCAACTAATCATTTTAATCCTGAGCACACCTTCAGTTTGGGAGAAAACCTCTCAAAAAACTCTTTTCAAATCACATGAATGTTGACTTTATTTCTTACTTGGCTGGACACAGAATATGTTAAATTAAATCTCTAAAAGTATAAGACATGACCTTATTTTTTCATAGATCATGCCCTATTGTACAGCAAGAGATTCAAGTTGCAAAAGGCAGAAACAAATAGAGATCTGAGTTTTAAGCACAGCTCTCAGGAGATTTCTCACTGTAACAGCCCCGTGCTGCCAGAGGCATGTACGGACATGCCCCAAGGTATCCCTGGCTATCCTCCCAAGAAGGCAAAGCAGCAAAATGTGTAATAGTTCCGATATACTGTGCTTAAAATATGCAAAAACATTCTTTTGCACAGCAAAAATTGAGGACTATAGTTTTAAACAATCACTCCAGGGCTACACTGAATACTTAAACTCATCTGACAAAAATAAAAAAAGGAACTAGGGCTCTGCACATCTGAATTTGGCCATTAGGTGCATACTGGATCCTGACTCTTCTATTAAGCTTATAAAACCTGTTGTCTTGACCAGGTAACCTATTATAACAACTATGTTAACAACTTTAAAAAAAACTGGGTCACAAATTTGAAAGAGCAAGAGTCATTTAGGAGAGAGCTGAAATTCCATTATTTTTGAGCTAAACATCTCCTGCAGACAGAATAAAATTCTTACTGCATGGAAAGTGAAATTTCAGTGTTCACAAAAAACATTCAGCAGAAATTACTTGTGTGCAAACATAAACTTTCATTAAAAGAGCTTGTAGAATGCTGGCCAGAATATAGCTCCTCAATTATCTTCTTTTGAATTGTAAAACACTAATGCTGTTGTTGGTACAGCTTTATGAGGATGTCAATTTTATCATCTTTTTCTGATGGTCTTAGAAAAAGATAAACTGCATATAAAATTGGAAGCTCTTTTCTACTGCTAACTAGAGAAAAGTTACACAGCAATCAGAACTTGACTCTCAAGAAAGCCAGACTATACATATTCCTACTCTACATAAACAGAGGAAAAAGCAAGTATTTTAGAACAAGGAATGGCTTCATCTACAAATAGAGTGCTATGTATTTTTACACATGCTAACTGAAATAAGTTTGAACAAATGGCAATCACACACCTGGAACAAGATATTGCTCAGCATTTCCTAAGTAATTATTTGGTTTTGAAAAGAATGAATTTTAGAAGATACTTATTTTAACAAGAACAAAAGAAAAAGCTGAGAAAGGGGAGTTCTTTCTATGTGTCTGACATCAAGAATTCAATATATTTGCTAGGCATTCAAGACTGATGCTAAAATGAGCTTTTTCTGTGGCACAGTATCTGAAAGACCCGCAGATTCTGTAGTCAGAGGCTCTGTAAAGCGCTATAGTGACCCTAGGTTAAAGAGAGCAGGATCAAATCCCCCTGGATAGGGTCAGTGTACAACCAGTGGGCAATTTTTGAGATTAGCTGTTGAACGGTTTCATCCGAACAACGAGAAGGGCAACTAGATGGTAACTTATACTAATTTAGGTATTAAAGAATTAATTAGCTTAGCTAATTCTCCCCTAATATCAGGAGAGTATCTCCCATTTTTCCATCCCTTCTGCAGGAAGAATTTGAAGCTCTGCCTCCCCTGCTGCTGAATTAAGGCCTGATTGGATAAAAGATAAGACTCAACACCTGGAAATGGAAGAGAAAGTAAACCCTTGTTTCCACCTCTATAAAAGTGCTGGGTTTTCATCTGGGAATGAAGACCCACAACATTTAAATGTCTTTCAGGATACTGTAAGTTACACTAGATGGGCAAATATATATTGAGGTAAAATTTTCAGGGGAACAGTTACTGTTTCTAAGAGCTACTGCTGTCCTGACCATGCATGAGTAGCAACAAGGTTAGTAAGGTGTCCAAACCGGCACATATAGCTACTTCATCAAAACACCACTTTCTGGTTTAGTGAGTGAAACACGAGCATGGAGGAATGAACGCTTCCTGATACTCTGATTGATTTTTCTCCTTTCTAGAAGATATCTCATCATAAAAAAATGAAGTACTATCAAATCTTTGTAGCAAGTCTTGTTTCAGCCACTGTAGTTCATTAGATTTTTACATATGTTTTAACTACTACTACTAAGCACCAACTTACCCTTAAGTTTTTCTTCTTTCTATTTTAGAAAGGTTCTCAGAGAAAAATCCTTTAATCAAGAAAGTAATAATCCTGGAAATCACTAATTCCAATCATTCATGCCATGATCCTGCATCACCAACATTTTCACAAAGCCATCACGAAATCTCCTTTTTACACTTCCTGAAAATAATCTACAAAATAGCAGACAACATGTGCTCCTGCCCTGCCCTCAAATCCTTTGGCCATGTAAATTGAACAAAACAGAACTAGAGCAAAGCTAATACACACCTCCACTTGAAATAGCTGTATTCCCAACTAATGCTAGATTTAATACAAACATTAAAAGCCCTCCCCTAGACCGCAACAATTGTAAAATTGGAAGCTGAGGTGGAAATTAAAAGCACAGAGCAGGAAATCTGCAGTGAGCTTGTTGCAGCCTACAAATATGAAGTAGTTAGGAGAAGGAAAACCTTCTCTGTCAAATGGAAAATAAGGAAAGACCATAACTTTAACAAAAACTTTCACTTGTCCTTTCCCCTGCACTTTTATTTTCAGATATATACACAGAATGTGCTTGAAAGCAACGAAAGAGTGGAGGTACAAAAATCACCCATCAAACAACTGTGCTACTTTTAATAATATATTAAAGGTCCTAAAACAAAGATCAAAAGCAAATATATTTAAGCATTTATATTCAATTCCACATTGCCTGATGACTAATTTGTAAAGAGTGCAGAAGTCCTCACAACTGCAGCCAAAATCATTTGAGAATACTTTGATATAATGCCACAAAGGATATGAGCAGGAAGACGGCAGGAGTTACAAATGGCCAAGTTCCATTAAAAGTGCTAATAAAAGAATAATGGAATTTCCTTGTACAATGAATAAAAAGTGTTTTGTACAGGAGAATTAAGACATGGAGAGGAATATCAAAGTTTCTCATTCATCACTTGCATCTCCTTATTAGATGTTAACTGACTTACTATTACATTTACCTTAAAATGCTTCAATTCAAAAAAGCAACAATCCCATTCAAAAATCTTATTACACTAGTTTTCTTTATTCTTCATGTTTCTCCATTAAGGCCGTTTTCACAGGCCATTAATATCAGCTTTAACCATCCTTGTAAATAATGTGAGACTATTTATAAAAAAATACTAAGTAGAGATGAATTTAACTTGAAATTATGTATAATTATTAAAGTTATAGAATATAACTGCTGTTTTACAATGTTTTTTTAAACTAAATATTCAAGTGGCTGGTAACTACAGAACTCTCACAGCAACAACCTCCCTGATAAATTTAATCCTTTAATTTACATGCTGTGTTTCTTATAGACATATGTGTAGTTACATATATATTGCATCCATGTGCATGTGTTCATACAAAGAGATCGATGCACATACATACTTCTGCCACCTTCTTCTCTCAAATATAAAGCCTAGCTGTTTTTTCCAATATATTTGGTACACGGCCAGGAAAAGAAGAGATAGAGTTCAGAACTTTCCTTTGAAATGTCTGAACAACAACAACAACAAGAGAAGTGTTTCAAATCTTTCTTTGTTTTAATGGATACTTGCAAAATCACTCAAATTTCTCAGAACAGAAGCAGCAAAGACAGACATCTCCTACTGCTGACGAATTTTTAAAGGGTTTTGTGCACTTGTTAAAAGAATATGCCCACAGAGGCATCAAAGATAGGAGGAACTCCATGAAAATATTTTAAAATCTGCTTAACTCCTCTTCAATCTGCTGCTTAATGCTCTCTTTTGCATAACGTCTAGAAGAACCCCATGACATAGTTATAGCACAGAAATACTGTGATCTCAGTCTCTTGGTTCTCCAAAATCTTCTTGTAACAACTTTATTTTTTTTATTTTACATTGCAATGTCCTTAGAGAAAGGAGCTTCTTTTATTTTTTTTTCCACTACAAGATGAAGTATAATAAAAAAGTTGGGTTGGCGTTTTTTTTTTTTTAACCAGGGTTCCCAGATGTTACAAATAAGGACCAAGTTATAATGATGGTGTGTGTTTCTACTTCTTCCCCGAGACAACCACCAGGCTGTTCACACAGCAGCCTCTTCGAACGAGGCTTCCGTGATCAATAGATAATTCATTAGTATCATGTATCTCAGGGCCTAATTGACACAACAGGCTAAGCAACATACTCTAGGCTAACACAGTTCCTAAACAGAGAGCTAGAAAAGAGGGGAATCCAATACCACATATGGTCACTTTGCAGGATTTAGTGTCAAGTCTATCAATTATGCTTCTATGAGGTTAATGCGAGTCACTGGTTTCACAAATCAGAAAATGCACCTTTTCAAGCTTGGCTTAAAGAAACAAAGAAACATTTATGTGACAGCAGAATTTAAGTAACACGCTCAGCGCTTTCAATTTTATAATTTCTTCTCAATTTTGCATTAAACAAGAAATATAGTTACCAAAAATGTTTGGAATTTTTCTTAACAACAAACATAGTCTATTTTTTCCTTACCTTATGATCATATGGATTGTATGAATGAAACAGGTGGGACAGATCCTTCGTTCTCTGTTTTTTCTGTAAAGGAATATTAATAAATAAGCCATATTAGAAAAGTTAAGGGAGAAAGAAAGAGACTACTGATTATAAAAGCTGTGTGCAGGTACAAACACATTCTCTCCCCACTTTGCTAATGAAACTGTAGGTAGGAAGAGCAGTATATGCAGATTAAGGATACTAAATATTAAAGGAAATAATTAACATATATATTAACAATATTAAGGAAAATATCCTTAATAAATAATAAACACTAACCTGTGGAACATCAGTGGAATGTGTAAACAATTCAGATTAGGTTTAATTTTTGCACAATATATTATAAATAATATTTTAGAATACAGATAACAAAACTCAGAGATCAGGCTACAGTCTTGCAAAGACTTGTCTACTATTCTAGCATGTACATGCAGCATTGCTTTGTAGGAGATGAGGTGTAAAGGAAGTCAGTTTGAAGAAGAATCATTTATTATTTGTTGATTTCTTTTGATGCTAATACTCCCATTGCCTTGATTGTGGAAAATTAATAGGTGATATGTCATTTAATGCCAAGGCAAAGGAAAACAAAATTCTTCTGTTCAGAGCATAGTTTAAAGATGAAACCTGCTTAATCCAGCTCCTACTGAATTTAGTCAAAGAGCTTTCAGTGATTTCTGCCGATGTTAAATAGAATTTCTCAGCTATATCCTATGGAGGGTGGGTAGGGAGGGGAGAAAAACACCCTTTGTCTTTAACGCAGGGATGAGTCACAAATAGGTTCAAAGTTTTATTGTGTCAAAATCGATGTTTACTTATCTCACAGCTGGGGAAGGCAAAGCATTGCATGTTGGAAAATGTGTAAAGGGGAGACGACTGCAAGAACTCATTGCTTGTAGTCTGTACCAGTGTCTTATTTAGCCATCGTTTCTGTGAAAGTAGTTTTCCAGCTAAGCTGGAACGATCTGTTTATGTTTCCAGCATGCTGCGAACTAAATAGACAGCTGCATGACTGCAGCATTTATTTTAACTTCTGGAAACTATAGGGCAATTTAGTAATTTTTGATCATGCAACATGAACTATGCATTTTCTTTCTTTGCATAGTTTTTATTTTCACTGAAACATTAAGCAACTTACAATGACTTCTTTTCTGGTAGTACAGCTGTAGACAGTCAAAGTACTTAAAATACTATAAAAATTATCAGAGAAATGTAACAGTAAATTAAAAAGAGATACCAAAATGATTGCTAAAAAGACTGCTTGAAAAAGCGTAATTTAATGTAGCATCAAGCAAGAAGACAAAAGCACTTGAGTTTATGGAAACCCCACCAATCTTTCTAGGAAGAAAACCCTACAAAATTCAGAAAACGTCCAAGTCTTGCTCATTGCAAACTATTTCTCTTGTATTCATTTTGACTGCAATTACTTTAATAACACTCAGTGCAATGATATGACAGAAAACAACACATCTTTCACCCTCAGACTCTTGCCAAAATGCTGGTATCAGACTCAGCTAGACTAGATAGAGTGAAGATGGCTTCCCTTACACAACACACTAACACGGTCTTGAACCTTTTATTATTATAGAAAACTACGGTTTCTTTCCTACCTTTCCACGAAATTTTGTATTTTTGTACAAAACCAAAACTCTCCTGACTGGGGAAATGCTGGAAATTCCTAACACAGAAAAATGTGAAATGAAACTTCTCAAGATGCACATGAAGAAATGCCCCAAAAATCCCAGGATGCTCCATATGCTTAGCTGGGGTAAATCTAAACAGCATTTGACTGTTTTGTATGGAATCTGAGTATACAGAGATAAAAATGTCATAAGCACAGAGTTAAGGTTGCTTAGTGATAATTTCTGTTTTTCTAGAACAACGAGTGTAGTTTAACTCAGACCTCTAAAAACCAGAAATATGTAATATTTCAGAACACAGACACAGGACAAGGAATTCATGCCGCTCCAATGGTAATCCCTTCAACTCCTACAGCTGGCACGAGCCACACGGTATGAATAACAACTTTTGAAATAAAGAAGCAGCATGGTTCATATGACGTGACAGTGGAAAATAAGGTGTCCAAAAGCTCCTTCTCCTTTATCACCTCCAGTGGACTATTTCAGTCCCTAAACTACCTATTTACATGTGTGTCCCCAGAATTTCTTCCCTTGACATAGCTTCATACCCCTATTTATGTTTCCTCAGCTTAGTCCAAAATCCCTTTCAAGTACCCTTTGACTAATATAAAAACTTTTCTTTCTCCACTCTTTCTCTTCAGTGTTCTGATTCTCCAGTCCTTTGTTCTGTGCCAACAATGCTGCCAAAATCACATTGTAAAAAGCCACTCAAAAATCCTCTCTGAACTTAGGCAAATGTACTGTCTTATCATATTGTTCCACGTGCAGTAGCACTATTGCTTTCAAACATGCTCATAGACCTACAGAGAATATATTCTAATTCTTTCTGAAAAAATTCTATTTTCTTTCCAAATTAGCATGAAAAGACATTCCAGGAGTCTGACTGCAACATCAGACTCATAGCTTATTCCTGTACTTCTCTCAGTCTTGCCATACGGTGATAGAGAATCCTTAGTTTGCAGCACTTAAAGAAACAAGTTTAGGGAGATGAGACAGAAAAAGGGAGAAATTCAGATCCTATACTGATGTAAGCCACTAAAAAAATATATGTATATGACCGTAAAAACAAATTTTCAGTTTTCTGTTTCAAAAAGTTGTAAAAATACCACCTTATATAGGAGATAAAAAGGAGACACTTTCTATATCTTTAGCTAGTAAAGTACGTGAATATCTGATGAAGAATGAATTAAAATGCTGCTGCAGGACTGAGTTAAATACTGTAAAACCATATGTGCTTGTACACCTAAGTATGCCGGGATGGAAGGGTTTCCCTAAATAAAACAATGCATTTTCTAAGTGAGTTATTTCAAGCTCATTACTAAAATACACATAAGTAATTAACTACTTCTCAAAAGACTGGTAGTGTCCAAGATATTTATAAAAGTAAGAACCAGAAACCAACATTAACTAATGACATTTCTTAGGACAGCACACACAGACAATATTAGTAGAGAGGAAACAACACATTACCACAATTTCATTATTTCCCCCATCCTGTAAGCAGATATGCAATGCAAGTAACACACACTTTGCTCTATTTATTTCCTTTCTCTCTCTCATTTTGCTGGGCCTCAGATTCTTGATTACTGAGATTTATGAAAGGGATACTGGTCATCCAACATGCATATTATAGGTTTAAGGCTTAGTAATAATAAAGGTCCCTTTTACAGCAGTCTGGAACTACACACCAAGCTGAGTTGTGACCTTGGTGTTTTTACTCTTTTTCTTACTCATTGATCTTGAGCAATAACGAAACTTTTTCTAATGCTTTAAATGGACCATACTGTGGATTCTTATGCTACTTTTAAGCATGAAACATCACTTAAAGAACACTAGAATGTAAAATATCAACCTATCAACAAATAATCACAACAAACTCTGTAGTGCAGAATGAATCTAAAACCATTTAAAATATTTTTTGCCCAAGTAAGTCAGCATAGAATTTTGTGTTGACTACCTTAGAAATTTTTTTTTTCAAATAATGGTGTGATAATAGGGTAAAAGTAGGGGTATCCTAACAATAAATTTTTATAATCAGAACACACTTTAGGAAAATAATTTTACAAATGGAATAGTTATAACAAATACTAAACATTGTAGGCTCAGACATGTATATTGCACTTATCTTGTGATCTTCTTTTCATATTCAGGTGATAATTACCTGTCTTTCAGATGATTTTAATGTAGCCCAAAACTTGTTTATTTTCTTTTCAAGCATGGTATCATAGGTCTACAATGTTTATTGTGAAGGAGAACTACAACATCGCTGAGGTATTTATATTATCGATTACTTAGAAGCTACTTAAATGGAATATTCTCAGATTTTCATCTAGGAAGAAAAGGGACAAAATACTCCCAATATGAAGGTATTACTGCTTTCCTTTAGACTTGACTTTCAGTTTTATAAAGCCTATTTTCACCTTCAAAGTTCTTAGTAATTCCAGCCTAATACTGTGACAGATCTGCAGATTCTGGCAGTTCCACTGAAGGTCTCAGCATCAATATATCGCCAGAAAAGTTCTCCTGCCTTTGTTTTCTTGCTCCCATGATTTAAAATCATTCCAATATACAGGGCTGCCTTCAGCAACAAGAACATGTATCTGTTTCTGTTCAAATACTTTTCCTTCATGAGCACAGTGAATAATGACACGTGTCAAGGCACTCAGATTAGTGTCTTTATTGCAGTTCTCTTCCCTCTCCTACCAATCCTCTCCTGCATTTCTCTTTTACATTCTGCTGATCAGAATTAAAAAACAATTTTATTTTGCCACAGGAACCTTATTTAATTTAGAGTTCATAAAGCATCACACCCCCATCCTTGAGCATGCTATTGGTTGTTAACCAATAGTAATACTGTGTTTTTCTATCAAGCAAGTCTGGAAAACCACATTAACTCCTTCCGTAGTATCTACTGAATTGCATAATTTAAAGTCACATTAAACTTAGTGAGTCAAGGAAAAATTTAACTACAACTTTGATACACTTTGGGAGAAGAATGAAGCAGCTTTGCAAGTATTTTCGCAGTATTTCCTCCAGAATAACAGATGTTTTGCAAGGAATAAACTTTCAGTATAACTGAAAGCACAGAGGTTCCAGAATAACAGATGCTTGCAAAACTGTGAGACTGGAGCTTTCTTTTCTGAAACAGCACTTTCTAACATGTCTTGTGTTATGGAATTCTCTGACTTCAGTAGCATCCATTTTCTGATCAGTAAAAAAGCTGTCTTTCTTTTCCTTTATGTTAGTTACATCTGTGATCTCAAAACTACAAAGGTCTTGGGTAGTTCCAAACTCTGAACTCTTATAAATCAGAATGAAGCAGGTAGCACCCTACCGAAAGACACCCACTGGACTAACTTCAAGCTCCACAGATTCACTTGGCAAAATACCAGAGAGGGAGATAGCAACTACTCCAATCAAGGTACATTTAAAAGCCTTGCTTGGAGATTCAATCCATAAAGCCTTAAATCTATGCACCTATAACCACAACAGAATATGAGCCAAGCCGCTGGAACCACCATGTTATCAAAGTTAGCAGATGGCTTTTTGGTCTGCAAAACAGCTTTTAAAAAAGTGATCAGAAACCAGTGAACCATTCTGTTTGACCTCAGTTATTCAATGCATCACCCTCTTAGAAATGATCCTGAAAAAAACATTGTGCCTCAGCCAGATTTCTTGATAAAATCATACCTGGTGCTCATTCTGCACTTGCATCCATGCCCTGTAAGGTCTGAAAGAACAGAAATGACAATACAGGTCTGACAAGTTCTCTGCTTCCTATTGCTAACTCACCTCTACTGACATTATTCCTGTTTGTCTGATCCCATCTATAATGAAGCATACAAAATAATTTGGGGATTAGCTAGTCTTTTTGACCTAACCTACCTGAATCACTGTGTTAAAATAAATTCAGTGTTCTATTTCAACTACTGACCCACACATATACTCAGCTTGCTTTAAGAAATAACTTTCTAATAGTTTTTGATCCATACATGGAAAATATCACTTAGTGTATAGTGTGTTATTCAGCAGATCACGTCAATGTTCCAGGACAGTGGACTATTTTTCAGCTCCAATTAACAAAAGAACTATACATTCATAATTCATATTTTTTATACTTTTTTTACACACAATGATTCTTTTAAAAAAATAGAGCATGGTTCTATGACTCCATGCAATGTGGTTTTTGTCTAAAAGAGCAAAATATATAAAACTTCACACAGCCTTACTGATCATTAATACCAGAAAATGATTGCAAACATTAAAGGAGTACTGTTTTTAGGATTATAACAACACAAATGGTTATGGTTTAGTCAATTTTACATTTTATGTAGAGGTTCTGATTTATGGAAAATTATAGACATTTTCAAAAAACAGCATAGGATCTTCATAAGAACATCTGTCAACCTATCTGAAAATAATTTGTTGAAGGATCCATTTTCAATTAAACCATGTGCATTGCAATTTCCTCCTTCTTACCTCCCATATATTAGCTATGCAATGCAGACACTTCAAACTCATATATTTTGCAAATATTGCTGAATTTTATTCCTTCTAGTAAATTTGAGAGATTTTAATTTATCTACGATTAATGCTTGTTATTCCTGTCACTTTTTATTAGAGAGACAGGCAATCACCAATCATATGAAATTCAAGGAGGGCAAAGTGCTGGATTCTGCACCTGGGATGGGGCAAATCTGGATGTATGGACAGACTGAAGAATGAGATGCTAAAAAGCAGCAGCACAGAAAGGGACCTGGGGGTTCTGGTCGATGGCAAGGTGAATGTGAGTCAGCAGTGCCCTGGCAGCCAGCAGGGCCAACCCTGTCCTGGGGGGCATCAGGCACAGCATTGCCAGCCGGGCAAGGGAGGGGATTGTCCTGCTCTGCTCTGGGGTAGCCTCACCTCGAATTCTGGGGGCAGTTTTGGGTGGCACAGTGTAAGAAAGACATTAAACTGTTAGAAAGTGTCCAAAGGAGGGCCATGAGGATGCTGAAGGGCCTTGAGGGGAAGCCGTAAAAGGAGGGGCTGAGGTCACTTGGTCTGTTCAGCCTGGAGGAGACTGAGGGGAGACCTCATCGCAGTCTGCGACTTCCTTGTGAGGGGAAAAACAGGGGTAGGTACCAATCTCTTCCCTGCAGTGACCAGTGACAGGACCTGAGGAAATGACACTGAGTCAGGGGAGGTTTAGGTTGTTTATCAGGAAAAAGTTGCTCACCCAAAGGGTAGTTGGGCACTGGAGCAGGCTGCCCAGGGAAGTGGTCACAGCACCAAGCCTGACAGAGCTCAAGAAGCATTTGGACAATACTCTCAGGCACCGGGTGTGATTCTTGCGATGTCCTGCATGGGCCAGGAGTTTGACTCAATAACGTTCCAACTCAGGATATTCTACAATTCTATGATTCTATAAATTATGCAAAATTTATTCTGAAGACTTTCACAAAGCAATTCTTAAGTTCAGAAAAAGCCTTGCTCATTTTGAGGGTCCATCAATTTTGTATAGTTTGCAAAATGCTCTGTCTCACTTCTGATAGATTTGTATATTTGAAATTCATGTAGAAATTTCACAGTCTATATGAGGTGGGTATTTCCTAAGGATGCCAGTATAACTGATTAGAAAGACTGCTTAGGTCAAAAACAATTTGTAGAACAAAGTATCTAGCTGAATCTTGGCCTGGGGTATCAGCCATATTTCACATTAGATTGACACTAAATCAGAAATAAGGTGATTGGTCATAAAGGATACACTGTTTGTGAATACGTATAGTTATTGCAGCCAGTTACAAAATAATATAAACCAGAATGAACTGCAAACTACATCTTAGTAATGAAATGTAATTTTGAAATATCTATATATCTATATCTATAGATATGTTAAGCCCAGAACATACATAAGCCCAGGACAGACGTGTCTGCAGGGCACTCTTTTCCTTTTCATGATCTGGTGAGGTATCTGTGTGCAGATACCACACACAAGCAGCATTGAAAGCACCAGGTTTTCCAGCCTTCCAAGAAGAACAGAAAGAGAAGTGCTGGAAAGGGTACAGTGTGGTACAAACTGTGAGGAGCAATGCTCACGTGCTTGCTGTGTGACAGAGACCACATGCGTACCTACAACACACGCATTCACTAGGCACACAAAAATTGCTCTCACTGTTTTATCTTCTTCTGTTATTCAGTCCTCTACTCTACTTCTAGGTTTTCAGGAATTCCAGGTTCCAAGATTTTTAGCCCAATGACCAGAGGTGCAGGCGCAGCAATGGCAACAGTGGAACATACGAGTTCCAAAGCACTCACTGACCTGATCGACTGTGACAGCTTTGAGGGAGTGTACTTGGATTATCAAAGACAGATGAAGTTCAAGAAAAGGTCACCAAGAACCCACCTCAGGATATTTCAGTGTCCTTTCCTTCCAAAGCACTTTGTATGGGCTATCATAAATGTTACATTGTTTGCAAATGATGGACAAGATTAGTTGCCTCCATTATACAAATTAATTTGCTATCTGTGTTAAGTCACAAACTATTACACCTAAACTACATTCTCATTTGAAGAAGTCCACAATTTTGAAAATTTTCTGTTCTGCTTCCTATATCCAGTTTCAGGGAATAAGTTATTATTAATTACTACAGCTGCTGGCACTGTTTTTAGCTCTGAGCAGTCTGGTTTATAAAGTGAATTAAAATTTCAAATTAAAAAATAAATTTTTTTTTCAGTTTTACTTAAGTTGCCCAACTGTAACTCCAGCGAAAATTACAAAAAGGCTCAGTTAAGACTTCTTCCATGGTTCTTCCACTTCATTATGAACCAATGAACAGGACAGAAGAATAAAAAGTAGATTGGAGATAAAACTGTTTTCTCCCTTAAAATCAAAGGCTATTCTACCTTATATCTGAGAGTATCTTCCTTTCCTTCTATTCAGCACAGGCGTATGTGGTGTTCAAAATTTCTGATGCTATTTCAGCTTCCTTGCAACTAAAAATCTTACAATTCCATCAGGGTTTTCATACAGATTCACAGGGGAAAGAGGATGGGTAATGAATGCTCATGGCCACTACAAATCTTGAAGGACTACATTTTTCAAAACTGTCTTTTTATACAACATATGTTCTGCACATGCCTGCAAGCATCAGTCCACAAAGTTACATGATGTTAACAGCAATTTCATAATCCTCGCAAATTCTGTAACTATTTCTGGCCTGACAATGAAGTTTAGAAAGAACTCTACTTCTTCCTCCATATGTATATTCTCCATATTTTATTCTCCAATTCTTTTTCTTAACAACATGGCGTAGATTGAACCCATAGTTGTACTTTACTTTCAGATGTTCAGATTTTCAACTTGGATTTGTATAAATTTATGAGGAAGCTGCTGGTAATTTTCAAACCGACCAGTTTCTGCTGTAAAAAAAAAAACAAAATTCAAAGAAGTAGAACACCAGCTAAGTTGGTTTCCTAAGTGTATTTCCAAACTAGCTTTGAATTTTGACTTGTTTTCTCAAGAAACATAGTTGTGCTCCTTAAAAGCACAAGACTTCTATTCTACACCAGTGTAAGATTTAAGAGCCACAGCTCCAGGCTAAAATAAAAATACTTTCGTCCTTTCTCAGGGGTCTGACTCTGCACTGTCCAGCTGTTACTGTGCAATTTAACTTATTCCCCAGATTCAGCTATGAACTGAATTTTCAGCAGCTCCACAGGCAGATCATTTATAGCTCTCAAAAAGGGTTCGACCTATTTTAAAACCTACCAGCTCAACTGTCTCCCACAACAACAAAAACAGATTTTCATTTCAGCGCCTGGTCAAATAACTTAAAGTGGTTTGAGCTTGAGCTGATTCTAGCTCTAAAATAAAATGGTCTTTAAACATTTGTAAAATTCTGTTTAGTAGTTTTGTCTAACCACAAAATCTCTATTCACAGGTAATTACGGTCCTTTGAATTCATTGCAAAAACCCGCAGTTCTGGCTACATGCTGAACGGTGAGCACTGGGATAGATTTAAAGATACAGCATAAAAGCAGTCAAATGTTTTCGCCATCTTTAAAACAGAGGAAAAGAAGAACCAGGCTTTCATAGGTCAGCCAGTTTATATAGTTCCTGAAAAAAACAGGGAGGAAAACATGCAAAATTATTTCCAAGCATCTAGCAGGTAACAAGAAGAACTGACATTGATATGGCACTAACCAACAGACACACCAATCAAAATAAAACCCATCAAAGAATAATTTGGTTTGTAGATGAGAGAATTCATAGCTATCTATGGTTTGTAGGGCTTTCTGCAGTATCTCACATGTTGTTCTCATAAAAATCGTAAGGGAACATGATGTAAATAAAACTACTAGAAAGCAACTTGCTGGAAAACATTAAGTTGGAATACTACAATAGTTCAGTGAAAAATATGAAGAATTATATATTGTTTTTTTCTTCATGGTCTACCTTCCCCTCTAGACTTCACATTTTTAACTCCCTGGTCCCAAAGTTGACATGGAAGTCTTCACTCACGTCTTTATTCTAGAAGAATAGTAAACAGCAAATAAAAGTGTACTGCTAAAAAATGAATTGCAGTACAGAGGTTCAGCAGTCAAACTCAGACGTTAATCATTCTTGGCTTCTCTTACACATCAAGAACATTCTGCATGTTACACTATGTATTATTGCATGTGCTGGGGAGGGGAGATGCGTGTGAGGGGCCAAGAATCTTTGATACACCAGAAGCAGTTATCACAGCTGCATCCAATTCTTGGGGCATGTAATGCCATTTAGTCACAGCACTTAACAGGGGAGCTCATAGTCAGTGATGGCAGACTGAAGTAACAGTACTGCTGAATAAGTGGCATTGTTCCTTTTTCTACTTACTTTTCTTTCCTTTTCTCCCACCTTATGATCTCCACAGCATTCCTCTTTAATTTTAGAATATCCCGACATAATCCCATTGCATGATCTTTGGATTGGCCACCACTAATCAGAAGCGAGAAGTATCACTGATTCTGCTATGTCTGTGAGAATTAGAATTAGATGGTACCTTCCTTTCTGGGCATTTAAATCACATTAACTAATTAAGTCTACCCAAAGCTGCACTCTCTCAACCTTCAAGTTCTTAACAGTGCCATTGGTTCTGTCACATATCACAGAGTACATGAAACCTTATCAAGTTATTTCTAAATTCATATCAGACAGAAGATGAATTCTTTCCTTGCTTTAGGTCCAACCCTGGCCTCCCCAGGCACATTGTGCCACATCACTATCCACTAAAGTCTGAAACATATGCTCAAAGGCAAGAGTGGTCCTCAGTTGTCATCTTTCCTCACTGTCTGCTCAGCAGGGAGCTTACCAGCATTTTCTTTGATGGGACACCTACAAGGTCCACCTGTGCTTCTTTTCTTTGGAGCTCTGCACACGGCAAAAGGTGTCCCTTGCACAAGCAATGCTATTCCCTTTGCTGTCCAGCTGCCTGAAGTTAAAAAATGCTGAAGCAGAGGACAGCTAATATTGCCTGATGCAGGAATGGTTATTTTTCAGTCAAGCTGGTGCAGTTTGGCAACATTTGGATAATTACATATTTTGAATAGGTAGGAGCACATGAGTTTCCACAGAAGATTCAGCTGTTTATGTGCAGAGATTCAGAACTACAAAACCTATATCCATCCATCCATCCAGCAAAGGCGGAATTCAACATCACACTGTATCTACTGGCACTCAAGAATGCCTGTTTCTAGTGCCTTGCAGAATTCTAATCAAAGAGAGTTATGGTGGATCTGCAGCCACCCAGCTATGAAAGCGTGTCATGAAACTTCTTGGAGACCTCCCAGAGGGAAGTAAAAGTAAAGCAGTCTAAGAAAAAGAAGTAGCCATTGTAGAATAAAGGCCACAAAATTTCTGCTCCCACAGATATGATCAAATACAACTTGTCTGGCAGACATCACTGAGGTGTATATTGTATTGTGCTATTATGGAAAAAGTCTTAGTGCATTATGTACTGCTCCTGTAACTGGGAAATATGGGAACAGATCTGTGATGGTTTGATTAAATGGAGGGGGATACAGGGTCTGATCACTGATATTTATTTCTCCTAATAATGATGAGTGTACTAACAGTGTGTTAGTTTTCTAACTCTTCAGGGTGACCGAGCAGCTGCAGCAGCTGCCTCTGGCCAGCTCTGTATACTCAGCATGACGCCACATGGTATAGAATATCCCTTTGGCCAGCTTGGGGCAACTGCCCCAGCTGTGCAGCCTCCCAGCTTCTTGTGCCCCTCCAGCCTTCTTGCTGGCAGGGCATGAGAAGCTGAGAAGTCCTTGATTTGGTATAAACACTACTTAACAACAACTAGAAATATCATGCAGTGGTACCAACATGATTCTCATATTAAATCCAAAACACAGCACCAGACCAGCTACTAGGAAGAAAATTAACTCTATCCCAGCCAAAAGCAGGAGAGTTATGAAGTTTGTAAATTGGTTATTCACCTCAGTATAGTAAGCATAGTGCTTAATACAACTAATACAGAGAGAGAAAATTAATGAAACACTTCAGAGGAATTAAAGGAAATGGTCAATAGTTGACTGACAAAATTTTCTAGCTCAGAGCAACGTAATCATCTACAGAAATAAAGAAAGAGAGGGAAAGAGAGAGTGAATATATAGTCTTTCATTTCGATATCACTAAAAATGCTTTTTTAAAAAATCTAGTAATTACACCAATAATTGAAACCGAATTTCTTACACTATTGAAAATATATACACAAAGATTAGAATCCACACTGCAGTTGATAGCAGTGTCATCATGAAGCTGCAGTCACATTACTGCTCTCAGATCAGCTGCCATCTTCTATTCTCAGTAGAGATGAACCTAATTGTACCCTGTTATGATCCTTATTTTCAAAATGGCTATTTCCTCAAGTAATTTCCAAGTGACAGAAGTCAAGTTGATCCTGAGATGATAATCTCCCCTAATGTTTCAGAAATTGTGATGGACCAAATCACAAAGACAGGGAAAAAAATCTTGCAAGTCCTCACATGAGTAATAGCTGCCTTGAAAAAATAAAGACCAGAGAAATTAAAATTATCAAAACCATAAGGAGTTTTACATACTCTTAATTTTAGAGAAGATTAACTTCTACACTTAGAATTATTCTGATCCATTGCAATGCAGCTAAATATGAGTTCCCTACCAGACACATATAAATCATGTTCTCTTACATTGCTTATTATTAGTTTGACTAGAATCTGTAATTTGAGTTATGCAATTATCAGCAGTATCTCTTTTACAAATAAACACAGTAAAGAAATGGAGAAATTCAGATACATAACAACAATAATAGCAGCGATAACAGTTCAGAAAGTAGCATTCATCATTAACACACTTTAGAGGGAGAATTTTCTGCCCACTGGACACAAGGAGCATCCAGACTGATCTCTGAAACAGTGTATTTAGCAGAATGTGGATAAAATGGGGGCAAAGGCAAGAAAAAAAAATTTGGGTAGCATTTAAATTCTGGACAACATCTTGGCTCATTTTCCATGCACATGATTCAGCATTACTGTAATTGCTTATTTAAAAAAAAAAAACAAAAAACAAAAACAAAACCATGCCTAGGTTTGTTTTAACTTTTCTCTAAACTGGAGAGAGTATTTATAGTAAGGATAATCTAATTGATGGTTATGAAATGATGAGACCATGTAGACAGATGTCTGATTCTCCATGGACATTTTTTCTCCAGGAGAAATAAGAAAGGCCTGCAGCCCTAGCTGTCTTTTCTGAATTTATGGTGGCAGAACTGTCCGTCTGGATTAGTGTCATCTGCCCTTTTAGCAAAATATCGGTGCCTGTAAGGCTTTCAGTGATAAATTATCTATGTGAAGGGATGATTCCATGTTGACCTACTGATTGGTTTTTTCTATTAAGATAAGCTCAAATGAGGATTTTATCCAAAATGGTAATTATATTTAAGATTATCAAAAAGATCCACTAAAATTATGAAAGTACTAAATATTACTATGCTTCATACTCTACAGATTGTCTCTAGAAGTGGTGAGGTCTTCCAAAAAAAGCTAATCTAAAAGGAACTGACATGGCAAGTATGTTATTATTGCAGCTGTGATACTTGGGCAGAATCAAAGCCATCTTGAACCAAAGCTGGTGAAGTGGAACTCACTAAAGTGGAGTAGTTGGACATTAGGAATGGATTTGTGCATTGCAGAAGTATTTAAAAACTGAAATAACATAGCAAATATATTCGGTCTTTAGAAAAAAATAACAAAGAAGAAAAGAATAACAGTTGCCAAATAACTTGCTCACTGTTTCAGCATCTGTTTTTAAACAGTACAGACAAAATTCTTTTCCCATAAAGAGATGCTACCAACAGATCCACTGCAGAGGATACTGTCATAAGCATCCTGTGGAAGCACCAAGCATACAACTTCAGGCTGGTGATCCAATGCACACTGAGACACTTGCACAGAACAGCTGCATGGCAGCGCATGTGCTATTTCTTACCCAATGCAAATGCAAAAAAATGAATTCATTAACGTGGATAATGTTTCATTAAAGGATGAAAGGGATGGTTGTGTGCTACTTCCTTTTCCTAGCAGAGAAACATAAGTTACTCTAAGCAAGGAATGACAAATTAAATGCCTGTCCATTTCTGGTAATGCAGGAAAGACCATCGGCTGCCGTCTAGAAGTAATGTGAGTATAAAACATAGGAGATTAGCACAAGCTTTTCCTTCTCTGTTTGACTAGTTGCTCTCCATTTCTACTAAGAGATAAAAGAACAAAGGATCTCATAACACAGGATTTTTGAAGGACTACAGGGAAGAAAAAGAAAAAAGAGAAACAAAATCTATTAATTACAGATTTTCATCAGCCCTGGATTAGAGGCCCCATCTTCTTTGAAGGTTCTAATTCACTGAAAGCAATAAGTACTAGTGCTACAAGTAAGAAGAAAGAATGTAAAACTGGGTTAAATTGACAATTACCATTTTCCAAGTAATACTTCTAACCACAGAACAGCTAATGTTCTTTTAATAATTTATCTCTTCGCAGATTGTCTTCCCATAAGCACCCAGTTAAACAGAAGTGGGTAAATTAACTTAAGCTCTCTGCAACTACCATGAAAACAGCATGCTTAAAAACTTGTGCTTAGGAATACAAACCTGAAACATAGATCAGTGTTTTGATTTTTAAACTCCCTACCTTCCAAAAATTACATTTCTGAACTTTTTTTACATTTATCAAAGTATATAAAAAGCATTCAAGACTAAGACAAATAATTCAACCGTGTGCGTTGGTTACACTAAGGAGACTATTTCAACAGCAGGTATTTATATTTGAAAACTTACAATTTCCCATTATGAGATAGTCTATAATAAATGAACAGTCATTGCTCAAGCTGCACTACACTAAACGATAAACCGAAGAAGTCAGATATAATCTTATTTTATGTCTCCAGCAGCTAACACATCCTATGGAATTCATGGTATATACTGAGAGTAAGCAGAGATACTTTGTTTAGCTTTCCGACATATAAGCAAAGGGATACAAGTCCCAGTATATTGTTTTGACTTTGTGTTGGTGTACCAGGATACATAAATTGAAAGAAATAGGTTTTTATTTAAATTGATTTACATTGGTGGCTGACTTTTATTCTTACACTGAAAGGAAATATAAATGTTATTTATACCCATAAAAATGATACAATAATGACTTGAATTACTACAGGCATCAATCTTGTATACTTTCCTGTTTTGAGATTCAGATTACAAAAATAAAAAATTCAATTTTTTGGAGATAAATCAAACCATGCCTTCTGATATGATTGCTATTATTATTGCTTATAAATAGCTATTTATATCAAACAAAATACAGTCAATAGGCATGTACCTTCTATATAAAACCAGGCTGTTTTTCACCTTGGAATTTAAGATGAGAATGTTCAAAGTTAGAAAGGGGAGGAGAGGGGAGGGGGGGAGGAGATGGGAGGGAGGCAAGGCAGGAAGGAAGGCAGGCGGGAAGGCAGGGAAGCAGGCAGGGAGGGAGGGAGGGAGATCCAATTTTAATAATGGCCTTTGAAGGAAGTAAATGGGCAGTGCATAAGGAGAGTCTCAAGAAGTGGCCTATAAATTTGATATGTGACAAATAAATCAGAGACTATCATTGCTCTATTATTAATACTTTGCATAATTATTTGCAATAAGCTTGAGATTGCTGGAGTCAAATAAGTCTTAAAATGGAAAAAAAATTACTATGTATAATCAATCAGCTACTACTCTTGGTAGTCATTCACCCCAAACTTGATAGAAAGCAGACAAGACCTTCAGTATAACCACTGTATTAGCCTTCCTCACAATCTGAACGGTCATTTATATATGAAAACACATTCAGTGATCTAGCTAGCATCATTTCCCTTTCTGGACTGAAAACATCTTTCATTTGAATGTGGCACAGTTCTGCAGAAAATGTATGTTTTGGTGTACATCCTTTATGTATTAAAGGCATCTGAAAATGGATCTTACCACTGCAGCTGGAACTTGAGGCATTTTTGCAGCTGGGGTTCCTGGGCGTGGGTAGAATTGATTAATAAACAAGCTCGGAAACCTGTACAGTTCTACAAGTTTCATAGTTTCTTGAAAATCTTCATCTGTCTCTCCTGGAAAACCACAAATGATGTCTGTAGCAATTGTTATTCCAGGCACTCTGTAAAGAAATTAGAAAGAAACACTTAAGTAAGGACATGTAAAAGTCTTGCTTCCTTAAAAGCTAGTGTGCATAGACTCATAACCTTCAACTTTATCTACAGAAATTGAGATCTAAAAGGATCTTTGGGGAAGAAAGATTTTAACACCATTGCTTGGTAATGAGAAATGCATTTGATGCACAGCCAGGAGCACAAGGAATAGAAGATATTGCAGCAAATACTGGATTAGGATTGTGACAGAAGAGTGAAAACATCTGGATCAACTCTTCCTTCAATCAAAATTAGAGGTAATCAGCAGACCTTGTTACTTCTTGAATTCTGATTGCTTAATTCATAAAATGTAAACCTTTTGAGACTCAGTCACTAGAAAATGTCAACTATTTAATGTTTTATAATGCTGCTATCAAAGTAGAACAGAGTATCTGAAAGAGGGGACTGGCATGTCATACCACCTAGCAAATTTGAACAAAATTGGCTTAGGAGCCAAAAACATATCTTTAGTCACAATTTAATTTTTAACTAGGTATTCTAAAACATCATCCTATGCCTTGCTTTAAAATGAAAACAAAATACTTAAGTCTACAAGCGCACAGGCACTGAGTTGTCTTGTTATTTTAGCAAGATCAACATCCCTAACTGTTCCCCTTGGACTGAATACGCAGAACCCTTACACACATCAGGTTAAGAGAGCACAGCTGACAGAGACAGCCCACAGATACAGAAGGATGCACAGAAGAGGGTGAAGTTAGGGGGCTTCAGTTGAAATTGTGCCACTGTCACAGTCTTGGACAGGGCGGCAACATGCCATGAAGATTTTTCCCCACTGGAGCAGCCGTCAAGGCACCCAGACTGAGCTTTGCGTGAGAATAATGATAAACATCCTCTGGAGAGAGGCAGAAACATACAGTGCTCAGTGCTCCCTCCTGACTGTTTCCACAATGAAGAGTTGACCCTATACTGCCAGTAACAATGATAAACTGGAGAAAATATGACTTACGGAGAAAAGTAAGAACTCTATAAAAATATTGGTGGTATCTACCTTGAAACTGGCTCTGTTTCAAGTAGGGGGAATAGATGAGATGTCTTCCAGAGGTCCCTTCCAATCTAAATAATTCTACAGTACTTATGTAGGCTATAGGCAAGGGAACAGCTGAGAGAGATTGTTTTAGGCGTCAATGGCATAAAGACAACTGTCACAAGCAAAGTTCACACTTGAGCTTAAGAAGGGATCTCCACAACTGTCTCTAACCTGAAGAAATGGATGGAAGGCTTCTCTTCCCCTCATCTGGTCAAGACAATGCAGAACTGTGAATGTCAATGCATGTAATCAAAATTACATTTATAAAGCATTTGAATAGCCAAAGAAAACTCTAATTTCTTATTCGACAGTATATCACCACAGAAAAAAAATAATGCTGTGGTTATAGTGAGTGGAGAAACTTGAGTTTGAATAACTGAAAGAAAAACTTCCCGGAAGAAAAACTTCCTGAAACAATGAGTTCTACTAGAAAAGGAAAATCTGTTTGCTGAAGACCCAAGAAAAGGGAAGCAGAGAATACTGTTCTTATTAATTTGATTAGATGCAATATTAGACCATAGCTTATATTGACCACAACAGCCTTCAAACCAATTGTATATCGCAGTAAATATATTTTGTGATTTTTTTTTCCCGAAACTTAAATTTTCTTTTTTCTTCAAGTATTGGCAATGACCTTAAATAAAAGATGAATGTCTTGTCCTCCTTTTAACATGTGTCTGGACATATAGGTAGCCACACGGGAATTTATCAGATATTATTAGAATCTTCTTCCACCTTTTCCTTATGAAAAATCCCCACCAAAGAAACCAAATACTATCAATTCCTTTCTGAGTTCATGAATTCAGACTCCATCATCTGAGCCGAGGTTAAAAGATGGCATTTGAACGACAAATCAAAACCAGTATAAAACTGAACATTTTCAAGGACTTGATCCAATAACCCTAAGTGGAAAACACAAGCTGGATATTGTACAGAACATCAGAAATCCCCAGAGCTGATGGCTCAGCACCCTCAGTTACCATTGCTTTCTTAAGACTGACAAACATCGAGATATGAACTTCTGCTTCATATCAAGTAACAATGAAACTCCTTATCTTTCAGGACCGGGTGAAGAGACCAGCACTGCATCCTGCAACATGATTTTGTTCATACCACAAATATCTTGTGCAGCAGTACTAGGCTCATGGAAGAAAGAGTACATTACTTTATAAACCAATGCCACCTAACATCAGCTGCCATTTCTCAGAACATGAACAGAACATTCATTACATTTGACAAAACCATTATAATGAAGTTATTTTATCCATTTTAATGACACTATTGGCAACAGTCAAAGCATTTATTACCAATGGTAGTAGTAATACCATCCTTTATAAAGGCCTGGTTGTTTCTATAGCAACATGAATTATAAGGTCCAATCAAGCTAGATACAATAAAATATGCTCTTTTTCTCCATAACACCAGTTGTCATTCAGTTAAAAGGAAATTACATATTTTAAAAATTCATAAACTCTACAAATGTCTGAACTCCATTTGCTGATAAGGTGTTAATTATCTTAGTAATTAGATTTCTTCCTGGATGGAATTATTACACACAAAGAAAAGCCTGGGTACAAAAAGAGAATAAGGACCATGGTGTATTCAGCAACAGCAATTAATTACAGTTCTATCCAGTGTAACTGCCTAAAATATGACATTGCATAGTGCATTTTTATATCACTGCTTATTATATTGTTTAACAAGCAGTTTAAAAAGGGGAGAAAAGCATGAGATTTCACTCAAAATAAAATCCAAAATGACAAAAATCAAGCTCTTAAAGACTTTTCAAAGCAGTGATGAATAAAAATATGTACAATTAGTTCCACATGTGAAACATAATTTCCTAACAAAAAATAGAGAGGAAAAAAGATATAATTACGGAAAAATATAAAACATATACACACTTGAAAATTAAAGTGACCTTTTCTCTGACAGCCTGAAAGCAAGCAGCACAAAATTCTTTATTACTTAGATTCAGATGATGTTTAAGAATTGTCCAAGCTATGAAATCTGATCCAAAATCACATAAAAACAAGCTCTTGTACATCAGCCAATATTATTTTTTACACAAAATGCAGCTTATCTATTCTGAAGCAAACAAAGAAAAAACTGCTGAACATCTCCTGTAACATTTATTACATGAACACACTTACAGTTAGTCTAACTATTCAGCTTCCACAGATGTTTTCTAGGGTGTAGAAGACCAACACATCCATGAACAAGTGCTGACAGCACAGGTATCCAAACCTCACAGAAAGGAAGAACAAGATGTGTTTGAAAGAATACAGAAGAAAAGCAACATCTTACCCTCTGCCTAAAGAGGAACCAAGTCAGCCTCCGGGGTCAGAGAAAAAAGTGAGACCCAAGGAACTGACTGATGCCTAGAAGTCAAGTCATGGACAAGTGACTTAGGAAAGAGATAAAAGCATGAAGCTGCCAAAAATAAAACAGTAAAACCACTCCCCCACTCCATCCCACCCCCATTTTTACAGCGCAATATTTCTAAGAAAAGCAGCAGCAAAATGGTGAAAATTTCTAGGATTCACTTGTTACATGGACCATTTCATGTGGTTTTAGCTACAGAAAACATTTCCTTTAGCAATAACCATTACAAACCAAATCCACACTCAGGGAAGAAATTATGTAAAGGAGCTAAAATTATCACCTTCAGCTACTCACATGACCACTTGAAAATTCTTTTGCATGATCACGTATTCTTCCCACTTCTGTTTCAGCAATTAGCACTTAAATGCAGAAATTACTTAAAGCCACCAACTTGCTCTTAAGCAAGACCAGCTACCTCCACCCCTTACAGTCAAACAAAATACAGGATTAGAATAAATAGCAATATGAATAAAAAGAAAACTATCTAGTCTTACAGAAGGGTATGAGAACTCCCTGTGTAATCTATAGTAATTAAAGTCAAAACAAAAAATGTGATGACATAGCAACTACTTGATTCAGAAATTAAAAATTTGCATTGAAAAAATGTTAGGGAAAAAAACCTGAATTTTTATGAAAATAAAACCAGTCTTCTCTGAAACGTTATTTCAGCATCATACATTATTTTGTATTTTAGAATGCCTTCTGCAGTATACGCCCGTTCAGAAACCATGCAAATGAAATGGGGTTAATGGATGAAATAACGTGAAGGTATCTGAGTTGGTCTTTCAAGTGTATTTACAGAGCCTAGCAGTCATCTCACCATGCCATTTTGTGTTGGAGCTGAAGGACATGTTTGCATCTTCCCCGTGACCACACACAGTCTTCCAGAAGCCCTTTTCCCCCCTCTTTCTCTTTTCTCCATGAGGCCTAGTCTTGTGGGATTTCTGACTTCAACTTGAATTGCTCACTGAGGAGTCACACGAGCTGGAGCTAGCACAAGAGAAACAGACTGCTCAGCTGGAAGCATTGCCTAGGAACAACAGGAAACTTCACCCCGCTTCTCTCTTGACTATATGGAGATTAACCTGAGGATTAAGCCATGGAAAAATCCCCACACTTTGAGAAAGGAATTCAGCCTGTTTCTGTTCTAAAATCCTCTCTCTCTCTCCCTCTCCCTCTCTCTACCTCCATGGACTATGAATGCAGCACAGGACAATACACTCCTAAATTAAGTGTCTGGAGTTGGGAGACTAAACCTGAACATAATTTCTGAAGCAGGGGGTTCTCTGTCCTTTCCCATTTATGATTTACCCTAAATTACACAATGGATGAATAGGCACGTAACAAATGGATACCCACTGAAAATGTTTTTCTTAGTAATCTTTCCCATATGTGTTTAAAAGTAGTCCAGGACGTGTGAGTTCAGAACCTCTGTGTCGGAAAAACAAGTTCTTTTGAACCCTCATATCAATTGCTGAACTGATTCACACATGGAGTGAAACTGGAAAGCACCTAGGTTAAATGACAATAGGCTTGTCATAAATGCTTCTGTTTAAAGTCTCTTAAATGATAACATACTGAGCCTTATGGCCAGATATGAACTATCCTTTGGTAAGGCACCTTATTAAAATGCACCTTATTAAAATGCAGCTATATATATCAAGAACATTAATATTTAAGAAAATGTATATAGGAATTTTATAGGATCTAAGAAACTATTTTATTCAAATATTTTGAAATGTTCTCTGTTACTGTGTAACACAACTCCAGGTTGTCTTACAAATCAGTTCTCCTTCACCTCAGTTTGCCCAAATTAAAACAAAAAACGTAACTGTGTTGACACTGTGTGCAAAAGTCTTTAGTGGCTTCATTTCTAAGTCAACTCACTTATTTTTACTCAATTATTGAGACAATGAAGACTAGTAGATGTTTAAGCAAGTAATATTTTGTTTATGTGTGCAAAATCCTAATTTTAATACTTTTTTAAAAACTTACTTTCACAGCTTGGATCATACCTCTCTGAAATTGATGCCCAAGACACAACAAACCAGAAAAAGAAATTGTAATGCCACATTTTTTATATGCTTGCTTTGATTAAAAAATAATAAAACAGACAAATGAAAGCCAGACATGACCACAGAGAAACCCCTAGAATATTTTTTCAGAGTATTCTTGCAAACTTCCCTCAAAGAAAGTATATACACCTGGGAGAATAACTGGCAAGGCCATTAAATCCTACCAGTTAATTTGGAGGTGGTTCATAGTGAAACACTTAAAATTTCAAAGGTAGCAGAAACTACATATTAAGTCCAGCCTGACAGCTACAGAATCAGGGGACGTATCCTGCGTTTTGCATTCCACACCTTACAGAGCACTCGAGGCTGCTCCTGGCGGTGATTCCCACAGGGAACACGTTGCACCTGAGCTTTGTGATCTGCAGCACTGTCCAGTGGGTTTGCAAGTGTAGCTTAATATGCTGGGTTTGAATTTAGAGTCATTGGTGATTTTGACGTAAGTCACCTCAAACAGGCTGTAGAATAGTATCTGTGATCAAGAAGCACAATCTAACAGCTCTCAAAGTTTAACTGAGAGCGAGAACAGATATTTTTTAATGACTGCTCTTTTCCAAACCCACCTCCTGCCCCCAGAAGAGCTCTTTCAGAAACTGGGCTGAATGACACCTGGAGGCAGCGAGCAGACCTGATTTCCAGAACTCAGCTTGAGAAGGTGTGGACTCTGTGCGAGTAGGGACTGGGCTGTCCTTGTTACCGGGGAACAGTGACCTAGATAAAAAGTATATCTCATAATTAGCATGGCTCACTGCCTGAGGATGAAAGAGCACACATGGTTTTACTCTCTTCAAACAATTATCGTGAAAGTTGCCAGAGTTCCTACTAGATGCAGCCCAAATGGTTTAGGAGAAACATTATAATACTTCCCACTATCAATTTTCCTAAAAAAGAAAAAAAACAAACCCAAAAAAACTCCCCCAAAAAAACCAAATGAAAAACCAAACCAAACAGTCAAGGCTTGGACTAACTGTATTCAACTATAAGGTGTTGTACTCTCCCCATAAACAAGAAACATTTTATAGAACTTCATTATGGATTTATAACTTCAGATCATTATTGTTTTATGATTAAAAAATGAGCGACTTAAGACAAAAAGCTCAACATTCTTAAACTTCATTTCCATTCAATCTCTAATAAATACCATCTGCTGTGTACTTTAGGGATATAATACCCGTCAAAAACTCAGCCGTATTATGAGAACCGGCACCAAGTTGATCTGAAATGCATATTTGAACAGATGTGTTTAAATTACATCTCTCCGTCTATCCACACACATAAATTCAGAATAAGCGTGTGTTGATTTAAAATGCATAAAAAAGGGATTTGGAGATGCATCAAAAGTGAACAGCATCTCAATGGATCAAGGCTCACAATACTAAAGGTCATCCCTAAAAATAAAGTTTGAATTTATTAAGGGTTGCACCAGGGAACTGTTCTTGGGAACTGACTTAATGCTGGCTGCACTAAAGCAGCCATTGAAATTACACTAATTTTCTATGACCCCTCACTGTTTAACATTAGAGCTGTCAGGCATGGGCAGAAATAATAGCATCTCAGCCATGAGTAGCTGAGAATATGATATAGTTTTTCTCAGTCTGACACAATGCTTATCACCAATACTAAACGTCTTGGGCTCTGAGGACCCATCCACGTCTGTTTCAGTGACAGTCATTTAGCTTTTCACTCTAACACGGAAATCAGGCATATAAAACAAAATGATTAGCATGCCTTTTTGGCATGATGAAACCAAATGAAAAAACTGCAAGCAGGGCTCCATTAACAAATGTTAATTAAAAAAAATAAAAAAGAAAAAGAAATCTTTCTGAACGTGTCTTTTCGTCCTTCTATAATCTACAATCCTGAAATGTTTCAGGGATCTTGAAGATAAGACAGACTGGTCCAAAAGTCCATCTAAGCCAGCAATGGGCACCAGAAGTAGCCCAAGGAAGCATTTCAGATGTTGAGACCGCCCCAGAATCCCTCCGTCCTTCCAACTGGATTTTGTCAGAAAGGTGTTTTTGTAACCAGTAGCTTCTGATGGATTTCTTCTCCATCAATTTGTCGACAAGTCTCCCCTTGAATCTAAACCTCTCCATATCAAAACCACTTGAAAGGAAAAAAAAACCTCTGGTGAGCCTTCCATTTGCTAATTCCATTTGATGCCCCTTAATGATGTTGGGAGAGACCAATAACAACTCTGTTCACCTTCTCAGTGCTCTTCATGATTTTACTGACCTCTGTTCTAGACTCTCTCAATTAGCATTTTTCCAGACTGAAGAGCCCTTAATTTCCTTTGTGTGAAGATCTGCCATACCTCTGATAATCTCTCTTAGTCTTTACAGTAGCATTGCTCATTGTAACCCATCCTTGGTGAGAGGGGTGTTGACAGCATGTAACAATACAGGCACAACAGGATAAAAATCTCTTAAAATAGTTCTAGAATTCAGATAAATGATCTGCTTTTAATATTTTTCTTTCAGATTTGGGTTAATTTGTTCTCTAGTAAGCAGGTAGCAAAAAGTAATGGACCTTACACAAGGTAAGGGACGAGAGAGAAATAAGTTTTAGAAAATAAATAAGCCAGAAGTGAAAACAAAAAGAAGGCCAAGCACATTTCAAAGACAGGCCAAAGTCAGCAATGTGGTGGTAAAGGGGAACAGAAGACATTGTGAAAGGAGGAGGAGTAGTAGTATGACAAGTTGCAAGACTTCAACAGTGAATGTAAGATTTCTGTCTGAAGCAGAACCAAGAATTGATCAAGAAAAAAAAATGAGGAAATAAAATTGCCAATGGAACAGATGTTTTATTCCAAGGTGTTGGTTCAAGATCATTTATATTAATAACTTTTGCAGCACAGAGAAAGAGTAGAGAATGGCAAGACATACATTAAAAGAAAGCAGATTTTGAAAAAAATATGCTCAATTTGAAAGAGTTCCCCCCAAACGGCAGAGAGATTTAAAAGAGACACAATTCTTTCACATCACAACCTATATAAGCAAATTGACTGGATCTTTTTTCTGTCTTACAACTTTGTGAGAAATCATCACAGGAAAAGTTTTCCAGTTGCAAACATCTACATGGAAAACATCAACACTGTGAAGGAAACAGCAGTTAAAAACATAGGCATGATGCACACTAAATTTAACATTACCTTCATTCCATTTTCAAGGTACCTAATGAAACACAACTTTTACCACACCAGCTGATCACCCAAAACACAGTAGCTTATTTGCTACATGCTTATCGACACAGTACTTAAAAAAGGTGCTGTTATAATTAAACCTGAGAGTCACAGTTTAACAGAGCAGCAGGCAGGTCGTCTGGGGCAAGGCTTTAGCAGCCATAAGCTGTTTGCCTGAATGTTAGCCAGAGGCATTTAAATCACAGCTCATGTCCTCTAACTAAACAATGCTGCAGTTTTACACCAGACAGTTTTTGATGTACATTCCTATACATTTTTAAATGTGAATTTTTCTGAGCCAGTATCTCTCATGTATCAAGTATCTGGTAGGTCAAAACCTTTTACTGTCACCTCTCTAAAACTTTTTTTTTCCCCTTAAATAGCAATGAATGTACAGGAAAGAGGTTGCACAGGGAACTACTACTCCTATCAGCAGCGCAAAAAGCAAATTTGAATAATAATAATAAATTTCTCAGAGTAAGTGTAATATTTGGCTCAAAATTCCAGTAACATCCTCCCTATTCCTCAAAGATTGAAAGCTGCTACCATGTAACTTTGAAGTTTTTCATTTTTATTTCATGATGGCAAATGTGACTATATGGTCTTAACACTTCAGACCAAAGTGTGGCACAAGGATTGGGATGTACTCAGCACACAACACCTATACAGCTTCAGAATTACCTTTTCAGAAGTAACACTTCAGACTCACAAGCAATGCTATTTCCTTATTAAGCCAAAACCCATGAGCTTAACTTCAAAGAAATCCAGTGTGCTTTACTAATTAAAGTGTGATAAGATAAAGTTAATTATATTTCAATATAATCATACTTCAATCAGCATAATGCAATATAACTTGGATCACTGGCAAACAGAGAATTTACCTTGCAAGAATAAATTTAAAGAAACTATGAAGTAAATATTTCAAAGGGCATGGATAAAGAATTATTCATTCACTCATTCATGTAAAAACATAACTGAAACAATATACAGAAAGAACTGGGCATGACTGTTAAGTTAACGGGCATCGCTGGAGTGACAGCACACAACAAACACTGCCTGCAGATCACTGTCTCATCCCATTCATGACATGCTCTGATAACAATCTGAATTTGAAGAACTCACACCAGAAATAATATCCATCTCTATGAGCAAGAACAGTTCACTTGGCTAACTGGAAGGTAGCAGAATGGCTGTGAGAAGTATCTGTTTTGTTCTACGGTATACCCAAACAGCAAGTGAGTTCAGAATACAAGAGATTATGCAGGATTGGCCCATAAAAATAAAACATTATTTTACGCATCAGTTAATAAGATATAATTTAAAGCATACTGTGGCTTCTCTTCCAAGTGGAGGAATGGGCTTAGTCTGCTCTGTAGCTAAGGACACTGGGCAGAAAAAGCAAAATCACCAGGAAAGCAGCTCTAAAATGTCCTAGTTAACCTCTCAGAAGGATGGTATCAACCAGCGAAGTTCTTACACTTCAAATTCATTATGTTTTGGTAGCAGCTTCCTTTGTCTAGAATTGCCAGTAATTTAAGAACATTTCTTTGTAAAAGACAGAATCAGTTTAGAATATTGGGGTCAATGGAAGTAATTAATGCATGTACTCCTTCAAAAGTTTTGAAGGACATTCACATTCCTACATACACATCAACCTACACATAAAGGACATCACAAGCAAAATCAGGAAAAGAAAAGACAGTATTTTAAATGTAGACTGTTAGCTTGCCAATGACAAAGTTAAAACAATACAAAATCAATAGACACTGTTGCCTCAGGGAAGCTCTTATCCATTTCTCTCTGTTCAGTTCAGTGAACTACTTCACTTTCAGTGCGTCACCAAGCTGCAGATGCCTTAATAACGACAATTAGGATAGGTTACCATATCATTATTAGTATATATTGTCACAGTCAAAAGCTTTATATAAAATAAAGGACTGTTAAATGTGTATAAGTTCAGGTGCTTTTTTTTTGGACTACTCTGACAGGCTGTACACAGCCACAGATGTTAAGCTTTTCAAGCAGTAACTTTGCTGCCTAAGGGTATGGTTACTAAGTGGGAAATTTAAAAAAATTTCAGACAAACATAAAAGGAATAATGCATGTGAATATAAGCGGTATTAGCAAATAATAATAGCAAAGCTATTAATGAAGTCCAAATAAAATCCAGAAGTTTAGAAAAGATAATGAAATCCCAGCTATTCAAACAAAAGGCTGGAAAGTGGTCACCTGAAATACTTTGGGCTTGCATGTGTCAGATGTCCTCTGTTATGCTGAGGAGCATACAGAGTGTAAATGTGTTTCTACATTGTAAAGAAGTAAAATAGCCAGAAAATAAAGCTTTCAAAGTTAACAAACTCATACGGTAGATAAATAATTAAGGCAACTTGATGTTGTGAGCAGTTACCTGATTTGACCTTCCAGTGACTGGAAAAAAAAAAAAAAAAAGAGCACAAAACCTAAAATATGCTGTTATAACTGAAGAACCATCAAGGACAAAATTAAAAGTATGTTTTATGAAGAATTCAAAGATATGACAGCATTCCAATTACGGCAACTAAAGCTCTTTGGCATCACTGAACCATTAACATTGGATGTAATGTATGAAAATTGTATTTAGGGAATAAGGTTTCAGGTAAATTTAACAGCAGTAGAAGATGAATAAAGATGTAACTGAGATCAATAACTTCTTTCTCACATATGAATATATGTAATTAGGTAACAGACAGGATCAGTACCAATTGGGTTTAGCAACCTGATTCAAAGCACAGGAGTAATATCTGAAGATTAAGGCAAACAGATTTTCTTGTATCTTTACATGGTACGACAGAAAGACCTGGCACATGAAGTCCCAGAACCCAGAGTCTCTGAGGCTCCCACAATTAGTAAATTAGGCAGGACAGTTACTATAGAAAATGAAATAATAATCAGGATGGAGCAAGGCAACTGCTCAAGAACTAGCATCAGTCTTATATTAAAGAAAACAATAAACTTCAGGAAGTCCCCAAAGAGTTGGTAAAAGTCAAAAAAGCAATACTTAAGAAGGAGACGGAAGAGAACTGAAAACCTTCAAAAGCATCATTTTGAAAGGACATCAGTGATGTCCTCAGACAGGAATATTAAATCTAATAGTTCTGATAAAGGAAAAAATTGAAAACTTCTGTCACTAAAAAGATGAGTACAGAAACAAAGAGGGAGTATCTTGACAGCAAGACTTACAGAGATGGGAAAAAAAAGCTTTTCCTGAGGCTCCCAACATTCTTATCAGAGAATCATATTACAATTTGCAGGGGAAAAGACCTCCACAAACGCTGACAAATTTCTGGAGCAGGCTAAAGCTGCAGAATTAAATCAAATCAATTCAGAGAGAACTGAAAAATGTCTCAAATGAATGGAACAAGGTGGTTATAACTACTCAATTTTGCAAGCTGAACACAAGTTTGAATTTAATAGTTACCATGAACTCTTCCTGTTAAAGTCTACATAAAGGTAATGAATAATTTTATAAAATACACAGAGTATGATACAGAGGGAGTAGAATACAAAAATGGAATCTAATCTATTCAGTGGAAACAGCAGTGTCTGCATTTAGACCGTATCACTGAAATCAATTTTATCAAATCACATAATGTTCCACAATAGCCTTTGGGCATCAGTTAAAGAACCTGGAAAGCCTGTCAAATGCCTGCCAGGCACAACAATACCCTTTTGGCTCTGCAATATCAGCACAAGATACAAAGAATTCTTAGGCAGCAAGATCCAGAAGGCTGGTGCAAAAACTAAATTCCCAAGCTGAAATCCAGTGTCTGGGGATATCTTGTTGGGCCTTACACAGACACTGGCTTTTCAACCTTGAGAAAAACAGAAGGGATGGTATAAAAGGAGGTTTGAAGGAAGTGACAAATTAGGATCATTAAGGATGAAGCAAGCTGTATCTCAAACAAAAATTTAAGCTCATTTATTATGGAGAGAATATTGAGCAACTGATGCAAAACTACCATCTATGCAACAATATTCTGAAAATGCTTATTCCATGAGAGTGGGAGTTTCAGACATGTTTGAAGTAGGTAGAAAAACACGGAATAATTTCAGAAATTATTTATTGCTTTAACCTTTGAGTCCATTAATGAAAAATATTTCATCCTCTGTGATCTATTGGAAGTCTTTATAATTCACAACACCTCCTTTCCTTCAGTTTCAGTGTCAGCACTGAAGTTCCAAGAATTTCAGTACATTGGTTTTTCTTACCAGCTGAGTAGAAGACATAGTAGTTAAGCATCTCACTAAAGGTTTTTATAGGGTTTTACCTTATCAGAAAAAAACAACATTTAAAAATATTCATGACATTTTATAATTCTCACTTTCTAGGACACTTGTATTTTCTTCTAGAAGATACCCCACTTTTCAGCTTAATAGGTTTAAAGGTTAGTACTTCTCCCTTTAGGGAAAAACTCAATCTTGAAAATAGTAACAATAAAACAATCTCTTTGGTATTTGGCTTGAGGTTAACAAAAAAATAACAGAGCAGAAATATTGTAAGGAGAAGGCAAAGACCAGTTGTCTACCGATAGACCAGTTCAGAAGAGTTACCTACATGCAATCACATGGTGGGGTATGCAAGCACTGAACTATGACGTATTTTATGTCAGCAGTATCCAAAGAAACATCTTTCAGCCAGTAGTTCATGTAATAACAGGAGGGGCTCAGATCTCCTCAGAGTCCACTGATTAGACCTAACTGAGGAACACAGCTGAATGGAAGGGCTAAATATGTAGATAGCATATCTCAAAGTAAAATCCGTTACGGGCAAGTAAATAATCTCTCTTCTTCAGATGGACTCCTGCAGTCACTGCAACTAATCCAAAAGTATGGAGAATCTGAAGAAAGGCACATTGTGTCTCTAAATGAACCAAGACTGAAGGAGAGCTGTGGCAAATGCAGCTTTTTGCTAGGCAGCCTCCTCAGCACAGTAGCACTTAGCAAAGATGTAAGTGGTTTCAAATGTCCACTTCACATATGAAAAATACAAAGGTATGATGCAGAGTGCAGTTGTGTGAGGTTTAACTGAAAGAGCTACTAAAGAAGCAGCAGATGAACCCTATTCATGACTTTGTAACATTCCTCTCATCTCACTGTGAGAGCCTGAGGAATCTGCTAACCTGCCTGAACTCTTTATCACCAGATACAAGATATTCAAGGATTGCTCTTCAGGGTTCTTCCCTAATATACAGAAGGTAAAAGGCAGGCAGGATACAAAATAAGCATCTGTAAAGGAGAGCAGGAGGTTTAGGGAGAAAATCAAGATTGACTTTCCTAAAATAACTGAATGCTGGATGTCACCTTGGAAAAGGACTTCAGAAATGCTACGTGGACTACCTTGCCTTTATGGGAAACAGGAACAAAAGGAGAATCAATTATTAGAGCTAAAATCTCTTTTTCCCTTCCAGCTAAAAAGCACTTACGGTCACAGACAAGGATGGTAGTGAACTCCCAAAAGATAATGAAAGGCCTAAAATCCATTGTATATGTGCAAAAGTAAATAGAAAAATGCAAGATTTTAAAATCCTATGCTCCAAAATCACAGCTCATAATTTCAGAACAAACTTCTTTTTGGTGATAAAGGTAACTTTGCATTAACTGTGACAGCTTACAAGGTGCAACAATGGCATCTCAGTATAACCCCGAGCTATGAGCACCTATCAAACTTGCAAAGGCACCATTTCACACAGCAAAAACGTTTCTTTGGGCCTGCTTCAGGTTTCAGAACTTGGCAGAAAGTTGCACAAGGAGAAGACACACTCTTGCACCTTGTGGTTGTGCCTCACCAAGCTTTCAAGTTTGGCTTTCTGTGGAGGCAATCTAGGTGCTACTGGAGTAATTGAGAACTTGCACTGTGAGTGATTTCCTTGACAAAATAACACGCTGAATTTAGGAAATAAATACTCAGAAGATGCCATTGCTCAATGATCAGAAAGATAAGGTATTTAGATGCAATGTGTTTTTTCCCTCATAAAGTAAAGGCAGTTTATTTATTTATAAAGTCCATCAGAAAATTTTAAAAAACTCATATTCAGGCAAATAGGAAAAGTCACATTTATACCAGGTCATTAAATAAATTCTTGTTTCAAATGGTAAAAACAACCCAGCAAATCAGAGGAAAAACCTCAGGAGAGAAGTTTAAAAAGAAAGGATAAATTAATATCAAGAATTCATCAAGAGTATCAGAAGAGGATTTAAACTGATTGTGAAACAAACTTTTGTGACAGGGTTAGCAAGTGAAAGGAGGATGCTCAAAGTTAACCAGAAGTCTAATGGAAGGAACAATTAATTTCTGTGCAAACTTTATGCATGGGAGGGGGCATTTCCCATAGAGACGCTACATTACAAAAAGAGAATTAAAAATCCCCAGCCACTGTCCTTGTATAAGCATAATCACTGTTTGAATGCACACTTAGTTCAATCAACAAAACAATTTTTTGTTCTTAAGAATTATTTGAACATTTGCCTTAAGAAAAAAATATGTTTATTTGCATTATTAATGAAAACACAGAAATATTATCTCCTCACTTAATGTCATAATTACTGTACTTCACTTAAATGCTGTCAAGTAAAAGCTGTATTTTGTGAAAACATACGTTAAGAGACAGACTTCAGCTTCTGCTATTCTTGTAATGATGAAAACTCTCAAAATACCTCACAAATTTGCATTCTGTAGAAAATGTAACTAAATGATCTAAGGTAACCAGCAGCAGAAAAGCATGTTATGACTTATCGCCATTAACTCCATATGATAGTTGAGACATAAACAAAGCAGGAATATAAATCTTAACAAAAGCGTATCTGATCTTTTATATAAAATTTTAACATTTTTGAAGACAAATACCAGACAACTCAGACCTCCTTATTGTACATCACTCTGAAATACTCTGGCAAAGCACTAACTGTTCTGTTCACTGAGTTATGATAAATGGCAATAAGAACTCCTTTTTCCTGCAGAAAGGTGTATTGGGTTTGTGTGGTAAGGCTGTGGTAGTGAGGAAGGCTGCAGGGGTGGAGTATGCTAGATGGAAAAAATACTTCGCTGGTCACAGTTCAGAGTCCAGCTGGCTGCCTTAGCCATTTCCAGGATTGAATATGTGAGTCAAGTACTCCCCAAACCTTAAGTCAGCAGTGTGGGAGCAGCCATCTCCCTGCAATGGAAAAATCATGCCAGTCTCTTGTTCAAACCTGAACCCTTCATCAGTCCATCTATCTACCTCCCTCACTCTGCAGAGCCTGGGACAGCAGACTTCCCTTCACCAAGCATAGTGGCTAAAAAATAACTGCAGGACATGGACACACATACACACAGAGACACACAGAGAAATTCAGCAGCAGCCCTATGATCCACCACACAATCCATTTTTCAGATGCATTTACCACTTCTGTAGTAAGTTGTAGGCTTACGCTGAAGTTTGTCTAAACAAAAATCCTTCTAGGGAGATAAATAGCTCAGAGAGATCAGTACTTTTCTTTAATAAAAAGCCTTTTGTAGGAGACCGATTCAAGTCTGGGGTTTGTAATGTCCAAAAGGTATTACCCCAGAGCTGACTGCAAGTCTGTATGGAACTGTGTTCTGATCTCAGAGTTGCCTCTCCTGCTAAGGGCCATGGCTCCTCCAAAGGCCAACCAGGGAGGCATCCGACAGCAAACCATAAGACAATTCATTTCTATGGCCTCTGGGTTTTGCCAATAAATATTTTCTCCAGATTCAAGACAAAATGGCTTACAATCAGCCACTCTAGCTTTATATTCTCCTAGGTGAAAGGTGTTTGGACATACTAACATTTTCCAGCTTGAACTTGCATCTAAATTACAATTTTCCAGTAGGTGGATTGAGAAGAATTTACATTGCTTCTTGTGCCTTTACATATAACCATATTTGCAATATTGTCCTCCTCTTATGAAGCAATTTAACAGCTGTACTTTGTCAATTACTCCTACTAAACAAAATGAGAGTTCTACATAATGATGAGAAGCAAAACAGAAAGACAAAAATAATTACAAGTGCATGAGATAAGTGGTTCAGTTGCGGAAAATAAACTTTCATCTGTTCTAGTCACTACTCTTATGCACAAACCTTTTAAGATTTCAGGTCTGTGATTATTTTGCCATGTAATATGAAGTTTACAACTATAAATTTCATTCTTATTAAAAGAGGTGAACCATCAACTCTTGAATACAATATACAGACCAACATAAGATGCACATGAACACAAAATTGAGCTTAGCCAAAGTAATCTGTATCACTGTCCCCAAATGAATGTACAGATAAAACCTCTGGGTAGCAGAATTATCATGCCTCTTGAATGCAACAGTGTTTTAATTGGATAGTTACACTTTTAAAGAGGTTTAAAAGGTTTTGCATATTTCCATTTCCTAGTTTTCTTCATATAAGCAGTTTATGTTTAAAGAAAATAACCATTAAAGGTAATGATCAGCTATAGAAGTATTGCCTTTTTTATTTCTTCATTCTTTTCAACTTATTTTCCCTAAAAGTTCGACACAAATGTAGATTCAGTAAGCACTTATCAGCTGGCCAACTACCACCTTCACCAAAAACTCCTTTGTGCCACATTGCCCTACGTGATCAGAATAGCATGGCTTACAAAATGAATTTATTACCTAGTATTGTGGCAAAAATCTGAAAAAAATTACACTGAAATGAACAAATACTTTTCTTAAATGTTTCAAATATGAAAATTTAATACCATCATCAGAATTTTCTGATGCACATCTGAGCACTATAAGGTGCACACATATATTGTATTTATATGTGTACTAATTTGCTATCACAAATACTTATACATCTTAATATATGTTTGGATATGCTTAAAAGCTCAGAAGCAAATTAAAACTGATAATTACATGCCAAGTCAATCTGCTATTAAGCAAATTGACATGAATTAAAGTTATTGTTTTAAAAACAAATTAGATTCTCCTCCCCATGTTCTAAGTTCTGTGTTTCAAGACATTGAAATACAATGAAAGTAAGTATCAGCAGAGGAGGCTTCCCAGAAAAAGGCAAGCCTAACCATAACTGCATACAGAAAGTATCATTCCAAGCAACTTCGCTACTTACATTTAGTAAAAAGAGCAAGCCGGCTTGTATGCCAAGTATAATAATCAGATGAAATTGCTTTTACATTTAATACGGGCACATATCTTCTCTTTCCAACAACCATTCAAAAAATGATTCCTCCAAATTTTGGCCAAAGCAGAGAATCACAGTGTTGTGACCTCAAAGGATCTGAACTGCAAATTCCCTGTGTGCCCACTAAGTCTGCACTCAGCAAGCTGTGGTCATCCTGGACGTTTTATTTCCCAGGCTTCACCCTCCTATTCTTACTATGGGAGTGGAATAGTAACAGGAGAATCGGGAGAAAAAACCCCAAACTAAACCTCTGACAACAATTCTCTTATCTCCAGAAAAACATGTGTCTTATTTAGAAGAAAATGCTGTAAAATGGGAGTACCATGCATATCCTGCTTAAACGGGTCAATATGCAGACCCAAATTGCTCCAGAATCCAAAGAGACTTCACATGAAAAATTACAGAGCATATAGAAATGCTGAAATCATAGTTTCCTATACAGCATCTTCCCCAAAAATAAACAGGTTGAAGCTACATTTAGTGTCAACTAATCTTCAGAGTAGTCTGTAAATTTGGAATTACTTTATGTTAACATCACATAGCATGATTCGCTTCGGACTTTCGTATTTGCATGTGTACATCCTCACACGTGAACAACACTCTGACGAGATGCACAAACAATGGGATAATTGAGAACCGACAGCCCAGAAAACTCCAATATCCTTGATGCATTTGGCATGAAAGACTATGGCTAGCAAATGGTGACTAGTCGTTTATAGAGTGGCAAAAGATCTAATCCTGTGAACCATGGCAGTGAAGAGGTCTCTCCATGAACTAACTGAAACCTGATTCAACAATCTGTAGAACAGTGAAGACAAAGATTAAGAAGGTGCAGATATTCCTTCCCTCCTTCCATTCTCCCTCCAGGAGAAGTATATCTCCTTGCTAAGTATATCTCTCAGCATTAGCTGAGAAAAGGGCAAAGTGCTGCACAGGCCAATACGGAAAGACTGCCCTCCTAAAACAACATTTAGATTGGTTGAAGTAATCTTACAGTTAAAAAAAAAATATATAGTTGTCCTGAAATACCTAATGCTTGTCTCTCCACAGTCAGTTCTAAAGAAAAACATACTTTTGAAATGTAGGTTGTCGAATGCTGATGTTCAAAATAGCCTAATGAAATTATGGATTTGCAAGTGTTCAGCACCTTTGAAAACTCTCAACTACTTACACGTCTTTCCAAGACCTTCTGAATCAAATGCAGGGCAGGAAGGGTTATAAACTTAGCAAAGTCAAAATTCAAATTTCAAGACAACTAGAGACAACTAATCCTGTGATAAAAAGGAGCTTGTCCATCAAAAGCTACACCATGAAGCACTACGGTCAAGTCTAGACACAAACCTGAATGTACTTTTGTGCTGTGTGGTGAAAAACACCCATGTTTTACTTTTTGGTGCTAATTTAGCACCTTTTAAAGGCACTCAATGAATTTAAAACATTTAAAAAAAAAGAGACATGTTTGGTAAAGTGATTAGTTCAGACTCCAAGTGCAGACAAAAGAGTAGAGAGAAGAGTCTAGAGACTGAGGTATAAAATTACAGATAAGTACCAAATATACTCAGCAATTTCTTAGCAGAGAACGTCATAAGGATTTTAAACAGATGAAATTTGCATTTGCAGTAGTCAGACTGACAGAACAGATGTGCTAAAACCCATTAAAAAAAGCCCAAATCTGAAAGTCTTGTCAGGGTTTGTTAGGGACACAATTTGCACGTCTGCAAAATGAGCTCAACGTCTCTCTCTCTGAGAAACAGAAGAGCATTTTGAGAAAGAAAATGAAACACATTCACATTGTAAAAAAGTGAGGGAGTTGATATAGTCTACTTCATAATTACCTGCATTTTGAAAGTGAGTAGAAAAAGGTATATAAAAATAGTAAATGGTTATTTTATAATTATTCTTTTCATTGCCTTCCAATTCTAGTTTCAGTAAGTGTCACAATAATGTGATGAAGACAATACTACTGCCACAAGGCTTAGGATAGCTTTAAAACTGCAGGTTGTCTGAAACAGTTGCAAATTTCATGATGACTCATTTAGCTGTTTATCTTCCAATGTGAACTTAGCAACATGCAGGAGCTTACTAGATGGACATCTTTCAGAACAAAATTATTTACAGTTACAAGTTACTTATAGTGTTTGGAATTTCCCTGATCATCCAAATAACAGTATTTGGAAACAAGCTTTTGGCAAGATGTTTCTTCCCTGTTCTTTATTTCAGTCAAAAGTGGCTACTATAAAATAGAGACACTTTTTAAGCCAAAGACTTCTGAATGGCAAGACACTCACACAACAAATACAGAAGGAGACCATGCTAACCAGCTGATTGTTCACACAAGCTCTCATGGTATGTGTTACGATGCCAAGAATGAAAAACAAAGTCACAATGGAAGACTTTGGAATGTGGGAAAAAAATTATAGCTCATGAAATTGTTCAGAAAGGCAAGAGCAGCCATACCAAAACATTCTGGACAAAATCATATTGAGAAAGTGGACTGTGAAAAGTTCCGTTCAGACACACAACTATTGCTGTAAAAACTACTGTGACTAGCAGAAGACAACACCAGGGTCCACTTTGCTCCCAGTCATGTTATTCCACCCCGAAGCAGCCTGACTAAGGACAATGCAGATGCAGCCTGGCTGCCACTGCAACAAAAGAGACAAAGTCAGGGCAGATCAAAAGAAACACAAGACGGTAACTGCTAAGCTCACCCCAAACTGTTAAAAACAATTAAGAGTGGCCTACGGAGCTGCTGAAGCTGCCCTTTGTCAGCCTAACTCCTGGTAATGCAACAGGGAAGTAGGGAGCCTCGCTGAAGCCAGCTGTTCCACAAGGACTGTGTAAGACCTTCTCTCAATTTGAACAGTATCTCTAGCTTCCTGGGACATCAGGCAGTTGTCGTAACTGCTGGGCAATTAGGTCTTGAGTTTGCAGTTAAGTGATTAATTTCCTTCCAAGCTTGTGATTTATTTTCCACTGCACACATTTACTACTTTAGGTTCTTTACTGCCTTCTTCCAACTGCATGTAATTATGTATCTACGTATGCTGAAAAAGCAAGGCCTGATTACAACTAAAAGTAATGGAGGCTTGGAGAGGCTTTCAAGTAGGTCTGATTTTAATGGAAAAGGGAGAACCAGTGAAAAAATCCCAGAACTTTCTGCCTGACAGAGCTGTGGCTTCTCCTCCAGCAGCCCAAGTTTGCTGGCTTTCCGATGATACTGGAAGGCTCTGATGTTTCCAGCCTGAATTAAGAGACAGTCTCGAACGGCAGCAACCACCCACAATTAATGTTACGCTTCTATCTCAGAACACAAACAAAAACAAACTAGGAGGCAAACCCAGCTTTTCCTCAGCATTATGCTGTTCTCCAAAACAGAAAGGTGTTTCCGTCTTGCTCTGAATTTCCCTACTTCTTTATTTCTCTAGATTTTGGGTTTACAACTCTCTTATGAAGCAGCAGTAATAGGAGAGACAAATATAAACTTTGATAAACACTGGAATCACTTCACAAACCAAAAAGGTGAGAGAATATAGTCTGGGCAACAAAAGCAAATGACATTTGGAAAACATATTACCAGTCTAAGGACTTTTTAATGGGTATATATTCACATTGCTGATTATTCAAGCAATTACAGAATATGACATTCAGATCTCAGGTTTCTTCAACTAAAATATATTCCAATTGTTTGCTTTTATCATCAAAAGTAAATTTCAGGGGATTAAGTTTCTAAACTTCAAGATAATTAAAGCTGTCTTGCTCTTTTTGCAACTACAAACATCACCTTTCAGAAATATAATCTATGCTGAATCTTGAAAGTTGAGATCACTTGAAAAACAACTCACATTTTGATAGAATGACACCAAAATGAAGACTTTCTGAGGTAAGACTAAATTGGTCTCTGGATTAAATTTACTTAGCAGCAATTTCTAGAAGTCCTGTATTTAGTTGCAAACACATTGAAACTAGTATCTCATGCAGGAATCAGTCTTGTGAGTAGTGCCTGCAGACTACAGTAGTAGTCCCCTGAGACCACAGACCAGGGCAGTAGTCCTTAGTCCCTACAGACTGTGTACACCCTCTACATTAATTAATACATCCTCACTTTATGCTGTTGCTCTCTAGAACAGTTTACAAATAAATCCTCAGTAAATACATATATATACACACACACATATTATATCTCCAGATATATGTAGATCGACATATCAACTGCTCAACAGTATTTTCCTGAACAGTCGAATTTAGTGAAATTTCAGTGCAAAAACGTGCAAAATAAGATTGAAGGAATTTCTAAAAAAAAGTATAAAAGAAGCCTTCTGTATTTCAGTTTTTCACATTGTAATGGATTTGCCTTTCTCGCTTTATATTCTATGCATTTTGCTATTGATCTTCATAATAAACCAAAAATGTTGCCTGGTTGTGGAGAATGTCTCTGAAATAGAAAGAGCTGCATATCAAAAGGCAGCACTAGAACATCAATTCTAATTTTTAAAGTTCATTTCTATTGCTTATGCTTGTAGAGAGTCCTAAAAAAGAGTAAAAATGTGACATTTCTAACTTCACGGACACAGATTGTCAAGAATGATCCATTCTTTTTAAAAAGTGAGTTTCAATATAAAGGGTAGTCTGTCTGGAGTACTCTTGGAGAACTCTAATTTCCCTATAAGGTATTCTGTGCTCAGCAGGATATAAATAAACCCCCACTCTGAAGAAGATACCTCTGCAGTCACTCAGGGCTCTCGAGAGGAAGGAAAAGCATTTTTTTCTTCTTGGAGAAAAAAGCCCCAGAGTGTTTTGTTGGCCTGATTGAGAAAAAGATTCAGAAATCACTTAGTATATCTTTGGGGTTCCAAAACAAAAATTATTACATGGCTGTTTCTTTTCTTTTTTAATTTCATTTTTACTTGCTGTACTTTATTTTTACGTGCTTATGTTTGAATCCAAGTTATTAAGCACTTAACTGATAACCATTAACATTCCTTGATGTGTGGCTTTACTTTTTCAGCAGGTCAGCCTATGTAATTATAGGTTTAATAAAACTTTTGGTGAAGTTACTATCAGAGCAGATGTCACATTCTAGAGACTAAGGTGACATTTGGAATCTACTGATAAGTCTTTGTACATTTTGTGTAGGAAGCTTCTAGATGACTTTATGGGCCCAGCAATAGAGAAAGGAGATATAGGGGCTTCTACTTTTGGTTTATTTTACCTTTTTGATAAATGGGAGATAGAAATAATCCCTTTTGGCTATTAAAGTAGTTTAAACACATATTTAATTTTAGCTGTTCTGGCTCTAGGCTCTGGAGTTGTCTGCAGCCATGTTAGGTTCTGGCAAATTTTGTGCTGAGATTTTTATGGGAATATCTACATGGGAATGTAATAGTTGGCTGCTGTCACAAGAGTAAAGCCTACAAATGAAGACTCTATGCTCTTAAGTGCAAAGAAAAAAACCTTTCATTTTACAGATGATCACATGTTCAAATACCCAAAACATTTTCTCTGCCTTGCATAGGTTCTTTATCCTGCTGCCATATAGTACAAAGAATTTTCCATCTTAATATCTGGAGACTATTTTCTAACAGGAACTGCTAGACAATTTGGTAGTTGCTTAATAAGCAGGATAAATAAAGTTTATTATTCTTTAAAATCAAGACATCAAACCAGTTTTCTTCCTTGTTAAGTTCACTACAAAAAAGCCCTGGAAAAAGACGTATGACATACGTTACTGTATGCTCAGTGACCAGCTGTTTTAAATTTGAGTATTAAGTAATTCACTCTTTTCTCTGTGCAAGAGCTGAATGATTTGAAAAATCCCCATATGCCCCAACATGTGCCAACTATACTAGGTTATCGAAAATCCAGCTGCTGTTATGATAATAACTGCCAATGCTAAAACTACTGAAGAGAATAATGAATCAACTTCAAGTCAACTAAGACATAAACTGACACAGTTCCACTTAAGATACAGGGGAATACAATACATCTGTTAATTAAAAACTAACACTGATCCATAGTCACATGAAATTTAGTGCCAAGAATTCATGGGCATTGTTTGTGGTGGAAAATTAATGCAAATCAACCTGTATGAAGACAAGCAGCTTCATCAGTTGTCCTAGATGCATAGGAATGTCCTATAAATTACACATTCAGTTTGCAACACAGATTCTATTGTATCACAGTTTACTTTTCTTTCTTACATGTTATAATTCCCATGCAGCCATTAGATGACATGTTTTACATAGCTAGACTTCCGAATTTTTCAATTATCATGAAAAACTGATCATGAAAATTTGACTGGTCTGATGTACCAGTATTTTAATGCAATGTAAAAGTCAAAGGCACAATGCCGCTGCCCTTAAGTCATTGAACAAGCACACAAACAAAGGAAGCAGAAACAGAAAGCAGCCAAACAAGATGTCAGAAATGATTCTCCAAACACATATTTTTTGGACAACCAGTGCAGAAATATCCATCAAAATATTTCACTATTAACTTTTTAAAAGCTAAGAAAATACTTCCTTGGATACGAAATTATTACTTGTAGTTACAAAAGCTTTGTAGGTGGATGTAACTTTCATCTTGGTGTCAGTATAAGTAAATACATTAATGATACATTCTTTCATTTCTCACAATTAGCTCTGTTGTTAAGGGAAATAATTCGGAAATTAATCTAGAACTCATCAGTCCCCTAAGCAAGATTAGAGTATTATTATATTGATGTAAATTTACATAAAATAGAGGACATAAAATACTTATTAGAACAAACAAACAAACCCAACCCATTTACATTTGCTGGAGCTGGATCATCTCTAGTACACAATGTGTGCAATGCTCAAAAGCCACATTAAAGACAACTTCAGTAACTCCAACTTCAAGCAATCTATATATAGCAGTTTATGTATAAAATAATTTAAGAATGCATTATTTGAAAAAGATTAGGAATATATTGACAAATTAAAAGCATGTCATGCAGAGATTTAAGATGCTTATAAAAGCTTGAGCATAGGGGCCAACCACATCAAGGGGCTTACAGAAAACTCAAAGACTTTGAAAGCTTAAAGAACCTCATTTTTTTCATACCTTAATTATGAAGTTGCAAATAATTGTGTTTTCAGCCACATGTTCTTGACATTGCAACAAACCCAACACTGTCATTTTCTCAAATATTAGTAGACTCACTTTTCTTTAAGGAAATCCACTACTTGTTTGAAGTCTGCCACACAGTATTCTCTTTTCATGTCCATGAGCACACTGTCAGAGGCTGACTGGACTGGTATGTGCAGAAATGCGTATACTCTTGGATGATTGAGAATCTTGGCCATTTCCTAAGAGTTATTAAAAGAAAAAGAAAAAGAAGCTTTAAAGCATTATGAAAACAGTACAAAAAACTCATTTAAATTAATATATGGAGTACATATCAGAAGTAATACTTCTAAAACCCAAACAACACCGAATTGCTGCAGCCCAGTTTGAAACAGTAGGGACAGGTGAAAATATCTGAAAACAATTTTGTTTTAGGAGAAAATAAGAAGAAAGCGATGAAATCTAATTTATCTAATTTCCTTTGAGATAGGGATCACATTGCTCATGTAGTATTGATTATGCAATTAAAAGAAAATTTTAGAGGCAAAGTATTGTGAAAATTGGTGATTTCAGATAGTGGCTGTTTTCAGAATATGGCAAGGGCTAGTTGCTTTCTCGTCAGAGTGAAGTAACTTCTCAGATACCAATATGAGAATGTCTATAATTGCAGAATCCCTAAATTTGGCCAGTTGCTAATTAAGGTACACCTCATCACTTGAAAATCTGCTCCAATACTGGCCTGAAATGCCAGAGAAAAGGACAGAAATTAAAAGTGCTATAAAGTGAATAGAATTAAGCAGGGGGCAGCTTAAAACAGGAGTGACAGCTTGGAAAGAGACACAGGATGTTATACGTTTTGTGCAAATGCAAAAGGTCGGGGGAAAAAAAAAAGTAAAGGTAATAACAAAATGCAAAAACAAACCTCCTAATGAAAGCCAAACCAAACCTCTAACAGAGGCTTGGCCAGGTGACGGAATGTGAGATAGAGAATAGAATATGGTGGTCCAGTTTCTTTCATTTTTATTATTTACACAATTGAGAACATACAGTTAAGCAACAAAGTTCAAGTATTTTTAGAAGTTGAGACTGACCGGCATGTAGACTGTGTGCAATGTGGTACCATACTGCTTGTTAATCTTTGTTCTGCAACAAATAAGCTAACTTGGATAAAGAACCATATTCCATGAAAAACCAGGTCTTCACATAAGGTTCTCCCTTTCTCCCTGTGCTGTGGGCATACGGGAGATGGCCTGGACTGAGCAGTGCACTGCCTGCTCTTCTGCCAGTGCATTCTGTGTGCAGAATCAGAGTCGAGCTCACTCAGGCCATTTCTCCTGTTTTCTCTAATGGCACAGATACTCTGTCTGACAACATATACTGCTGCCATATTTAGTTTTTAAGATGCAACTATTTACAAATTCTTTCCAGATCAGCAATATTAGTCACACATCTAGATTTTCTCTCTGTGTTTCTACAAGGCTGCCCTAGATTGTTCAAAGAGAAGGCAAACATTGTCATGCCTTTTCACTTGCAGGAACTCAGCTTTTAAAAGCACTGATTTTTAGAACAAGAAGAAAAAATGCTCTCTCAATACTCACTTTTCATCTGACAAACATATGTGTACAAAACCCAAGCTCTATCAAATCACTTCTGGAAGCAGTTTGGAAAGTTTCTGACCAAGATCCTATTACACAAACGTCTAAGAGAAGTGGTTACATTATTCAAGGCAACAGCTACTCCATCTCAGGTATGTAAACTCAGTTTGAGTTTTGAGTTGCACACAATTTGATACACAGAAAGGCTGTGTGCAGTGAACCTGGCTATCGGTGGAAGCTGGAGGTAGCTGGTTTCATGAAAAAAGAGTAAAGAAAAGGCCGCCATGCCTTCACACAAATTTTGTGTCCAATTAAAATGGAACTATACTTACCTGTGCCCTTAATAATTGTAGATGTTCAGCTAGAATGTATTTTCAAAAATGAAATTGTACAGAATAAGTACATAAAATTGGGAAACCTTTTTTTTAAGCTTTAGAAAATCTTGTAAATGTACCTTATATGAAGCATCTTCATAGTCATCTGTGATTTTTCTGCTTATCAGTAATCAAATATGTTTCTAAAATATGGGAAATATGAGCTGAAACTTAAACTGTGGACCACAAGCCTATTATTCTGCTTATCTCTCGGTTCCAAGTACTTCATTCAATCTTCAAAAACAGATTTATGATATAAGGAACCAATGAAAGTCATGCTTCATAACATGTTTCTAAATCTGCCGAGTTCTTAAAAATAACTTGCCCTACAACATAGAAAAAAAATTTCTTTGCCACTCCTCTCAAATTTTGCATCTTCTGAATAAAAGACTCTTCAATATGAGATCAGTTTGTGAATTCCTTTTGAAATCTATAAATAATTTATTAGAACTTCTAGATATGAAAGTGTTATTTTATTCCAGCTTTTGTAAGGCTGAGAATCATCCGAGAGAACAAAAAACCAAACAGATTAACTGTGTTTGTTTGGGATAAAAACATTACATTTAAAAAAACCCCTACCTTGTTCTACCACAAAGTTTCAATCTTTAAAGTCACAAATGTGGAAATTCTCTAGTTATATGAAAACGTTGGTTTTATTTCTCATATTTACCTTAAAAAATGAAAATTTTGCTGTGACATATGAAGAGTGAAAACCAAATCCTAAAATATCAGGTGTTTTCCTACCCAGAGGATTCAAAAAAACCAAAGCACACAACCCCAAAGCCTCTAGCTGCTGATCTGATGGTAACATGCGGAATCCTGCTGGTCTCACAGTTGATCTCCTTCAGGGGGATGTGGCCAAGAGGGAGCTTTTGACTGCACTTCCTCTAAGAGGAACTAAGGCAATGGTGTCCAACAGCCAGCGTTAAACAAGACTAATCAGAACTGCTTCTTCCAGTTATCCCCCATGTAAAAGAAAGAAAACACATGTTTTCTGCAATCACTGTTGTCAATAACTTTCAAGATTAAGAACACAACTATTGTCATTTAAAGGAATTTCCCTTGGTACTGTGCTAATGGGAAAAACAATGCCTGGCATTAATTAACTGAACTTCTCAACTATCACTACAGGTCCATGCATACAGCAAAAGCTACAGCTATAAGCTTAAGAACATTATTGACTATTCTACTGCATCATTTTGGTTCAGAAAGATAGTCCATATCAAAAGAACTGGCATTCTTTAGAAAGTAATCACTTGTTACGTGTACCAGAAATTCACATACGACACACACATGGCCTATCTCAGAACACTAACACAGCCTAGCTGCTGTGGTCGTGGGTTTCAGGGATGTTCTGGACAGTCAAAGCTCGTCCTAGAGATGAGGAGGTTGCAAACAGCTCTTTATACTGTGAACTCCTTTCCTTGCTTGCTTTCTGTATCTAAAGCTACACATAATGCACTGCATGTGCTTTGAGTCAAAGGTCCTACTGATAAACTGATTTCCCAGCAGGTACTTGAGGATTGTAACGATTAACTTTGTGAATTTAGCAGAACACAAATTATTAACACAAACCAAACATAAGACCGAAATACCTGACGACCCACTGTTTCATAGTCATTCACTTTTAAGTACTGCTGGTGATCTTAAATTTACCTTTTACAACCAGAAACTCTGAGTGAGCCATTCAGAAGGAAATAGAATAATGAATTAAACAAAAGCTTTGCATGACCGCATCAGAAATCTGGATAAATCAATCTTCCAAACTTTGCACTGTTCAGATAGAAATATTACATTCTGACCTGTAGCTTTAAGGTAAGATTGTTCCAGTCTTACCTTTTATCCTCCCTACCCCTAAAATAACACTGAAGTTCTTTACCACATAGGTTTGATTAAATCACAGCTGCTCTGTACTGAACAGTCATACTTAGTCAATGCTGACAGATTTTCCCATACCACAGATTGCACACAGAATACCAGATTTCATCACTTAATAAAACTATTAGTTAATATCCCAAAGAGTATTTGAAGGACATCATGGGCTAATGCATATTTCTACTTCACAGTGTCTCAACATTCTAAGCTTAACATCTGTTTCCTGTTGTTTTTTTATAAATATATATATTTTTCTAAAGTGCTTTCCATTACTAGGTATAATTACATATTTCAGTTAGAACAAAAAACAATATAGAATTTTATTTCTACCTGGAAACAATAAATGAACAATGTTTTGAAACTACATCACTGTGAAAGAAACTTTCTGTCTTTCATCATGACTGAAACGGCTGATTGCCTTTTCTCACTATTCCCGGGGATCTGGTAATGTGTCTGTGAATGAAGGGATGCACTCCACAAAAATGAAATTTCATGTAGGAACTAAAAGGTCAAAGAGTAGCACAATTTGTTTTAACCTGACTCTACAAAAATAGATGTCATCTACATTTGGAAAGCAACAATATATGTGAAACATCCTTTAGGATTACTGCTCACATAGGAAATTTTTTTTTCCAGTTCTTAGCAGCTAGAGTACATTAGAACACAAGGCACATTACCAGAAAGATTTCTATCTAGTCAGTGTATTTTATCCTAGCAATTACAATACACAACCAGAAAATCACACCTCCTGTTTTCAATGACACCATGTGCAACCATAGAAAATTGCAGAGACAATAAACATCAATATCTGTGCATCTTTATGTCAGTACCAGCAAGCTGTTCAGACAGCAATTCTTTCCTCTTACCTAAAGCAGGCAAATCCAAGTATTTCAATTCTGTCTCGTGTTTGAGTCACAATAATGTGAATAGCTTGCTTGCTAGCAAAAGGATTTTGTCCTCTGCCAGCAGTGAAGCCCAAAGAAAGCCTCGTCCATATGGAAACATGACAACATGGCACTCACTCAAAATTTCATCCCTTTGTGGAAGATGTTAGTTTGGGATATGTCACGAGGAGTGTCTGCTGACTGTTGTCTTTCAGAAGCCCAGTGGTGCCACCACCAGCACAGTCTGGATGAAAATCAAGAGGCTGTGGCCCATTTTATAAATTCCTCTGCTGCAGTGCAGCTCAGGAACAGATGTGATCTTGTGATGCAGGCACGGGAATGATGACACAGTTATGATCCAGTCTGGAAAGCCCATAGCAGTTTTGTTAAAACTAATGAACAGAGAACTCTCCCCCTGCTTCCCACCCCCCGTGAGTAATGGGGCTGTAAAAACCCAAGAACGTGTGGGATGTCCCTGAGGACACTGGTTGGAAGGCAATGCCTCTCCCTCATCTGTGTATGAACTGGGGGAGATGTACTGAAGCCACACAATGGGCAAGCTTAGTGGCAACCCTTACCCCATATAATATGACATGACATGCTCAGATCTTTATCTTGTCATTAGGATAAAGGCAGGTCACACTGGTGCAGTTAGAAGCCCATGCAATTCTAGCCAATGTAATTTGAACCTTAAAATCAAATCTTTGGGTTGCCAGATGGAGGGCAAAAATCTGTTTTGTCATGTGGGAAAAATGCCTTCTACATTACCAAACAGAAAACTGGTATTAGCTCAGGCCACCCTTCGAAGTGGATATAAACCAGACTGCAAGCTGTGATTTGCTGATAGGAAAACTAGCCGTGAGAGCCATATGCTCAGCCCTAGTTGTTCCCAGCTGTTCTCCTAGGTGTGGGATTTCTCTACTGCTTCCAGCCTCAGAAAACAGACAAACTGTAGCTAGCTAAGCAACTTTTTCCTCTCTCACAGCTGAATATATATTAAGCCTCATCTCCTAAAAAATCAAACCATGCCATACCAAAACCACTTAACACGCCTTCAAAAGCTTGCCACATCTTCCTTTATTAAACAAGAGGACAAGCTAACTCGAGTTCCTGCACAAGAGAAGTGATATTCAGATATCGTCACAATAGAGTAACTGTATTTCACAGTCCAGAGCTTCAGGTGAAGTTTGTCACACCTCTTCCCATGAGTCAGTGCACAAAGGAAACACACAGCACCAAATACACTAGGTACCTGATTCATAAACACAAAAATATCAAGAATTCTCCTATTCCATTAACAGGTAGATATGGTTCTTTCGAAGATTATACATGGTATATCCAAGAATAAAAAGAAACTTCTGGCACAGTACCATTTATTCACATTTTCTGACAAAACCAGTAACTCCCAGTACAGGTATCTCAAATCTTGGTTCCTGAAATTCTTCACAATAAGCAAGCTGGCATCCCTATCACAAACCTGCTTCCAATATTAAAGCAGCACTGACCTTACATTAGGTAAAATGTTAAGCATCAGCATCTGCACTGGGTAGATTGCTTATTACTTGGCCTGTGATGAGCCATGAGCCCAAGCACATCTGAGTCTCCATGTCACCAAAACACAGTTGCTTCAGTGACACCTTCAGCATTAGTAACACACTAATTTCTGTGTGCCATGCAGGAAAATGATTCAGTGTTTTCAAAGACGAGAACTGTTATTTTTGCTGCTGCAGGCATCGTTACAATCCTAAAGAGACTTTGTGGAGCTTCAGAGTGCTGTTTGTCCAGCTTCAAAGACTGATTCACTTTAAGGTAAAGTGTACATTTCATTAATGGCTAGAGTGATAGTCTAATGACTTAAAACCAGCCAACCAAAGAGCTAATACTAATTCCTTGTGAAATTATTAATTCTGACGTGCAAGAAAATACACATTTTTTCATTTTCTCTATCGTCCTCTCTAATTTCTCATCATTAAGCACACCTCAAATGAAATATTTTTTTCCAGAAGTAAATTTTTCGCAATACGTATTAGGAACACATATTGGGAAGGTCCCTAAAAAGGTGATTTATTTGCAACAGCACACTGCTACTTTAAATAACTCTCTGTCTCAATCATACTTAATGCTAATAAAACCTTGAAAATTAATTAAAGCATAGAGAGGCACACACAATAGGGAAGTAGGATTGTCACACTACCTTTTTGTCTTCAGAAAGCTGAATGAGTGAAATGAATTGCTAGTTTCATCCATACTATGAATTTGTTCTCCAGCTCAGAAATGAGAGTCCCATAGGATAGAAAAGAATTGATGGTTTCTGCTCAGAAGGAAGACATGGAATGAATTGCACACCCCTCCAGAGTTCATCTGTACCGAGAGAGCAGTGCCAGGAAGCCTCCCTATTGTTTCCCTTCATTTCAAACAAGCAAGTACGATATCTAAAATAGCAACTGCTTTAGCAGGTTCCAGTGGAAGGAAAATAGTGGAAGGTTTTAATCAAAACTTAAACCTTTAGGCAAATACTACCACTTTCTTTTGTGAGCTGACCTAAATTTCACAGTAACACAGAATAAAAATATTCCAAACCATAATGATGAGATTGATATCATTGAATTTACATACTTCAGTAGCCCTTGCACATTTAACAGAGCTAAACCAATTGAATTCAAAGAATGAGAAGAGATTTTACATCTTTTGCTCAATTAACAGTGGTACAACAACTCAAAGCCAATATTACTGTGCAGTTTTATTAAAGTTTCCAGAACACAATATATTTTCTTTTTCTCATTTTTAAAGAAAATCTTCACCTCAAGAAAATCAACCTTTTTTATACAAATGCCAAAGCCTAACGAAGCAAGCAGTCTTACTGAAGATTATGTAGATGATGCTGCAAAGCACAGCGAATGTGACAGCTCATCTATCAAAGAAAACAAAAGGGTTTATGCATCTAAACTAAATAGAAGCTTTTGAAACAGTATGGCGAGTAGTTGGTAGAACTTTACTTATTATAATATAAATAACTAGGAAAGTGAGATGTTATTTGTTTAACAATGAAGGCAGAAATATTACAAGAAGATGGCACAGTTTGTTATGCAAGCTCTATGTTTGACAATAGCTTCTACCTCAATGCCTTGAAGCGCATGGCAACTGATAAAAATCCTACTTTTATTTAGCACAAATGCACTACCCCATATATGCATTTCCCATTCTGTGAACATATTGCTCCATTAATGGTGATTTTTATTTTCTGCTAGTAATTCACCAGAAGTAAGCTCCAGCTCCAAAGGATCATTGGGACGAGACAGTACTATAAGTAATTGACAGACAGCCTGACACTCAGCACAAGATTGAGTGTGGATCTGTCTGCATTTAAATAGTCTTCGTTCTCAGGCAGTCTAAGAAGCAAGAGAAACATTCATATGAGGAAATCATAATTAAGGTACAGCTAATATGCACAGATTTAACTGGTCAAGCAGTGTGCTACTTAATGTTAACCCCTTTTTGCAAAACCAATTTTTATTCACAGATTATTAAATATAGAAGAGCACTAGATGCATGCATAAGATATTCTCTCTTGATGGAAAATTGAATTTTGCATAAATAAAGCCAGTTCTTTAGGTATCTCAAAGCATTTTTTCTACTAGTGTTATAAAGAACATGAGCTTCATTCCCAGCAACACAAATATTCCCTTCCACATTGTCTGGAAGGAAACCTTTATTGTTCAAAGTTCCAAATTTGTTAAGTTTTTTGAGAGAACCCAATATTCATGAATACAACATAAAACCTTCAGGAAGAGTAAAATGGGTTCTTATTTTGACATTTATTAAGCTAAATCATATTCTACCAGCTGGAAACGAACATGTCACCAAGAATTTACAGACATTAGGATCTGCTGTGTATGAGATCTTAAAATTCTAGATTAGAGAAAATGGTGTGACAAAATGTATCCCAAAGCACAGCGGAGATTCATCCACTTCCTAACCCCATAATATCAAAGAATACAATGACTCTGGGGTGAGCTCATGTTCCCATGACACCATGTCTTAAGGAGTAATTTCAAGGAAATGTGCTATATTTGAAAATCCCAAAGACAAAGAATGCTTTGAGAGGAAGAACAGGGGCGACAGACTATTTTAGTACTAAAAAAAAAAAAGCAGGAATACACAGAGTAAGCAAAGATGCACATATAGCTTCCATAGGACAAATAAGCATTTAACCTATTATCAAAGGAAATAGTAAACATCTCTTCATACCTCGCCTTTTTTTTTTTTCCCAGGAGGAGGGAGGCAATTGTCCTGTCCTCCTCCCTTTAGTATCTGAGGTTCCTTTCAATTATACTGCTAGCAAAACACACACAGTTTGCATAGAGACAACTTTGTAATTACAGCAAGAAAAAGTTGCATGGTCCACCGAGTACAAAACACTACAAAACTCACAGTAATAAGAAGTCAGGGGCTTAACTATTCATTTATTTAAATGTATGCTGCAGTTTTCATTTTTTCTGGTCAAATCAACAGATTTTAATTGGCACTTTCAAAAGCAGCAGTCTATGAAAATGACAAAAAATAATACTAGAAACAAAGCAAATACATGCCCTAAAGTCCTTTTAATTCTTGAAATTATGCTTCCCTTTTATTTGCCATTGAGGAATGTGTGCATATTATTCCCTTTTTAAATGCATTTCAAATCAGCTTACGCTCCAGGTTATTCAAAACTTGAGCTTATGTACAACGCTCAAAAACGCTTGGTGCACTCGGAGGAAAAAAAGGACAACAGAGAAAAAAGAAAAGCGAATTAGTAATTTTACTGTAATACTGTAATAATTTCCTATGTGCTGTGTCAGAGCACATTTGAGGGAGCCATCTGTAGGGTATCAGCTTCAATGAGGTTAAAGAACATAAACACCGAGCTGACACAAAAAATCAAAGCAAAAGAGCAAAGAAATACTACTGCGACTCGTGGTACACTTGGCACACCTTCTGCATTTAAAGACTCTGCTGCCATGCAGACTCCATCTCAATGGCTGGTGTATCACTCAAATGTCCTGAATTAATAACGGAGATACAGCCCACAGATGGCATATAGTATGGTTTGAGACAGACTCATTTTGACAGGTGACAAAGACGACTACTCATCTAGTCATGTGAAATTAAGCACTTACGGGAATGGCAGGTGTGAACTGCCTCCTTTATACAGATTTGGAAGCATCCCATCACTCACAGAAAGTGCCGTACTAAAATCCCAGACAACTCTGGGATTACGTTAAATCCACAAAGGAGGCAAGCTAAGACTGAGATGTGAGTCCCTGCCCTTTTACAGTCTAGAGTATGGATGATCTAGAGTCCCTTGTGATTTGGACAGAGTCATGGATACTTGAAAACTAAGTTTAAACCTAAGGAAAAGTAAAATATAGTCGAGGCAAAATTAGCATCTAACACTATGCCATGAACATTAATTAATTTCAAGCTGCTATACATTTCACGTTATTTTTTTTACTTTTCAGACTAATTCCCATTCATTGTTCATCTACGACCATTGCTTTATTGGATTTTTCCCAATCCTCCCTCTCCACTAGTCACTGGAAGTGGATGTTAAACACTGTCTCACCAGAGCACTAGCGAGTAGCTTCATAATTTGACTGGGGAAAAAATGCCTGGAGCTTACCTCTAAAGAAGGGTGTATTTCTTATGTACTTTTGCTACATGTTGATACCATGGGGTGATAAAATCTTTGAGATCTGGCAGTGTGTGTAATTAGAGCAGTAGCTCTGTGCAAAGACATAACGGCAAGAACACACAGGGTAACTACACACACTCCTTGCAGGTTTTTCTAGGACTATATAATGGATTCTAACACTAACCTTCTCATTCAGATTATGTAAAACAAAAATAAATTCTGAGGCAAATTATTTTTCCCTGGCCATGGTTCATGTCTTATTTATTAAAATTTTCTTCCATGTAGATAAAATCCCAAGTTTTCCTCAACATCATGTTGCATCAACAGATTAAGATAGGGCGGATGCTGGGCAAGGGCATACCTCAAAATCTCAGTTTGAGACTAATCTTCAAATAAGCAAGTTACACGCTTCATGATGTATCCATTCAAACAGACTGCTAAAACTGTGAGAGCACTCAGGAAATCGCAATACTGCTTCCATTGCTTGGCCAGGTTTTTCTCTGACAGGAAAACTGAGGATATGTCCTGCAGGTAAACCACAAACTCCAACTTCTTTCTCAGTCTTAGTACCACAACCAAGAGTTGGAGTCTCCAGTCCTTCAGTTTCTTTAAACATGCCAAATAATCCTCTCTGTCATAACAACAAACCTCACGCTGGAGAAGTTCTGCCAGGATTTGCTGTGTTCACTTTAACGTGCCCACTGAAAGCAGCAGTGAAATTTTAAAGTGCCGTTCCCCATGCTCGCTCCACAGCCACTGGTTTGTTCAGTCTGAGGTGAACTTTGTGGGGGACAAACTAAATTCAGTTCCAAGGAAATCAGAGCAGTAGCCAGACTGCAGGCTCACCACGAATGTACTCCAAGACCTGGGTGGGAACAGAGGCATTCAAACTAATGGTGTGTCTTTGAAACAGCTTTGGATCATGGGTAGTGGGAAAGTTTGATTAAGATAATTAAATTTATTTTGAAGTAAACACTCCAAAATGCAGATAAATTTAGATATAGTGGCTTCACTACCAAATTCTGTGATTTCCTCATCTGCTCTTGACACTTCATACTATACACTAATGTAAGCATAGACATCATCTGTGGCTAAAGAAAATAGCAGATATAAAAGTCTAGTATTTTGGATTATACCCTGAATAATTGTGACATAGGCTCTTTTTGTTATGACATAGGTCAGTATCCAGCATGTCAAAAAGTGTTTAATATTTTGCATGACTATAAAACATTGCATGGTTCCAGACATATCTTTCTTTTTAGACTTAAAGAAGGCCCAAATGAATGCAGAATTTATAACTTGAAAACACGTGGCTGCTTCTCATCCCAAGACTATTCATGCTACACAAGGCACTACTACTACCATATTTACTGAACAAAAAGCTAAAGTACTAAATTGTCAGATGACACAACACAAGCATAGTATGGATTTTCATGAGATTAACAGTATCCTCTGAAATGCCAAACATCTTCAAGTACAAATCTGACAGCAGTACCTGAAGGCACTGGTTATGCTGTTTTAAATCATGTGAAAACTTAAACTGACTCCCTACCTTAAACAAACTTGAGCTTGAATGGCCACTGGCCCAGGTCCCCAGATCTACCAAGTCTTCCCGCATAAGAGCCTTAATGTCCATTACAAACACTCACGTCTTTCCTTTGCCCCCTCCTCTGCTCTAATCCCACCACTCCTGTCCCAAGGGAAGTTGTCTTCCTCCTCCTTCTCCTCCTCCTCCTCCTCCTCTCCTTGTGCTGGCCTTCATCAGTGGAACAGCAGAGCTGTTGGCTAGCACTTCTTAGTGGAGACTAAGAAACTGATTCCCAGATACTGAGGCAGATGAAACGCTCTCACCTGCAGGTAAGCACCAATAAATATGGAAAAAAGTAAATTAATCAAAATCATTGCTTTTAGGCTGAGTCTCTGGAAGTCAGGGAAGCTCTGTCCAGGTCTCAAAATAATTTCTACATTTAGATGACTACTGTTGCTCTATGCCACATATAATTTCTAAAGTGAAACAAAACCTTGCCCAGCAGTTGCATGTGTACAGTTGTATGCAACTGCCAAAAATGTCTGATTTTTAAAAAAGATACATGATTGGAATTTGGATATCCAATTTGGATTGGATACATGAAAGGACTTTGTCCCTTGCATTATATACAAAAAGTGACACAAGATCAGTACATTTTCCCAGGTGAAATTTTTTCACAGAAAGCCAAACAACATCATAATTAGACAGATGACTTCTAACAAAATATATTAATAAAATGCAGCACCTTTTAAAACATTTAATGAAAGATGTTTGAAACGAATAACACATCTTCATACCTTTCTTAGGAGATAACAGATCTACATGTGGATTTTATCTTAATCAACTGACATGAGGGTTAATCAGCTTCTCACTTAATTTTGTTTTTTTAAACAAATTACAGTTTTACCCTTTCCTCAACTGGAAAGTTAAAAGCACTTTGCCCATAAAAAGTTTATTTTGTGTGGTGAAAATGTATACAGGAGACTGCTTACATTCCCCAGTGATCCTTCAGGGACGAGTCTGGTAAACTTGGAAGAGGAGGTTAGATAAAAATGCAGAAGGCAAAAAAATGTCTTTAAAATTTATTTTGACAAATCAGAAAAATTATGTCACCAAAATTCAAGATCAGAAATTCTTGGTCACACATGAAACACAGAAATGTGATTAAATAATCCTTTGAAAAATCATATAAATTGGAAATCGTATGGAGCACTGAAGAGGATGAGCAACAGCAGATGTTGTTACTGCACAGAAAGGCTGGCGCACGCACATGCTCTTCACAGCAACATTCAAGACACACATTTTCAATAAGCTTCCATGAATTCCTCTCCCTTTGCCATGACACTTAAAGATCCATTTTCAAAGAGATAAGGGTACTTTTCCTAAATATGAGTCAGGTAAAAAAATAAGTCCTATCTACAGAACCTTCTGGAAAATTTAGAAACAGGAAGACTAGATATCATAAATTTACAGATTTGTGACATGCTCACACTTAGTATGATGGCTACTGACTGAAGGAAAGCAACATTCTTTTCACTTTTCTTGGATTATATCAAGAGTACCCCTTATCTCAGCAGAGCAGTTTGTGATTTACAGCAACTGATTTTTCTATTTTTTTTTAAAGCTTTGAGAGTACTCATACAATGACCAGCAGTGAGAAAAGCAGCAGTCTATGCCGAAACACTTTTAATAATGTGAATTAAAAAGGAAAGCGAAGACCCTAACTGTGAAAATTGCTAAAAGCTTGATTTGCTTTTGTACAAGATGCTGAAAAATATTAAAATTTAAAAAAAAAGAAGAAAAGCTTGTTGCAGATATGAGAGTCCCAGACACAATGCAAAGTTCTCAAAAGTCCAACCACACCATTTCCTAAAGGCTCCTTTCCAGTGTGCTGAGTTAAAACTCTCTTAGTGAAGCGTATGCTAAACCAAAGAATAAAATAACAACCCAGGAAGTTTCTTGCATCTTTCTGCAGTTCAAATTCTTTAGCTGGTGAAGTGAAAACCTGCTTATTCCTACCAAGATGAGATTCCTCTGGCCCACATGCTTCAACAATAGGCAAAGGTGCAGTTATGGCACTCTGATGAGAAAACACTGTCCTTGACATCTTAAGAAAACACAAGCGCAACTATTAATGTTATAATATCTTTGGGAAAGTAGCATGGATACCAGCTACTTATCTGGGTATTATACATGGACATGGTTATAAAATTTATCTTCAACTATATCCTTCCCTCCTTTTTCCTCCTCTGTACAGTTATGTTCATTCTGTGGACAGTTCCTAGGAATTTCAATAAATTCATCTGGTGGCAGAATACATCAAAACCAACCTACCTTTCAGAAGAAACTCTCACTTCCTCCTCTGCAAGAATAGGTTACTCTTTCAAATTCACACTGTTCTATACTCTAATTTCACTGAACTGCCTTTTTACATTTCTTTTAAACACAGATAAACACTTAGATTTCTATTTCTTATCATGGAAGCTCTAAACACATTAAAAATAGGATAACGAATGCATCACTGAGTGAGACCAGCATATAGTGTTTCTGGAAATATTTGTCTGAGGTGCAGCAGGAAGAAAAATTCAATCCCATAGTCCATCACTTGCTAATGATCTTTCTTGGAAACACTAGACATACACACAAATGAACATCACTACAATAAAGTCCTCCAGGTCAGAGATCTCAGTGATATTATAATTCCAAAATTACTTGAGTATCTTATTTTCTCAATAACTTGCTGTGTCAGGCAAATGGTTTAACACTGTTAGTCTAATTTTGTAAATGTATTTTAAGTCTGCTATGTTTTTAAGCTACTGCTTAAAATGAAAGGCACTTCACACAAGGTTCCACGCTGACTCACTCAATGAATGTCTATGCTGGCATATAAATGATTCCTTTTCTTCCTTACCTCCAGATGCTCTAAAATATAGGGAGGGTTTGTCATGCCAAGCCTCAGCATAGCTCCCTCAGGAATAACTTCAACCAGCTTCCACAGAAGCGTGGGGAGGTCTGTGCCAATGTCTCTGCCATAAGCCCCTGTGTCTTCACTGGTCAGCCATATCTCACAAACACCCTCTGTGAATAAAAGAAAGAGATAATTAACAAATCTGTTTTAGAGCTGTTTATTTTATCATACAGCTGCTCACTCTTTTAAATGCAGTATTTCACATGGCTATTATGCAGCCAGACTGGGTATTCAATTGCAAAGGGGAGGGAAGGAGAAGGAAGGCTTATCCCATGGGTAGCAGTGGGTTATTAAGTTCATTTTATGAGCACAAGAGTGCTACAACAATGCTGTAAATTATCATTGCTGTGGAGTGATTAACATTCACAGCCAATGACTAATTCTGTGCTGCCTCTACAGCAAGTCAGACAAGTTTAGTACTCTCTTTTATTTTTTGAGCCTAATTCATTAAACACCGCAAGCAACATCACCCAAGCAGAGTTTGCACTAATGGTTATTACAGTAGTTAGCTTATTAACTGGTAAGCTTCCAGTGAGCAAAACCAGCTCTAAAGCACTGTGATTAACATTCCTCCTGAAGTAACTATTAAAATCTTTAAATTATACAATTAGCAATGCTATATTGCAATGTATTGAAAAGGTTAGTGACCACTGCACAACTGAGTGATAGTACAGGAAAACCTGTTTCCTGGCAGTTAATGCTTCATTTTCCATCAATCAGAGCCTTAGGAAGTAGTGCATTTGATTTATATTGTAAATAGCAACCTTGAACACTGATATTTGGTAATAACATCCTCCTACTCAAAGAGGGGAAAGACTGTACCACCCTTTAATAACACTTGAAAGCATTGAGGTTTCACGCAGCCACTTCTGCCAGGCTGCCCAGCTTTCATCCTTTTTGCAATGCAAACCCTCTCCCCTTCCTCACCACCCCAAAGCAAGAAATAAGCCATCGAAAACAGGGTGTCTGTGAGGAAAACACCTGTGATTCCTAGCAAGATAAGATACCATTAACTCGGTGAAGAGCTAAACTTCTAAAACCAATCATGAACTGGTAAAAGAAATAATCAAACACCAGAAGGTGCATAATTCATCAAAGCACTCTTTGGACCAGCAGAGAATGTATCGTAAAACATAAATGTTTATGTTACAAATTTATACTCAAATGAGGAAAACTTAAGCACATACACAGACTTTAATCATATAAAAAGCAATAAACCTAGAAAATCGAATGTTTTACAAAATATAAATACAAGACTGCTACTCTTAAATTCACAGTGTAACAATAAAGGCAGAGAGCAAGCCATGCTGAGCATCAAAGTTAATCCTGTTGGCACAGAAATGTTTTCAAGGTAATTTATTACTTAGAATGAAAAATGCTTAAAAATTAAAGGTTAACCGGAAAACTCATCACTTCTTCAGTTTTGTTTCAAGAATAGGTTAGTGAGGGAGATATATAATTTTGATCTTGGGAGCAGTCTAGTATAAAGTACTCCTGAAGTACTAAGTGCTCTTTAGTTGACCATTTGCAGTCATAAGTTTGAAGTCACACTCAAACTGAGCTCCCCGTGCAGAATCTGCCTGCAGTACACAATCACACAGTGGATTTCAGTGCATTTGCTAATGTTTTTGGAATTCATCTCACCACAGGCAGTATCCACCATGAAACATACTCTAGGGTTTGCTGCCTGCCTTTCATTTTCCTGAAACACGTGAAAAAAAAAAAAGTGAATTTTATATGCTATATGTTAAAGAGAAGAGAAATATAAGGAATCTAAATGACTGATATGGTCCTGTTTTGTTTAGTTTAGGTTTCTTTATATAAGTCTCCAATAGCCATAAGAACACTACAAAACATTGATTTGCTGAGTTTCTACCATAACAGAGTAATTCTCATTTGCAAGCTTTCAATCTAAAGAGTCGCATGGGGTTGGATTTCCTTTTTCTTTTTTTCATGAAAATGGCTAATGGAATACTGCCTCACAGTTACCAGATGAACACTGAGGAAAAAAAATAAATCACTGGTTAGGAATGGAAATAACATTCCGGTGGAAAACAACAGCGAGCTTTTAAAGCTGCATAGGTGGGGACCATTAGCCCCCTGGTGGGCTGAAACTTCAAATTAAATCACAAGAAGAGGAAGCAGCTGTAATAGTAAATCAGCAACAACAGGAATAACTGTCTCATCTGCTCTCCGATCAGGGTGTTGAACAACAAGCAATGGGAATAATTCATGCTGAGAGATCCAAGGATGTAGTCTTATTATAGGGGGGAGGGGGGCAGGGAGGGGGAAGAACACCTGTATTTTAGGGAAAAAGTTCACGTCCCAATTTCAGGTTGACAAAATGATCTTCAAATACTGAAAGCTACTGTGAGTGATAAATATTTACAAGTTGGATAAATAGGATAAATCAACTTTGTACATATCTGTGTGTGATAGAGGTTTGTGTCAACTGATTTTAGGCCGTTTTTTCTAGTCCTTTGCATCCTCAGTTTAGGAGCCTAAATTTACACTAAGTAAGAGGAGAAAACAATAGACCTCTCAAACAGTATTAATGAAGTCAGTCAACACTTCCTATTTTCACTCTGCCCAGTTCCCCTCCAAACTCCAGCCCTCCGCAGGAACCCATTTAAATCCACTGTCTAATAATGTACAGAATTTTTTTCCTTTCTTTTGCAGTGAACCTCGATCATTCAACGCTCTGTTACTGGGCAATTTTGGTGCTAAAAAGGCAAGCTGATTTTGTAAACAAGAAAATTGATCCAAACGGCAGACTTCGGATGTGCAAACTCAGAGCATTTGTTAGAGTATTAAGGCCAATTATCATTATATTCAAGTAATTACAAGTCTGCCTTTGGTCACAGCTCGTGGTTTATTTCTCACTCTGCCATCCCTATCCAGCACAAAAGAGAAATGTTAACAGTTGGCCTCTGATCTCTGCTCTGCTGTAACTGGAGATTATTGAGAATGAAAAATGTTGAAAAAGAACAGGTTCCAAGGAAATGAAGAAAGTTCTGAGCCTACTCCTTCTCACGTGTCTCAATATAAAGAACAGTCATCGCAGATTATCTGACATGGGTTTTAACTTTGTTTTTGGGGAGTAAACAATCCTTATCATAAAGAAGATAAAAAATCCTAAATCTATCACTTTTCCAAAACTGTTTTCAGCAGTACCAAGCATCCTTTAAACTGAAGGGAAGTGTACTCCATCAGAAAAATGAATTTATTTCAATCTACACAAAGATCTGAAGATGTTACAATATTGGACACCAATCCCAGTGAAATTCTCATATTTGATAACTGACTTTGTACAAATGAAATTCAATCCCCAAATCCTCTTGGTTTTTTCTTCTCCTCCCCTTCTTGTTCTCCTCTTTCCTGGCAGACTTTTTAATGTGAACAGGAGTGGCTTTTCCAACAGCACAATTCTCTGCAGGCTGCCTCAGTGGGAGGCCCCTGACTCTGACCTTCTCAGTAGCCCACATATGCTTATCAATAACTGCCTGACCTCCTTGTGATTCCTTCTCCAACAGTGAATTCTTATGGCAGCCTGCAGTGCTGCACAGACTACAAAAATACCTCTCCCAATGCACCACAGAAGTCTAAAAGACCATCTGCCAAGGGGAGGCATTACATAAATGTTTGTCTCTTGCAGATTTGAGGACAGTCAATTTGACCATTCCTGATCACAACCTTAGAATTATTTAAAAACAAAAAAATCATGGCCAAAGATAAAGGCTTAGAAAACACCAAATTCATTGCTCAGAATGAGCTTAGCCTACTTTATTTTCTCTTCAATTATTTGAGTTTCTCCTTATTTATTCAGCATAGATTTTCCAGGAACCATTTACATACCTGATGCAGTGTATATGCTAGATTACTTTGCTGAATCAGTGCCTTAACTGGGAAATTGTGAAGAACTGTGCATATAGCATGTCACTGTACCAATCTAGATATAATGCAAGTTTAAACAGAAACTGAGATTTGGAAGAATGTTTCCTCTTGTAATTCTGAAGTACTCTGCAAGCATTGATTCACCATCGTCCAAGTGCCCTCTTAAGACAGTCAGTTCAACCACATGGATCAGCACTGAAGCACCCCCATTGCAAGGACTTCCCCGAAAGAGAAAATCAAACTGGGAACAACTCACTGATGCTAAGGGGGATTTGGAAGAATTCATTTCCAGTTCACCAAGAAACTCTTATTCTTATTTCACCTGTATATATACAGGGCTTCTGGAAGATAGAAAGACTGGAGCTGGACACAATCCTGTACAAACCCTAGTTATTCAGATAGTAACTCACACCAAACTGTCACCATTAGAGAATGCAGGATATCTGGCAAGCAGATGACGAAAGTAGATTGAAGTAAAAAAGACAGGTCTAGGTTCAGGGCTGGTGAAAGAGGCAAGCTGTCAGGCTATGACCTAAAGCATCAATATTTTGTAAGTGCAAGTCAGCTTACGGTTCAGCACTATGTTGTACAGATAAATGCAGTGCTGCAGTTTCTGCTCACAATGCACTGCATACAAACTGTCTCACACCCTGAATTTCTAGAGGGTCTTTATTAATGCTAAAAAGTAGTTCCTCTTTTTAAAAGACCTATTTTTTCACCCTTCTGAACAGTCTTAAGGACATGAAAGATGGTTGTCCACTGCTGTTTTCTTAATGCTTGCCACAACCAGGAGAACAAGATCTGAACAACATCATGAATGTGGGCTGACCTACTACAACTGCAGTTGTATTCTGAATATTTCCAAGGACAGCAATACTACAGCCACTTTGGGTAATCTGTTCCAGTATTTGACCAACCTGAGGGTAAAATATTTTTACTTGCACCTAATTGCAATTTGTTGTGTTCCACCTTGTCCTATTACCTACCATCCTGTATCTCTGTAACACCTGTTTGACTTAGAGAGAGTCTGGCTCTGTCTTCTCTACACTGTCCCATTAGGCAGTCATAAACAGCAATAATAATTCCTCTTAGCTTTCTTTCCAAAAGCTCCACAAATCTGTTTCTTGTCTGTTATGTGCTCCATCCTCCTGATAATTTCAATGTCCCTCTGCTGAACTGCTGCAGTGTGTCAGTCTTGTCCTGAGGCACACAAAAATGGACAGAGCACTCTCTCTGTGATGTCTCATAATTGCCAAGTCCAAGGCACCAGTTGCTCCCTGGGGCCTGCGGCTGCACTCTCCAACAGCAGCTGGGGCACAGCTGGAATCGCAGAGGGGATCCACTGCTGACTCATGTGCACCAGCTTTCCCAGAGGAACTCCAAAGGCTGCAAAGCTGCTTCCCAGACAGTTAGCTCTCCACATCCACAGTGCAGCATGGTGATATTTCATCCTAGATTTGGGACATTTTACCTGCCTTTGTCGTACTTCATGAAGTTACAGTAAGTCCATTTCTCCAGGCAGTTGAGGTCCCTTGCAATATTAGCTGTACCCTCCAGCCAGTCAAGTACTCCTCTAATTTAGGTATCATCTCCCAGATGCCTCAAAATGCACTCTATCTCACTGTCCACTTTGTTATGAAAGACATTAAATACTGGCTCCAGTATCAACTCCTCCAAAACACCCTTAGTAACTGCCAGCTAGCCCCTATACCATGGATTGCCACTCTGGGAACCTGACAGTCCAATAAATTCCTTTACGCACCTCACCATCCACTCCAAGCACCCTCTTGTCCTTCCTGTGCCAAGATGCGGCTTCTGGGAGTGTTTACCCCATACAGAGCAAGGTTCAACTGCCCTGTAGGTCCACAGTTCTCCCTTCTTACTCTTTCTGGAGGGCAGGGTGATATTCCCCCTTCTTCCAGTCATCAGGAATCTCCCCTTGTTGTCATGTCCTTTGAATGATGAGAGAGAACAGCCTCATAATGACATCAGCCAGCATTCTCGGTACACTTGGATGGCCTCTCACGGCAGGATTATTTCTATTACTTCTGGATGTCAGTCTGCAGTTACAAAAACTAGAGCTGTGTTTTGCAAGTGCTTAGTTCAAGACAAGCCTTTAAAGCAGTTGTGGTTTCTGCTACCCACAGGATGACACATATATTAGAGTGCTTAGGAAATGAACACAGTAACTTTTATGGTCTACATACTTTTGAGAACAAATACTTGGAAACTAATATGAAGTGACATACAGACCAAGTTATACTGACTGAGATCATTCCACCTATGTAGGAATAATGTGTTATTTTAAAAGTAGAACGCTGAACAGTATCACTTTGGAAGATTCTGTTTGGCTGTGTTGTCTACCACACTCAGTAATGAAATTAAAGCAATTTTTTCTTTCTCCTTCCCAGCATACTTCAATAAATGTTTATACTAACAAATGATTAAAGTTCTCATGTATTTATATAAAAATGCTATACATTAGTATATATTCATGGTATGAAATACTCAGACTCTCCGAAGCCATAACAGGAACTTGATTTAAAGGATCATTTACTATAGACGTGACATAGGTACTTACAACGAATTCCTGATCCTGCAAACTAATGCAAAAAAGTTTGGGCTATATTCACAAACTGCAAATTAGAAAAATTAATTGCATCTTGGGCCCCTTTAACTCTTCCAGCAATTGCTTTTTCAAAACTATGAAACATATTTTGAATTTTTTTTATATTACATTATATTTTCAAAAAGTAAAACGTACTCTCTCTCTCTCTCACTTACATATTAAGTTGCAATCAGAGCTTAAATGAACTTTGATGGAAAAGGGCTGAAGAAATACCTTATCAAGCACAATACAAATTAGTTCAGGAAACAGCTTGGTTGTGCTTCAATAAAAATGTATAAATTTTTTTAAATGTATGTTTTATACATTTTTTCCCTCAAAGTGCATTCATATTTTCGTGTTATTTTATGTAATTTACAAAATCTAATCAGAGCTGAACCACAGTAAAAAAACCCAAAACCCAAGGATTAGGAACTTTTCTTAATTACTTTTAAGTTAGAATAACAAAACACTGTGGTTTTGCACAAATTAAAAGCCCTCCCCATCCCCTCCAATAACACAACATATGCACATACTTCTACTACCACCTTTCACACCAATTTTTAGGGTTACCTTGGAGATTTTACAAGAACAACTCCATACTGAAACTAAGAGTTCTGGCCCAGCTACCCATCTACTCCTTAGTAACACCAAAGTAAGTTTTAGGTAATGATCCTCTACCATCTGCTTTATATTTAGATGTGAAGTCTGATAGAAGAACCTAATAGCCACATGACTTACAGTGGCTTTCCATTTTATCTTCTGTGGTTACGAAAGGGGAAGCTGCAAATGCATTTATTCAAAACTTTACTTTTCCAAAGTCATGCATCTGAGAAATGAAACTGATTAAATCATTTAGAATATGGGTTCACTGAATGTGCTTATTTATCTAAATCCATCACATGAAAGTCTCAAAACCAGAACTGCTCCTTTTGCAGAAAATGCTTTGCCATTAAGGCATTTACAAAGGAAGTTCACTACCTGTGACTGTTGTAGGGATTAGCAGTTCTAGAATTTGTAACATAGTTTATTTTGCTCACTTTTCCTACTGTACTGATAAGCAGAGTATTTTTATAGGAGTTTTTCGAAACGGGGAATAAGAAAGCTTGCAACAGTACTACAAGCTTCATTTAAATATTCCTTCTTCCTATGGCGTTAAAAAAAAGATAAGTTTGAGAGTTCCCAATAAAAAGCATGCAGCAGAGATAGAGCCAACTAATCATTAAATACCAAAGAAAGCATAAAAGGTTTCTCTCTCTCACAAAGCAAACTCTTGTCCTTGCTTACAAAAGAGGTCATTCTACCCCTATAGGGCCCTCTGTTCCTAACAGCTCACTGCCAGAGCATAAACCAGCAGCCCTGTCTCGCTCGTTTTGTAGCTGCAGTGCATTAGCAAAGGGGAGAGGAAGGAGGGGAAGGGAACAGGATAATAGGTCACTTGCTGCTGCAAACAGCATGATAGCTAATCTTATTACGAGTCCAGTTTCATTCTGCTAGAACAAGAGAGACTCAAAGGGGTGTGAAGACAGTCAGGCTGCTGAAGTTTGCTCAGTGCCAACACTGCAGCATTACGCATCTTTCTTTCAAGGAGGATTAATGATACCATACATCATGATGATAAATTGCAGTTTGTAGCCAGTTTGAAGAGAAAGGGTAGGAAAAGATTTTTTTAAAACTGGAGGGAAAAGTGCACAGTTGAATTTCATGAGTTGGTCCTATTTTTCAGGCTGTGAGGAAGTCGCTCTTTAAGAGAGAGGTCTGTGCTTTTTCTATTGGTCACCTGCCTGTGACCCTCCTACTTCCAAGCATGTGTGTTATGTACACAATGGTCTGTTTTGAAGGTTAGCTCTTGCACAAATGAAAGAATTAAAAAAATAAATCCACTTAATCATTATACTTGGCAGCTGAAAAGAGATAAAACTAAAATTTGCCATTCCATAGACAGATGTAATCCTACAAGAACTCTGTTAGTTTTCAGAGACAGTGGACATCTACTGCCTGAGTTAACGGGAAAAAAAAGTCTTACGTGTATGAATGATCAGGAACATAATTGCCTGATGTTAATTAGCTCTTTGCTGAACCAATAACATTATTCGAGGAACAAGTTCAATGATAGGCAATGATAAATAAAGAATAAAATAAAGCATAAAGGAGTGGGTGACTATAAGGAACAGATTTGCAAAAAGAGACTTAAAAACAAAGGAAAGCAATTTCAGAAAACACAGACAAGGCACGAGTTTAGAATTGTTCTGCACTCCTGTACGCAGCATATAGAAATGCAGGTTCCTGAAGCGTGGAATTATTGTTCTCCACTCTATGCCTCACAAATACACATTTTGAAATATTGATATGCTCACGTTGTCCTGGTACTACAAGCAGGCAGAGAATATTTGACCCTCCACCAGAAGGGTCAGTCCAGCACCCTGCACAAATACTCTTTAGCTACTGAAAAGACAACGAGCAAAATTTCCATAAACTTAAAAACTGAAGAAACAAAATTTATTATTGCGATGCCTATTGTCAAAACACAAATGAAAAACCTGCATTGAGTTCTGAATTCAAAATGAGATATATGAGAAATCTTGTTTATGACTTTGGAATTCATTGGGAAAACGAGAGTAACGTGCCACTCATTATAACATACGCTTGCTGTTTTAAACCCAAAACATGGGCTATCGTTCTGCTGTAGATGAATATCAGATGCAAAGGGTCACACACTGCACAAATTCAAGGAAATGGTCACGAGCTGTAGGCATATTACAGGATGCAGCGCTAATTAATGGAGGTTTTTTACTGAGTATCCATCTCTGTAGTGCTAATGAGTTTGGATTAATTTAAACAACATGTTTTCATGGAAACTGATTAATTCTTGGGAAGTAGCATGGCATACCAAGTTTCAATCATTAAAAATGTTTGTAGCCAAGCTAAATAACTCTCTGAATCTGAGTTTATCATCACATAAACTTCTACAGAAAGAGAATGACTTAAAACTTCTACAACAGGAACTTGCACACAAGCTGCCAGGGTGTGTTGGAAGTATTTGACATGGAACTTCATCCTCCACAGAGCATTCTTCTGCTCAAATTCCTTGCATTTTCAAGAATTGAATCCTATAGTCTTATTTAATTCAATTTTTATTTTGGCTTTTACGTTTTAAAATAGATGAACAGCAAGAGGAGAAAGAAAACACATTTTGGGTATTTACAAATGATATTTTAAAAATTAGCTGACGATTAGTTGAAGTAAGTTGGGTTACAGTAAAATGTTGAAATTTCAAAATGTAATCAAAGAAAGGAGATAGCTTATGTCTTTCTTTGACTGAAAAGCTAACAAAAATGAATAAATCATCCTTGTTCTGCGACATATACTAGGATTAGGAGAGCCATCTTTTAAAGCGTTTCATGTTCTAATCACAAAAAACCCCCTAGAATTCAGAAAAGAGTACTATCATGAGGGACAAATATAAAAGTGTTAAATGCTTTGTTTCACACTAAGTTATGAGCCAAGATGTAATACTGGAAACCTGCAATGGCAATACAGAATACAGAAATACTTCAATAAATAAAGGCTCGTTTTGCTTTGTTTTTCATCAATTCCTCAATATACCACAGTCATTTTACATGGAAATACTGAATCCTAGGGAAAAGACTGATTTTAATTACAACTATTCTTTGTATAAAGTGTGAAAATTGCTCAGGAATCTGTCAAACTGGTGTATCATAGAAGACAAGAGTGCAGGGAAAAGAGTCAGCATGTTCAACAGCAAGGTGGTCAGCTAAACATGGAATGCACTTAGAGGATTCCAATTCCATAAGCCAGCAATACAGAGGGGTAAATACCATTTCTGAGGATAAAAATCCTTATCTAAAGTTACCTTCTCATGACAGCATAGATAACACCATTCATTCATTATGGCTTGTATCTACAGGTAAGCCAAGCTTGCTGCACCTGACTATAAGCTAAACCAGTTCCTTATTCATTAAGTAGCAAAACCAAGGTGGTTGTATCCTTTTCTGGTTTTTTTTAGATTAGGAAAATAATTGCTAGGAAAATATGCATTACAAATTGGAAAGTCTACAGATAGAAATAACACTGTAATCCCCTGATTTCTGTCAAACCTCTCTTTTAACGTTCAGTGTTACTTAAAATATTTTCTCAAATGAATGGTATTGTCTCTGCAACTCTAAATGGGTCAGTTTGACCAAAAAAAGAGAATGTTTGCATTGTAGTAGTAATATACCTTCCCCCGTTCTAAATTATGAACTTGTTTAATCACATCCACTGAATTCTCACAGAGTACTCAAAACCTTTCTGGTGTGTAGCCGCCTTAATTTAAATTTATTTTAAATATTCGGTGATAGACCACCAAAATATATCATCAGCAGAATGCAATTAAAATCTGATGGAGATGTCCACAGGAGGTCAAAGTGAAATCATTCAAGGGTTTTGAAGGATATTAATATATTTTTCTCAAACAGATTAATGCCCATAAAGGTCTCAATCTAAACAATAATTTACCTTTTGATGAACTTACTATATGTCAACATAGGAACATGAATTGAATCTAAATAATGAGAGATGAGCTTCTATCCATGAATCTTCAACAAAGGAATATTGAGAGGGAAATTACTTTCACAGAAAAATAAACTAAAGAAATGAATCTTTTAAAGAGTAGAATTCAAACACGAGCCTAGTCACTCAGAAAAAGTTTATTATTCTATCTATTAGAAAACCCCACCAAACAGATGACACTAGGAAAAAAAACCTTAAAAAATATTATTTAAATAATCTAAGAACATCCGTTTGTTAAATGCTTTTTCTTTAAACACTTGGTAACACAAGTCTGCAAGTGTTACACAAGTTTACCTTTATCTTCATTTAAAATTTTCTAAAGTGTCTTCCTTAGACTTATTACTAACACCTTTACAGCCTGTATCTAGCTCTGAAAGACACAACCCACCAATGAAACTTGAGGAGACAAATTAGAAAGGTATCAAACTTCACAAATCTTAGAACAGCTGCTCAGCTGCATTAACTGTTAGAAACCCATCATTAGGGAAATCTTGATGAAAAAAATAACACACTTGTCTCAAAGACTTCTTTAATGAGTTACCCCTAACACCAGGAGATCACATTTCCCTTCAAACCAGGTAACAGCATTTCAAATACTACTTCTCTGCACACCAGTTTTAATACTTGAAGAATCATGCTGATATTACTTGTTCCTCTGTTGTCTTTTGTTTCCCATAATGGCTTTTCCATCTTGGGAGTACTTTTCATCATTTAACAGAGAGTTCAGTTTTAGGAGACTCATCCAACCTGCCAGGGGCATGTGGAAGCAGCAGTTAATAGGCGACTATGGAGAGAATGCGTATTTGATTTAGAAAGGAGTGGAGCAGGGAGGAAAGGCCAGGTTCCAAAGCCTGGCTGAGGTGCTCACACAGCTACAGGGACACGTCCCTGGGAGAGGAACATGCAGAACGTCCCAGCAGTTATAGGGTGAGTGCTGCAGTTTGTCTGGGATGGTGCTCCTGCCCATGGCCACTGTATACCAGAACTTTCAAGGGGCAGGGGAAAATTAGTTTGAAGAAAAACTCTTCCAGGCAGCATCAGTTCTGTCAGTTAGCATGGACATGCAGAAAAAGCTGTATTAAAATTTAAAATATTCAGCCTTTCAACACTTAGAGTAATATTACTACAGCGTATTGATGACTAATCCATGTAATAGTACGACTGCAATCAAGCTTTGGAATTCCACAACTAGATTATTTTTAGAGGAACTTGAAGAATCATCTTCTTTCAAACCCTATGAGCCCTGAAAATTAATTCCAACCCAAACTTTCTAGAAGAATCACAAATCAAACACAAATGCTATTCCAAAATGTTTCTCATATTTTCTGAAAGAAATACAATCCAACAGATAAAGGAGCACTGTTTTGCATATGTTTGTGTTTTCTGATAATGATAGGTGGGATATTTTGCAGAGCAGTTTTACTAAAAATGCAAAATGGGTATCACCAAGTCGGAAAAAGAAATACAATACAGACAATACCCTACAAAGTCATCAAATATCCACCCCAAAGTACGACCAAAAAAATCAAAATGTGTACTATAAAATACTCTGCCCTGTGGCAGAAGAAACTTGCTGCATGTTCATACAGCATTTGTCACTTCTACATATGCCACAAGCTTTAGCAATGCTAGAAAAAAGAAGAAACCTAGTGAAAGGTCTGGTTTTAGTCTATTTCAGAAATGGGAGAAATGTCATTTCTTAAATAGCACATGTTGATTGCCAATAATTTCTTTTTAAGAACATGAACTTTAGCCTTGGGTCACGTGCTCTAATATCCAAATAATCTAATAAAGAGTTTATAGTAACTCTTAATTTGTAGCATAAGACATCTTTTTGTCTCTCTGCAACACTAACAAAATTTGGCTGCAACTTACATCATGTTATATGCCTTTACCTTTTTTTGTACGAACAGAAACAATTGGCTAATAGAGATGGAATAAAGTGGCTTTGTGAGTTTACCATACTTTCAGAAAGAATCCTCCTAATATTTCCTCTCTCCTGTCTCCATCCTCTAGTATAATAATGAGAGCAATTACCTGTTTCAACTGCTTGTCTCGAAGAAAAATTACAAGGATGCCATAAATTCTAAATACAGGTCACAGAATGCAGTGAAACATATAAGCATAAACCGTAAAGTGATGCACAGGATGAAAACACTTCCCTGAAACCTGCAGAGAAGCTCTAGACACACATGCAGTATCTCAGCTCAGATACTGTTTGAGACTCAGCCATGGGAAAGAAGCCTTTTAAGAATGAGTGTGAACATGTGAACACAAACATAAATTAGAGAAACGAGCAAAACTGGCTGTATTCAATAACACCACAGAGTCTTAACTACAGATTGGCACAGAAAAATAAACTAAAACCTCTTAAAAGAAAATTTTCAAAAGAAATGCATTCCTTTCCTCCAGCTGAACAAAATATCCAGTCAGCTTGGGATTACTATGAAGTTTTCCCTCATTTATTTAGGTTTAAAGTTACTATTCAAACAGGAGTTTTGATGCCATTCTTACTTATGAGATATTAGTTTAAATCAATCAGAGTGGGTCTTAGGAACTAAGAAGAATGGACAACATTCAGCTTCTATTTTTTTAAAATGACTTCTCTCTTGCTTTTACTAAGCTTTGAGTTAGTAGATCCCAATTCTGTTAACTGAATCCCCCTACTCAAGTCTCCAATGTGGACTCAGATTCCTCAAGCTCCTATTTAAGAAATACAGCTTTAATCAGGATACCTAAGAAAACATGGCTTCCATGATCATGTTGTGCATGTATCATTCTATTCCAATAACTTCTGAATTCACTGACCAATTTCTACAAAATTTGACAGAAAAAAAGAATTCTCAACAACAGTAAGTTCCCACAAGTTTAATGAACAACAGTAACCGGCCGGAGAGGCATTCCCCAAGCATGTGTCTCACTTCAAGGGAAAGCAGGCAGGACTGCCTCTCAGTTTATTTGGGTATAGCCACCAGCCTGGGATATCACACAAGGAAAAAAGTGGGGTTCATACTGGTGGAGAAGTCTATCATCATCGTGGAGCACCAAACTTTGGAAAGCGGGCTGTATCACATCACAAAAAAAGGTTGTCTTCAAAAAAATATCACAAGCATTGCATAAATAAAAGCACAGTTTCACGAGAATTTGCAATTCGTAATTACAATTACTCATGCAAATACTTTAGTTTACTTCTACTTAAACCTAAAGAATTGTATGTGACAATAATCAATAGTAGGGGGCAGTTAAATGATTTGCTGTCTTCAGGTTGTTAATATTCTTTATCACCGGGGCTCCAAGCTATTCATCAAACCATATGCTTGAATGCGAGCCACTGGAGCAATAGTTTTTCTGCATATTCTCTCTGTGTATGTTTCTATGCATGACAGAACAAATATTGAGACTATCTGACAGTCTCTATTTTATTTTGCAGGTCTGTTCCAACACATTTAACCACAATGCATATCTCCTCTCTTTCCTCCTCTTCAACCTGCCCTGTCGATGACCTTAAATGCAATTTAAATGAACCACTCTCTGCTAGTAATGAGAAATAATTCAGCCTCAATGATGGTTTGTTAAAGCTTCTCTCATAAAAGAAAGCACACATATCTTTTCAATCATTTTGAATCATGTGAAGATGTTTTGGCTTAAAAAAAATCATTCACTAGTGACGTTAGGGAGGCTAGATGTAAGTCAAATTTCAAAGTAAAATAATTTATTTGTTCCAGGCCTTATTTATAAATTTAATGTAAGGGAACCATAGCCTGAGCAATTTCTGTGCTTCAGTTTCAGAATTAGTAAGTTTTGCTGCTTTCCCAGATTGAGAGGAAGGATTTAATAATTCTCCCCACTGCACATTAATGCCTTTTTTCCCCCTCTACAAAACAGTACACAAAATACAAAAAATTTAACAGCGCAAATTGCACAAAAGATAATCACTTGTAAATAAGTCCAATAAAGACATTTAATACCAAACTTTTCTCTAGTACTGTGAAATTACTACAGACAGATCTACGAATGCATTCAGTCTCCCAGCTCCCGTTGATATCCTTGAGCACAGGTCTTTACAAAGGAATTTAAACACCTCTGAGCTTATTCTTGGGATATAAGAACAGTGAACCTTGCTAGTGTATTTTGTATGCAATCTGTAATTCTTCTTCAAATTCATGTGAGAGCTTCTGCTATCTTTTTTATTTAATCCAACCACTGAAACAGAATGATATAGTAAGACAGAAATTCTGGATAAGAAGCAAAAATTTGCAGAAATTGACTCCACTTTAGCCCAGATAAACAATTTAAGATGTAAGGATCACAATGTACGAGTGTTACTGATTTAGAGGAGGATAATTCTTATGAAAGTGTCTGCCTCATTAAAAACAGGATCATAAAACAAAAAGCTCTGTGCTGCTAGACAAACTCCATTGTGTCTTGCAGAAGTGTCAAGGCTTGGCAAACATCCAATTGCTGAAACATTGCCAGGCACATCAGATATATATTAATGCAGGATAATCTGTAAGAAAAGCATTCTTTCATAAACATTTTTTTTCTTTGTAAAACCATCAATCAACTTCCTAGCTGAGCACCATGTGGCTCAGCTTAAGAGATCCTCAGGAATGCCTCAGTGTCTATAAACCACTGACTTACTTCACAAACTTGGTGCCTTTCAGTGCCCATTGTCCTAAGTATTTGCTGAAGTTATTTGGCTGGCTGTCAGCAGCTAATTCTGATTTGTAACTTGGGAAACCAGCAGCAGGAGGTCCTTGGACCTAACTAGTGACATCCTCAGCACCAATTAGCCAAGGTGCAGACTGCCAGTAAAGAATTTTTTGCAGTTCCAATTATTCAATAGAAGGAACAGGAAGATACAGGACCACCTAAATATCTCTTAGAAAAAGAACTAACACAAAAGAGTTGTTATTTAGCCCACCTTGAACTGCAAAGAGAAACAAAAGATATATGCTTTTGTTCCAAAGTTGTTTCCTAATAAAGATATTCTAAAAAACACAAGTGCATTCCAAGTTCAAGACACCAGCATTGTGAAAATAAAACAAAGCACAAATTTTCCAAAGAAATCTCACTACAGAACAATAAATTTACATGGCTTATAAGGATTGAACTCATCTATCCAGGGAATAAATACATTGAAAGAATGGCTGAAGTTATTTCTACACTAAAGGAACTCTACTGACATTCTGTGGAGTTCATCTCAAATTATCGATATCTGCCTCTCTATTCCATAGGAAAAAGGTAGTTTACTTAAGCATCTGATCTTCAGGGCGACTCACTAGTTTCTAATCCGAAGCATTCCATTGCTAGTACTTAAAATGTATGTTCAAATTTCGTAACATAAATTAAAACACTGTTATTTCTCTGTAAGTTCACAAGAGTCAGGATGAGGAAATTAACATTGTTTAAGTCAGTGGGAGAAAATATAAACAAGTTCACTATAGCTGCAACTACTGGATTAATTTTTTGCCCTCAGATTTATGAAACATGAGGGATGGGATGACTCCATGTAAAGGCAATAATGCATTTAATCTCAGATTAACTTGAATACAATCCAATTTAGAGGAGACTAGAAACCCTAAAGGTTTTTGATGGCTTATATATCACCAATTTGTTAACTGTATGAAGTTCTAAACAAAGTGCTAATTTAAAGGAATAATACAAACTAGTGCATACATCCTTCATTACTGTTTGCTTGGACATGTCCAAATGACCTGGCTTGCAGCAGCTATCCCAGAGACTTATTTAAAGGAAAACAAATCTTCTAGAGAACCTTGAAAAATAATATGATGGGCTGAAGTTAAAGTACTATGAAATAAAAGAAAAAAAGGTGGCTTATTTCAAGCTAAATTGTGTGCCTATGCTGCAGCTGTGCCTGTAGTCTGGTCATATTTAATTTAATGTCTTTAAAAATGGTTCTTTAAAAAGAATCATATCACACTCTGTAATGTTAGCATTATCTGTTGATGCCTGAATGATCTCAGTAAATAAATAACATTCATCTTATCCTACAAAGAACACTTAATTAGTTCTCTTTTAAACTGAAAACACTTCATGGCTATGTCACCCAATGGAGATGTGATTTTTTTATTTCAAATAATTAATGGATTTTAGGAATAAGAAAATAAAGTGCTTTTTGAAAGCGTCCCCTTCATCTCATTTCTCTATCTATAACTAAAAAGTTAGTAGATAAGTTTTCTTCTTAGCGTAATTAGTTCTAACATGGTAGGAATACAGATGACTCTAACCAGTGCCAGGTACTGTATAAACATCAACCCAATGCATCTTTTCTAGAAATCACACTCTTACATCACCAGTTTGGATACTGGAAGTGAAAAGAATACACAATAGCTCTCAGAAGCCACATTTGTCTTGAGCAGTTATTTCAAGAGATTACTTTTACTTCACTCCTCCCTTCTAAGTCACCTTTCATAGACTGAAATTATGACGCATTGCTTTCAGCACTGCTGCAGCCTAAAGGAAAGTCTCAGTAGACATTTCTTCATCAAACATGAACACTTCTTTGCAGACAACGCCTGACAGTCAAGTCTACTTGCCTTGACAAGTCCGTTCTGCTTCTTCTAAGTCCTTGTTTTTCTTCTAAGGGTCCCATCCTACAAGAATCTTAAAAGGATCTCTGTTGGATCTACAGTGGTCTCACAGTCCTATACACTGCAGGTTTATGTCCCGTATTTATCTTTGCACAAAATCAAACAGCAAGCTGAGGAAACACGCTTTTTTCCCTCCCCACCTTGTTCCCCCCCCTTCTTTCTTAATAGCTAAGTTTTCCGTTGAGGAACAGCTTTCTTACATGGCCTCCCGTTTGGCTCCTCAGTAATGTAAGCAATGTAATCAGAAAAAGTAGTGGGAAGGAAGACCATTTGACAGTGGACAGCCTTGACACTGAGCAATGTAAACTGCTGCTTAGAAAGAATGAAAAGATGTATCCAGGGGTAAAAAATGATGAAAACAAAACAAAGAAGAATGGCATGGCATCTTAAGTAGTCACGACTTTTCTACAGCCACCTATTTTTCTTCTCCTCCATCCTGCAGTGAAAAGGATAAAGAAATTAATTGACTAACAATGACTGGACCTAATCTGTCTGCATCCTCCTAAGGCTACTGCAATCTGGACTAGCTCTCCAGATGTTCACAGAGCAGCCATACTGTCCATCATCCTAGCGGAGAGGGCAGAATAGGAGCCAGTACAAAGGGCCAAGAGTGGCAAGAGGCTGAAGCTGTCTCCAGGAGCTCACTGCAAGCTTCTGTTAGCTTTGAAAAGAAAACTTCACTTTTGCCTGTTCATTTTAGGGGTTCTTTCCCCTTAAATCAACTTCTCATTTTTCAAGATCAGGTCAGTAGCTGTTCAACAACAGAAGTAGCTACTGTGTTCAACTTACAGGCTCCAAAATTTCAGCTGTCCCAGGTGCTGCGAAGTGTTTTTCATTATACATACAAATTTGATAAAGTGGATCTAGAAAAAGCTCTGTAATAGCTACAATTCCAAGTTCAAGCCTAGGATGGTGCAAATCAAATCAGACCTGCACTACACAAAAGGACATGAATGATATTTAACTTCTCCATTCCTGATGCAAGAGTGCAAGCCCTACCAAGCTTCACTGTGGCTTGTTTTAATAATTGATATGCTGCTAAAACATTCTGCATAAAGAATCCATCTATTAAGTATTTAAACTAAGTATTTAAAATTAAGTATTAAAAATACTATGAAGAATTTAAAGCATAAGAGATTAAATACCTTTGAGCCCCAAACTGCATGTTATATGAAGGTGAGTGTTACATTCTATTCTGGTACCATTCTACCTAAATTCTTAATAGAACTCCCTGCCACATTAAGGGCAACTTGTATTCATGTCAATGTTAATCCTTATGCTTATGTGAATTCACATGTTTATTATACCTTTTCCATAATTCAGTTAACATATAGACAAAACAGCGCATATGGATTTCCAAACATGTCTCAAATGTCCTTCACCAATAACTTGTAGAAAAAGTAGTAAGTCATGGGATAGAAGGACTGATGCCTCTTGTGGACTGCCTTGCTATAGAGATAGCAGGCAACTGTTAGAAATGATTTGCCAGCTTTTACAATAGACAGAAATTACCACATATGTATGAGGATTGGCGTGTTCAAGAGACAAACAATCTGAAAAAATTGTGGAATAGGAACACAAAAAAAATTTGTGATGACATAAAATTATGCACAAGAAGTCAAAACTAAATTCACTGTAACAACTTGCAGAGATTATAATGAACGAAGGGGTAATAATAATAACAACACAGCCAATGAAAGCCTGTGCAGATAAACACAAAATAACACACCACAAAAAAAAAAATTAAATGAAACCCTGAAAAGGATGGGCTCAAAATTATGTACTGCAGCCTGGATAAGGAAGATAAATTTTTCTCTAGATAAGTTTTTGAAAGCATTATCTAACTAATTAACACCAATCAAAAAAAAGTTGGCAGAATGTTAACACTGAATAAAGAGAGAATACAAAACTCAGGGGAAGCTAATGCTATGCCTTTTCAGACACCCTTGGTATTTCAAAATTCTGAATTCTATCATGGCATTTCTTCATAGAAGTTATTATAAAGAAGACTGTAATAAAGCAGACACAAGAAAACAGACCAGGTAATCCACAGTTCAGTTTGAGAATGACAGAGGTGAAGGAGAATACAACAAAGATCTACAAAACCATGACCCTGCCAAGAAGATCATCAGGAAAATGACAATGCACATATTTTCGCTATTTCAGATTCCATAACTTAATAGAACCAGTGAGTATCTTGGGCAATACCTTTAAGTAAAAAAAATGATTATTGAAAACAGAAACTATGAAACTCATTGCTATGGGCTGCTGCTGAGACTGGAACTGTAAGAGTCTATAGGAAAATTTATGAATAAGAGGCTATTAAAGATGATTTTCAGACTGCAATCTCTGACATGGGAGGGCCCATGAAGCTAGGAGGCCATGCTAGGCTGAAGCTAAGCCTCTCCTGGAACTGCCTCACTTCTTTCACTGCTTCCAAAGCATCCAGTACTGACCGCCACTGGAGAAAAGCAGAACAAGCTTACTGAGTATTCACGGCAGCTCCCTGACAAAGAAGAGCAACACTTCCTCATGATACCTACTTCAGCCACCTGTCAAGGTGTAAACAAAGCAGAAGATAATGCCAAGTTAACTGATTATAGATGAATCCATGATTTTATAATAGAAGACAGTGTACTGAACATCAATTCCAAAGACTGATACAATTTTCATATCCTCTCTATTCCAGGCTTTAGTCTCAATTCAAGGGAAATGTGGTCTTTGGTGAGACATATTGGGGAATCCCATATTCTCAGGCAAAATCAAATACAGATATGGAGTTATATCTTCCTTAAACACCTTGTCAGGCTGAAAACATAAACCAACTGAAAGAGAAACTGAAATGTCACATTAGGAAAATAGGCATCTGAGCTCTGCCTAAGCACGCACTTACAAAGCTTTATCTAAACGATGTCGCTCTTCTTAACAGAAGGAAACCTTTTTATTTAAAGTATTAAAATATTTGCACTTGAAAAGCTGAGACAAAGACATGCGATTCAGATGCCTAAATGCTGGAATTTCAGTTCAGTCTCGTGATGTGTACCAGAATGCCATTAGGCATCTAAACAGAGTAGGAACACCAAGAGCAATGAGAATGATGTGCCACAGAGCATGACGTGATGCAAGCATGGCAGAGAGCATCAGTGCTACGTGCAGACAACTGTGCCACCTGGATCCAGGCAATAAGATGACCACCACTTTGTTTTATTCCAAGGAAAAAGAACTGCCAAAAACTTAGAGGTCTGGGCTTGCTTAAAAAATACTCATCCAACTGAGATGATTTTAGATGAAAGAAAATGGGAACTGTGTAATTATATACACTTACCTTGACAAATAGAAAGCAATCTGTGATTAGAACATAGTAATTAGTTACAAAATGCTTCCCATGGATTTAATTACCCATCAGTCTACATGTTTCTTAATTACTTTTATCTCATTGAATCAGTAAAAATTTCTGCCTGGGGCAACTGCCACTCACTTATTTACACAGCTTCTAGTTTTTACAGTGAATATATTATAGCAACATGGCCAAACAATGCTAGAATTACAGTTTAAATTTCATGCATAAGAAATTTCTCCCTCAATTTTCTATGGAAATTAGTTTCTTAGATGTGAATTCCAACCTAACTTTATTATCCATATGTTCAGGAAGCTTGAAAACATCCAATATTTCATTTAAAAGAAATTCAAAGACAAACCACAAGCTCCTAAGTAAAAAAAAAACCAGCAACAAAAATACATTATATTCACATAAGTGAAAAAAATGGCTGACAGACAAAATTGTAAACCTAACATACACATAACTTCTCAGAGAAATGTTTGAAATTTCTAAACTTGAATCAAATCTTAAGATAAAAGTACTTTTGAGGGAGTAAAATCGACTCCAAAATGGCCCTGTTATTGGTAAAATCCTCCATCATTAGCACGTCCTCCTTGGTGTCAGTATTAGTTAAGGTCAAGAGATATGATTAAGTCACCGAACCTGCACAGAGTACACAGCTGCCATAATGATTCGCATGGACAGAGAATAATTATGGAACATGAAAACAAATATTTAGTTGCAGGAGCAATAAGAATGTCTAATTTGTCTACACAAAACCTGGAAGGGTCAATTCATTTGCCTGCATTTTGGGTATAGTGACTTCTGCTGTGGTCACCTGCTGTTTGCTCTGACAACACACACTTTGCAGCAAGAACTTCGTCTATCAATCGAATTGATGGGCACAATACTCCCAATATGAAATAAACACTACACATTGCACACATTTTTATAAGGTAATGTGCAATGACAAAACTGATTTTTTCACAATTGAACTTTTCAGAATTTATGATTAGCAAAAGCATAAATATGGTTTAAGTGGCAAATGTCCAAAAGTCCAAATAACAAAAATTAATATAATTTACATTGAGAAAACACTAGAGTTATTTTAGCAAATAACAAGAGCAAAAGGCAGGTTCCTGTAGCTGCTAACACATTAGCTATTGTATTTTTCCTCAAAGAAACTTTCCTAAATGCCTACTATCCTGGAGCTCGATAAAAACAATGCCTTCTCTAATGAGGGTTTGTTTTGTTTTGTTTTTGTTTTAGGGTCGCTACGCTTTTTTTTATTTTTTAAAAATATAACATAGTGGACCTTTTCTGTCTCTCTATGCCAGCATTTCTGCAATTTCTATTTCACCTTATTATTTCAGACACTGTCAATTTCATATCATATTTGCATATGCTTATAAATTAATGAAGAATAAAAACACTAAAAATTGTCTATGAGATGCTATCTTACTGCATGCTTTCCTAAATGTTTCTCTATCACTTTAAGTTTTATTTTTTTAAAAAATGTAAAGTTATCAAAAAAAGGCAATTCCAGGCTACGCCTTTAGTATTATTAACTCGAGTGTGTATAAAAGACTGCATCTCCTATACTATGTTTTTATTTCTAGAAAATGCACCAGCTCAGACTTATTTTCTCATGCATATAGGCATTGAAAATATTTCCACTAAAGCAAAGGAAAAGGTGTTGGAGTTTTCTTGTTTTCTAGCAAGAAAAAAAGCAAAATCGGTCCTTGCACATCAGCAGGCATGCTCATGGCATCTTTTGGAGAAGCAGCAGTACGAAGCAGCAAGGTCAGCTGGCTGAGGCTGAGTAGTAGCAAACCTCAGCTGCAACCTTTGAGGACCTGGGACACCTCACCTGCCTGACATAACATCATCCCCTCTGCTGGGCTCCTTTCACACCTGGTTCGCAAAAGTCCCAGGTTACCGACGAGAGTCTGAAAATGCACGTCTCAGTCCTGTCATCAAAAGCCAGATTTTCCTTGTAGCTCTAGTAGTTAAAAATCAATGAGCAAAGCAATCTTAATGTGCAAAAGTTGCAGGTCTGTTGAATTATTAATAAGCAATACAACTGTAAATGCTTTTGTTCACCATTCTTCAGTGCGCTTGCAAATGATTTCAAAACGAAAGGTGCTGAAGCATGAAGATTGTAGGCAGCCATTGCTTTTTGAAATCACAGTGCAGGGAATTGGTGGAATTCTTGCCTGCCTGGGTTATAATCAGACATTGTGAACTTTCCTTGAAAGCAGACTTCAAATTCACAGGGGTCCCCAGCCTTCAATCAAGAGAATGCTTGAAACGACCTCCATCTGCCATTTTAATGTATTCTTCCCAAAGACTTCCATAAATATTTAATATAAGAAACACACTGTTTAAACACAATGAGTAGCTTGTGAAATTAAAATTGGCTGACGGATTACACGATATAATACACAGTAAACAATGGTAGAGAAACCATAGGCAGAGCCACACACTTTCCTTCTGCTCTTCAACTAAATGAATCAGAAAGGAACGTGAAGGCAAATTTCATGACACCCTTATTAAAGATATTGCAAGCCTTGTACAACAGCCTTAATACAGAGCATGTCCCTAATCTCATGTGTGCATGGGCACACAACAGACACTTGCCTGTCAGCTGGAGAGAAGACACATACAGAATCTTTCTTTTTTTTTTTTTTTTTCTGAACCACTTCTTTGCAAGGCAGTAAAAGCCTTCCTCCCCAGCCTCTTCAAAGCCCTACAACGACAAAGCTGGGAAGACAAAGCTCTGTCCAAGATTTTAAGTTGGGGCTTAAAAAGGATGCATAATTAAACGACCCAATTTTGAAAAACACTAGACATCATATGACACTAAACCCACAGCAAATGCTTTGCAGGCTGCCTGACATACAGCCTCAACCAAATCACTGAGACAACTGCATTAGCAGATCTGTCAACAAAGCACATCCTGGCAGTTTTTTCACACTTTTGCACTTTCTGGAAAAGCAGTTGTATGTAACTTACAAAATTCCCAAATTCAAACATTCACAAGGACCTTAGCAATGTATGCTTCCTGCTCTGTGTGCTTGCATTTGATATTTACATACAGATAGATATATATATATACAGGAAAATATACAAATTTATTTTTATCCTACCACATTGGCTCCTTATAATAGTTGAAACATCTAAATATAAAAACATAAATACTAAGAATATTTGTATGTTTGCAACCCAAAATTACACCTCTTAAATATTCTGAAATACATCTGTGGTACACAACATTAGAATGTACTTTTCCACTCCAACCTACAGTGTTGCTTTGTCAGTAAATAAGAAGTAAGTATTGCTTCTGTAAGAAAAACAGTTCTTTTCTAGAAAATATCATGCCCTTGGTAGGAAAAAAAGAAACAATCCAGGACAAGTAGGAAAACAACGCTTAATCCTGCACAGAAATGTATGTCTAGATAAGGTTTAATTCCATATGAAGACCCGCATATGACACAAATACAGGAATTCACTGAAGAAACCAACCCTAACATTATTTGTGTGTGAGAGGAATTCACCGAAGAAACCAATCTTAACATTACTTCTGTGTATATACAAACACACACACACATATAAATGTGTTTATATGACATGTATATACATTAGTTGTTCTGCAGATTTCTCAAATCCAGCACCTCATAATTCTGTGAAAGCACCAATAAAAATATACATATAGTAGTAAACCACTGTAGTTACAGTCCTAATTTTTATAGTAACCTTTTATACTGTTTGAAATAAATCAATTTAATTTTAAACCGCATGAATTTTAGGCAAACAAATTGTTCTATCAGATGTAATTTTAAAATTAATATTATTTTGATTCTTGCTTACCTACAATATCAGAAAAGGCTCCTTTTCTAATTTTTAAAACTCAAAACTCTTTAACCAAGTAATATTTAAAAGAGAAGTTACAGATCAAATTGGTATCTATCCATTGCCCAAGTCAAGCATTCTCAATCCAACTGTCAAGATATAAATCCTTTAAACTGTAATTAATTATAGAATTAATACTTTATATAATTCTAAATCTCAGTACATTTCTTTTTCTCAAAAATTCACAAATATTTACTCTCCCCTACTCTCTCTCTGGATACACTTACTTCTAAAAAAGCTCATCTGCTGAGATTATCACATCAAATATATTTTCTGTACCACATGCTAACCAGAGTCTTGGAATCTAGGTAGATTGTCCACTAAATAAGGCTTCTAATCACTCTTCATTCAAGGACACAAAACCAAACCGAAAAATCCTATTACACAACCTTTGAAAATGATTCCTGATTCTCTTACCAGCCATCACTATATATAACATACAAACATCTACACATATGTATGATGACACATATCTTTAACAGAAAGCAGCGTCTGGGAGACGGAAGAATGCGTGACACGGCCCAAGATGGTAATCAAAATAGCACTTTAAATCCCTTAATAAGTTTCAGTTCAGCCTGAAGCAGCATTAGATTTTAATAAAATACAGTTCAGTATGAAATGATGGAAAATGTCTGGTTTTCACAGTTTTACTCACAAGCATATATTGATGGGTTGTTGGTCAAGAAAAAAAAAAAGGGGGGGTGAGGAGGGAAACATAGTAATCTTTGGAAGAAGAGGAATAAAAATGAGTAACCCTGACCATGCAGAAAAACTGAGAGGAGGCAGAGTAGGAGGAATGCAAAAGTCACAGAATAACAGAGGTCATGAATCTGGTGTTTCCGAGCGGATCAGAGCACAAAATCTGAATTTACTGTTGACCCCAGAGAGTAAAAATGTTCTCCAGTTGTTCAGACCCATCAAGCAGATCATAAAAATTAAGATCTATAGAGATGCTCCTACTTATAAGGGCAACTGCTCTTTATCATCTTCACTACAATTAATTCAAAATATTTAAAGAAGTCCATGAACTAGGAAATTACTGCTTTCAAGAAGAGATTACAACATTAGATAGCAGTGGCTTAATTTGCATTGCTGACAAGAAAATCCAGAAAACTCATTAATTTTACAACAGATACAACTCCTTATTTCATTACCTTGTTAACGGTTTTTTTCTGCTTTATGTCTTCTTTTTGGAAGAAGAGCCTTGCTTCTCTCTCATTTAAACCTAATGATCTGGTCCAACAAAACCATTTAGCTACATTCATTTGGAATGAGTTTCCTGCAAGCTGTAATAAGTATACATCTAGCTACAACTACCAGTGCACCGACACTCAAAAACACACTAGTTTTTAATGTCAAAGAATATCACTTATATGTTATTTCCTCTTCAAGATATTTGTAAAATAGCTAATAACTTTAAGTGCCAGAAGCAATCAAACTATGGAGGTTTTTATAATGTTAAATTGACGAAATGCTTAATAACTTCTCCTTCCTTGCAAGTGAAATGATAAAACATAATTTTGGAGAATTAAGCCATTGTATCACTTGAAAAAATTATCAGAAACCCCAAACAATGCTCCCAAATGCATAATCTGAAAACTAGGTTTCTTCTCTTGCTGGTAGAAGTCTTTGCCATGAGGGAGATGAAGACTGACAGCAGAGGCACTAATTTTGGCACCCTCACAGCTGGCAGCACAGGCCACGTAAAGAAGGGATGCTCAATAATTGCTGTTTTAAATAAGCAGTGCCTGTAGACAGCCACTTACAGAGAAAAACAATGCTTAAGCGCTAAGTTGCAGTTACTTTTATACCAAATTAGAATAAAATAGCTGGACACTATTTCTATCAATGGGACACACACACATAATTGAGCGGATACCATGACTGCATCCTTACGTGATTCTGCCAGCCCAAGGAATTTACAAACATCATGTTATAGACCATAAAGTGTCAATTCTCCCATTTACAAAAAATTAGAAAAAGCAGAATCAGTGCTGAATCGGAGACAGAGAACACCAGGCTGGATAGTGCTATGCTGAAGATGGTGCAGCTGTCTTCCAAGAAGCTAAGAACTCAAAAAAAAAGTCAACAAATCTCAAATAAATGCTTATTTATGTAAAAACATCAATATTGATGAAAATTAAAAGTGGTACTGAAGACCAAGAGAGTCCATTACAATGAATACCAAAGGCAAAGGCATTTTTTATCTCAGAGCAACTGGAAAAACATATATTCTGAAGACTATTTTTGCCTGAATAATATAAAGTGTGTATGAAATTTTTCTGACTTATGAATCAAAGTCCATCTTTTCCCACCAGGTCAATATCCAGGACAGAAGTGTTTTATCTGATTTGTGGAACAGTAGAGATCCTCAACAGGCTTATGAATTCACAATACTTAGGACCTTTAAATGATGTATTTCATAAACCAAAAATGATGCTAATAATATAGATTTCCCAAGAGACTTGGTAATAATCATCAATAAAAGCAATTGAAACAAACTAAATTAAGAAAAATAATAAAACACTGCATTAATAAAAGTTGCCAATTAATAACTTGTTCGTTTCTCCCTGAGACATTTTAAACTAGTTCTGGGCAAACAGTCTCCCCTCCCCCACCCTTTTTAATTCTTGTTTTCAATTTACCACTCACTTGGAAAAGTGACCTTACTTTTACCCTGCATCTCCCTCTGGTGGTTTCCTTTACTGCCTATTAAAATGCAATTGTAGTAAGGAGGTTCTTCTTGCCTTGCTCTAAAGCAAAACAGAGTTTTAAGTTTCAACTATTTTCATCTTCTTCTCCTTTCACTAAAGCTAAACTAACACAATTAAACCGAAGTTGTCTAACTCAACTTTCCTTCCCCCACTGTCCCTGCCGAGCCTTCTCTGTTGTTTCTCTGCCTCTTTTTCTCTGGCCATTCCTTCAGCCACGCCCATGAAAACCCATCAGTTTTCTGAGAGAGGGAACGAGCAGGATGACAAAAGCATACAGTCCATACTGCAAACATTAGTGCTCTCTGAAGTATTTCCTTGCACACATCGGCGTTACTACAGTTGTCTGCTGATGAATTTGCATCACTGGGATTTACGAACTGGAATTGCCAGTACTCCCATGCTGCGGATCAACAACAAAATGGGAAGGTTTTACTGACACAGTTCAAAGAAGAGAAGTGAATGAGCCAACACCAGCCCTCACATTTCTAAAGGATGTCAACCTGTTTGCTGACAGAATATAAAGGCACATGCACAGGAGGAGAAATGCAAATGTAAATCTCAACTAGCACTGAAAACCTGCTCCTACAAAAAATAACACCAGCAAAGAGTGCATGTAACTGTCAAGTTTGCTACATTTTGTGTTTCTTTATTTGGATTGTTTTGGGTTTTTGTCCTTGTAGAAGTTGTTTTTTCACCACTATTTTTATATGGAGAATATTGCCAACAACATCTGATGCTTTTTGAACTCCAAAAGAAAAAATCCAAAGTTTCCAAGGACACGGTAACATTTTGATAGGCTTTCTAGCACTTACCACTTTTTAACTATTAATGGTTTAAGTTGTTAAGTCATTGCAGATGGTTCTGAAACTTTTATCCAGTACCTCATTTTCCTTAATTTGGTTATATTAAAATAATTTACTTTTCACAACACATACAAGTAGTTTCTTGCACTGAAGAGTCACTTAAGAGAAACGATTCCTCATGGAATCATGGCAGTAGGGAGCAAAAATCACTGCTATAGCAAAAAATAAATCCTTTAGAGTGATAGATGAGTAACTAACTACACAAGTTGTTTCAAATCAATGAGAAACATTCAGGAAAAACATTCACCAAGTGGAACATGAGAGCTTTCCTGGCATCAGAAAAATATGGTAAACAATGGACAGAAAAATAAAACGCATTGAAATGATCACACAAAGTCATTTCAAATGATATCTACTGTTAGCACCATCCTCCCCTCACTTTTATGCTCTCGAGACACACGTCAGTGTACCAGAGAAGCATCAATCATCATGCAAGAGAAAAACATAAAACCTATCAAACTGTAGGGTGGTCTTTTCTCAGGAAAAATGTCAGAGCATTTCACTTTGATCTTTTTTTTCCCTCTTTCAGAAACAGACCAGGAAAACTTCTCCACCCTATAAAAATAATAAAGCACGAAGCCACACTTTCCAGTCCAGTCCAGTCCAGAAAATAACCTCCAATGAAAACTGTTTCTTTCCAAGTGACAAATTAACACTAAAAATGCTGGATCACAAGTATTATAATCATAATTTCACTTGAAAGAAGAAATTTCTGTTTTTAGCATTGATAAGAAGAAAAAGGAAATAACGTTTTAATAATGACACTAACAGACTAATTATACATCTAATTTTCAGTGTCTAAAAAACTTACAGACTTCATTTTGTCATGTCCAGAAGCCTGTAAATTGAATATAATCAACACTATAATTAAGATTTCAAAATAGCTTCTATTGTAAGAGTTTTGCCTTTGGTAATTCATTACTTTTCAGGAAGAAAAAAAAAATCTTCTGTGACTAAGTGACCATTTCACTCAGGAAAAAAACCAACACACACACCCTCTCTATATCCAATTTAAGTAAGTCTGTATGTTCTACATAGAAAACAGACTTCTCCTGAAAGTTTTTTTTTCTAAGCTGAAAAGCAGAATATAACACGGTAATTTTTTAGCAGCACAAGAATACAACTGCTACATTTTAGTAAGAAATCGGCCACAGTCTTCTAAAGAGAGAGCACTCTGTTGAGGAGACACCTGGAATGTCAGCAGTCACTTCTGGAACACACAACTGACCTTTAAAAACAACTGATCAGAAATACAAGTCAGATGCACACGGCCTAGGAGTGATGGGTAAAGTCTGAATCTCTTAACAAAAGTCAAGACTTTCCCTGAAGGTTTTTACACAAATTAGGTGATTAGCAGAATTTTAGATAAAGAAGTCAACTCTAAAAAAATTGGTTCCAAATCTTTGTATGCCTACAGTGAACTGGGAGAGCAAACCTCAGCATGTAAGTCTGTGTAACATCTGAATGTTAAGAAATAGCTAGAAATCCAATAATTGTGTCTATATCTGTATCATATTGAAGGCATTGAAGTAAATGGGTAATAGATTGGGAGAGTAAAACTAGAGTTAATATAGAAGCCACTTTTCAAAAATCGCTGTTAGCTCTACTATTGCATATCAAGCATTTACAGCACCTCATAAGACACTCTCCCTCTCAGAAAAAAAAAAAAATTGAGAAATGAAATTAACTCCTGGATTTTCAAAAGTTTATTTTCCTAATACCAGAATTCAGACAGATATGCATAAGAATTTCTTTTTATATAAAAAGGCAAATGAAACATTTTTATCATAAAAGTTTCTTTCCTGTTCCAAGCTCTGGCAAATAAAAATCCAAGTAAAGTAAGTAAATCAGGAAATGGTTAATGACTCAATATTGAATAAAATTTCACTATTTGAAATATAGGGCCACTGAAGTTCCAATATATTGGTATTAAATGCATTTCAAAACCATATTTTGACAAGAATTAATCTTAGCATAAATATTTTTCTTCTATATGGAATGGATTTTTATTGTGCGTCTATTAAAAGAGCCTGTCATTCCTGTGCAATAACTGATCTATACAGGTATTCAATCACGTAATCTTCAATGAAATTAAAAAGCAATTGCTTGTAAACAGAGATCTAAATGCCTTTACAGGTCACATACTTAAATATTTGCTTGTTACTAGACACACAGAGCTAGGCTGATTTCACTGAAGGTGCATAAATGGTATAAGCAAATAACGGAGGCCTGAAAGGTAACTAAAAATGTTGGTGTAGTTACAAATCCAATGACGTATGTTTTTCTTGCCTATCCAAACTAAGATACAAACTGGTAGCTTGAAGCTCAGATGATGGTGAATATGGACAAGAACATCCAGTTTTATTGACTTCCTCCTCTTCCATTCTGAAAGAGGAAACACAGGTCCACAAGGCTGAGGGCAAATGTTCAGGTTCAGCAGGGAGAAAAGAATCCCCTATACAATCAATATTTTGGCCTCACCAGGGTTTTTTTACAGAGTCCTTTGAAACTGTCGACCCAACACAGCAAGAACATATTTTGTTCAACAGCCCTACTCTGATTTTAAAGGAATTATGACCAACATAAGTGGCAGAAACAATATGAAAAGTAGCATGTCAGTATCTAGCGTTAAAGAAAGCACTTGCTCAATGAGATAAAAGTCTGATACAGTTTACAAATACACATATGGAAGGACTATAGAAAAACTTGTTTCAGAAAATCTAACAGCTCAGCGGATCTGTGTGAAGAAGCCTTTTATACCTATCCCTCAAGTATTTTTAATTCTAATTGGGCAAATAATTATCAGCTCCACATAAGACATTTTGCATAGATGGAAACAGAAAACTACAGAAAAAATTTACAGAAAAATTTTATTAAGTCCTTTATGCTTGAAGGAGAAGCCCACACAATTGCTCAGAGAGCTCTACAGCCAGTATTACAATCTCATAAGCTCTTGATTAAGTTCTTCAAACTTGAAAAAACCCCTATAGAATTCAGAAGGAGCAGGAGAGGTACTCCTGAGCCAAAGAATCCTCAGCAGACTCACAGCACCCCAGCAGAATCCCTCCTTTTGCTACTCAGAAGATTTGCTTGAAAAGGAAAATTTAGAATGAGAAATGCTTGTGAAAATTGCAAATTTAAAGTACAATAGCAAATAGCTGGGCAGCAATACAACTACCATGCATTATGTACACCTGCAAAAGTCCCGGAAGACTGCACTGAAAAATGGAAAGAAAGAAGTGGGCTTATGAAACTGTTGCCTACTAAGAAGAATTTGGTACATATGAAAAAAATAACCCTGCAGTAACCAGTTACAGAGCCTTGTTTGAGCAGTTTATTGCCATAAAATAGCAACAGATACAATGTCACAAGTTCCGTATGCTCTTACCAAAATACTAGTTACTTCCCAAAACCAAGACTTTACTATTTTGAACCAGGAGGGAATGCTGGAAGTACTAAATGCTTTAAGTATCTCCAATTCTAAGAGTTTACAAATTATCAGTATATACCTTCTATAGAAATGACACCAATTAAAATGCACAAAACCAATAATAACAACAACAAAACCCAAAGAAACTCGTCTATCTATGCAGTATAAGCATACATGCAGTCAAAAGTGTATGTGTTCTGCCAGGACTCAGACAAATACCAGCGTTACCTCATCAGCTGTAATTTCCATTTGTGAGAAGTCAGTCCAAGGCAGACTCGAGTTAATTCAATTTAGATTCATCTGCAACAGGACAGTCCGAATCCTGTATCTGCCTATGCTAGAGTTAAGTTCTAGCAGCTCTTACACATGCAAAGCTAATATATTTATGAAGAACCAACACAAAGATAGTAATATGTAGATCGACACCTCCATTACAGCTGTGAAAACCCCTTCTTATGGAAACAGAAATGTTAAATCGATACATTTAATAAAAAAGCCTAACATGAATTTTATGAAGCTTAAAATCCTGGAAAATGGAAGGAGCTATATATTACATACACTGTTATTTTCTTATTCTTATTAAGTCTTATATTAGCTGCAATTAAATATTTCAAGGTAATAATGACACAACTATGATTGTAATTTTCATAACTGCACTACAGTCAGACACTCCCAAGAAGATCTTGCAGAACTGAGTGGTTTATACTGAAGCTTTTCATTGCTGTTTCTATTAAAATTACATTTGTATTTTGTATTGACAGGTTTGGAGGTTTTGGTGCAGCTGAAGATATGTAACGATTTTTGTTTGTTTTTAACCATGTGAACGTGGAACTGACAAGGACTTGTAACATCAGCCCAAAGGACACAATTAAACCTTTAAAACTAAAAGGCAGGTAAGGACAGACTGTACCTGGAGGTTCAAAATAGTACACTGAAAAACTATTAGCCATTACAAAGCCTACTCTATGATACAAAATTGATGACCAACATAAATCCTACACACTTGCTTCTATATTCTCTTGTTCAAAACCATTAGTTGCAAGTAAACATTATTAATAAACACCTTGTCATATGACAACCTGGGGACATAATGACTGGATAGACTGTCAAGACCAGCAGAAAACAATCCCAAACAACTTCCAGTGAAACCACATTCTTAAATTCAAGGTTCAAGGATAGCAAACAAGAAAAACAAAACAAAAACAAAGCAATGAACCATCAAAAAATATGCTTATAGCTCTGTAGCCCCCTCAACCACCAATAATTTAAATGCCAGCATGCTACAAACCAAACAAGTAAATTTTCTGCCACCTGACCTACACCACTTACTCACAACTTACTCTATGAGCAGTAAAACCTATTTACATGTCTGCTGTCTAAGACAAATAGGAAAAGAGTCGCTTTCACATATATTTCCCAGCTATAGAGTCAGCTATACTTTCCATCACAGAGCTTATTTAATTCTTCAGGTTTTAGGACATATGGACACAATGGAACTCCGGCACACATTCAAACAATTCCCTGTGGTTTATGATAGACAGTGTGCATGATCCTTGGGTAGCTTTAATAAATTTTAAAGTTTGGATAAAATAAATTTGCACCTACAAATGGATTGTTTTAGATGCTAAGCCCTGCAGCTACCCCTAACAAACACCTCGCAATGAGTTTTAGCATTTGCACAGGGAGATTATCACAGTAGGCTTCTTGACACAGCAGAGCTCACTGTGATAAAAAACAAAACGCGCCTTCCCCTTCTCCCTGGGGGTGTGCTGGATTCTGAACCATTAGCAAATACAACTCCATTATGTGGGAAGGAAGTGGGAAATGGTTGTGCTCTGCAGGTGTTCAAAAATACATTTTCAGTAAGGGAGCAGATGCTTGAAAAGAAACAATTCAAGTAAGCACATGGCACCATAATCAGTCTTACTACTGTATTTGAAAGCAACTGTCTTCCTCTCAAATATACAAGTTACTTGCTTTTGGCATCACATGTATTTATTGCACCTGCAAGTGCTTGAATATATTACACTTCTACATTTCAATGTACGGTTCTTTTAAAGCAACAGGACACAACAGATCACAAAAAATGATGAACAAGTCACAAGCCTGGTCACAATAAACCTTCTCAATTTACACGGCACAGGGAGTTGCCTAAAACGCATTTTAATTTTCAAACTTTAATGCCAATAATGTATACAGAATGAGGTGTAATAAAATACCATTATCTTCATTTTAGATGTTTCTGCTACCTTATATTGCCAGACAATTGCTTGGTTTTATACTCTGAATATGCGAAACATCCATTTTTACAGAACATTTTGGTTTAATTCATTTTGAGGAGCCAATAAATCCAGACAGATCTAACATGCATTTCTTCAAAAACAAGTGTTAGGAAAATTAAGGTCTTTCTTTGAAAATGTAAACCCAACAAAAACTGGATCATTCAAAAAGTGTTGGATAAAACAGGTATCCCTTAAGCAGAAACTCTGAAACAAAAACATAAGATATTTTCTCACTAGCTGCGCTAATCAGTGCACTTTTACACAGAAACAGACCAAAAGGTTACAGGACAGCACTACGTATGACTATGCCTTTTAATAAAGTTTCACTTTCTTCTGAATACCAGAACTCGAGGACTTCTAAGTAAGGCACTTAGAACCTGTGACCAAAGCCTCAATTAGTATTAAAGGCATCTAAAGGGCATCTAAAAGTGTTGATTTATGATTAAATGATCTAGCACTGGCCCAGTGGTTCCAGTCAATGCACTAAGAACTAAACAGGTCGGGAGATGGAACTATCCTGTCTATTTCCAGGTGGCCTTTGCAGGTAAAGAGAGAAGGGTATGATTGGGCCACAAACAGTCTGCCTCTTGTCATACTAAATAAACACTTAAGGAGAGACATCAGTCTGCAACTGCTATTCTGATACTTCTTGTGAATATCCAATCATTGTTTTCTGCTGTGTTTTGCTTTTAAAAACTGTTTAATGACTTTCCTAAGGAGCAATTTTTAACTACCTTAGAATCTGTTTATTATTTTACGCTTTGTAAATTAAACATTTTCTGTGCCTGCATACATGTAGCTTCTTCGCATTAAAAACTCCCTCTTTTTTATTCCTCTCAGATAGTACACCCTACCTAGGCACGCACCTGCCTTTATGCTAATAAAAATCAATTTTAAGCTCAACCAGTTCCTCCTTCCTTTTTCACTTAGACCGACAACATAACCCCAAATGGGAAGTTTAACTTCCTTATTCCTCCCTTTCCACCCTTTCAAGTTTTTTCTTCAGGTCCTCTAGGGACTCTCTCCACCATGACTGTCCCCTAAAGTAAAATCCAATGTAAGAACAGCTGCTTCTTTTATCTGTTTGAATTCTGCCAATGTCCTAAATCATTTTTACTCTATACTGATTTTTCTAATCTATTTCTAATAGGCCCACAAATGACACTATCAACTTTGAAAGTAACTACAGCACTCTTTTCCAGCCTGTTAGGCTATTAAATAGATATCATGCTACCAAATCAAATTTTCACCAAGTTCCAACTATATTTCAGTAGTGTCAACACTTCAGTAGGCCCATATTCTTATTTCAATAACTTTTGTTTCAAAATTCAGGATAACTGTTGGATTTTCCAGATTACTGTTCTGATCTATGCTCTTGCATCTATCTGCCACTAGCATTTACTCTACCCAGAATGAGTCTCCTTCAGATGTTACTCATATTCTGAAGGAGACAGTAATAAACACACCAGATAGGTTTAATCATCCAGGCCATTCACTGCCCACTGCTTTAAAATTCTCTATTTGCTGTGTTCTCAGAAGGAAGCTCAAGAAAGACACAGTTTGCTTTGACTTAAATTTATTCTCAAAACAGTTAATTACAGCTATAGCTCCTTTAACATATGAATGATGTGCAAAAACCTATGAAGTCTCAATGATGAAGAAATTAAAACTATAAATCTCATTATGCTGAAGCATAATGAATTCTCCTGTGGTTTACCGGCTGTCTACATTTGACTCTTCACTAAACAGCACCATTGATATATAAACACTTTGTACACAACTATGCATTAAGAAAAGAGTTGTAAAAAGTGGGTGCCTTTTAAAAGTAAACATTTACTATGCTATGGTACTGACCTACAGTGGTATTTCCTATGCTTAGTACACATAGTGCAGTGATGTATTTTTCCACTGTAACAGTTTATCATTAATGTACTTCTGTTTCATAAGGGAAGGGTAACAGCAAGAAAGTCTCTTTCCATCGTTCAGCATTGATAACAAAGCAGTCACAGTACTTTATAGAAACAATAAAGCAGTATTGCTTTCTATTCTATTCTCTTTCCCCTTCCACCTATTGCTGCAGTGCCACAAGCCACACAAAGAAGTTAATGTTTTCTAAGTTAAACAACTGGCTGTCTGCTTATCTGAAAACTTCAACGCGGTGGTGCAACTTCCAGCTACCTGTGGGCAAGCACGGTGCCTAGCAACCCTGCAAAGCACGCGGGCTCCAGCTCCAAGTCCTGTCGCGTGCCTCGGAGTGAACATTCCCAGCCCGAGCAGGCACTGCCAGCCCCTTTCTCCCCCACTGCCTGCGTGCTCTGTGAACTGTGGTTCGAAACAGCCAATAAAACCAAGCTGCACACAGAGAAGGGGGGGGCAAAAAAAGCAGCTATTTGGGCCAGGGCCAGGCCCACCTACCGGATAATCCCAGTTTACATCCGACAGCTGTTTATACGTACCTGATGTGCGGCAGGTGCGGGACAAAAGGGTCACAGAACGCTGCGGCACCTGCCGCCTCCACCCCTGCGCAGGCCACCAGGCAGCACCCAGCACCTCCCAGCACCTCCGCAGGCTCCTGGCAGCAGCTCCCAGGGAGCGCGGCCCACCACCCTGCGCTTGGCTCACTGGGGGCTGGGGAAGCAGCCTGTGGCACCCAGATGGAGGAGGTCGCTCTTCACCAGACATCAGCACGGCGAGCTACCAGCCCATCACGGCCCTCTCAGTGCCTCCTCCAAAACACACTCAGAGAATCACTCTGGCTGTGGGGAGGAAAAGCCAGCTGCTGGTGCTCAAACATTTCCTTTGGCTCGATCTTAAAAACCACAGAAGGTTTTTCGCTTTACTATGCCCAAATTGCACAGTGAGCACAATCTTTGGAACCAGTTCTCAAGGAAAAATAATAATAATTTAGGTGCAACAGACAGAGGGCTGGAGATGTCACCACTCCTCGCTGCAAGCCAGCTGTTTAATCATCACTGTGTTGTGCTCATTTTGGTGCCCCTCTAATGCACTGTCTGTCACATACAGTTCTTGCTACATGAAGTATTGCTGGCACTGGTATGTTACAGCCAACAATACTTTTAAACATTTTCCAGACAGCCACAGTCAAAGAGCCCTTGCTGAACAGAGCTGAAAGACTGTCTTCCTCTTTCACAGGAGGATGTGTCAAAACTGAGAAATTAATGACCAGGCCTAAACATTACAGAGGTGCAGGACTAAGGCAACATAGGAAGGAGAGGTGGAAAAGAAAACAAAAAACAAAACCAACAACAAAAATTCAAACCAGACATGATGCCCACAGGTGCTACGTTTATACAGCTCCATGGGATGTTGTTTTCATGGATGTAATTTAATGAACTAAAATTGTTTCACATACAGCTCTGACCAATTTTGTTTACCTGTAAGTCCATGAGTTTATTTCTTGGGCAGGTAACTGAACAAAGCCCTACGCTTTTCTACAAGGGAATCACAGAGCAAGTATCTCCAGATTAAGAAAGAGAACCCAAGGGGTCCTTTGATCTAGTATCTCTTCACTTCCATCAGCAGAGGAAAAGAAGGGAGGGGGAAAAAAAAGAAACAAAGAAAAAAGCTGATGGGTTTAAAACAAAAAAATCAAGCTTCACCCTTAACACTATGAGTTCTACAAAAGAAGAGGGAGCAGTAACTGCTTATACCCGGAGGCTGAGCAGCACATATTGTCTGAAAAACATTTGTTCAAAGTGATAAAGAAAGATGGTAAACCCAGCCCACACTGCAGTGCATTTGACCAAATTCCCAGATATATTAATTATAAAATGCACCCATTTCAACTAGTCCCTGGCACAAATGACAGAAGTATATCATTCCATAATTGATACATCCAGAGGGACAAAAAAACCAGCTCTAGATGCTACTAAAAGAAAAAGGAGAAAAAAACATGTGGAAGCACAAGGACACTGTGGAAAAACTAAAAAGTAAATAAACTTCACTTAAGCACATGGAAAGACTTTTACTTTTAGAAGAATCAAACCTTATATAAAACCACTAAGAACCCAAGGAGAGATAGCTTTTACATCAGTGTTAAAGATAAGAAACCTACCTTGCTGAAGTACATACTTTAGCAAACAGTGTAATCAGTAACAATAAAAAATTAGGAAGCCAACTTTTTGAAGCATTTCATATAAGATTCAGCACTTATGTATATTAGTTGCAGCATGGTCACAACAATTACACGAACAATTCTGAATGGCTAAGTAACCAAAAGCAGTTGATAGGATCAGAATATATTTGTCACAGAGTACTTTAAATGATAAACTGAAATTTATCCACTATTGCAGTGAAAACAGGAAAAGATGCTCTAAGTGTCCAGCAATATTTCATATGGAAACTATGAAAACAAGAAATACAATACTTGAAAAGAAATCCAAAAGTAATCTTGCAATTAAACTTGAATTATTGCAATCTGTAATCCAATTAGAAAAAGGAAGTTTCCAAAAATCAGATTATGTAAATTTGGTTTACCTTTTATGCATTTACATAGTAGTAACATATATTCTTTTCTTAACACTATATCATAATACAATATAAAGAAATTCCTCTTACTTTATAGTATCCAATTAACTGTAATTTATACATTTCTAGTAGTAAATTGGCCAGGAGTGTGGGGAGGTGTATCTTACCAGGTACCTCTTCTGACTGAACAAGTTAACATGCTTTGCAGCCTCCACTGCAGGTAAAGAGCTACAACACCCCTTAGATTAAACCAATTGACGATGAAAAGATCCCTTCATAGAAAGATCTTCAAAAATCTGTCCCTGCCTGAGCAGGAGGTTGGGACCAGAGAATATCCAGAGGTGCCTTCAGCCTCAACCCTGCAGTAGTTCTTGGAAATAAAATTCTCCTGGCTTCCACATAGGAAAACATGACATCACATCAGGTGTTACTTGAAGTCTGGCAAGATGCTATGAAGGTAGTGTCATGTTTATTTTCATCTATAAATTCTGCTCGGGAATTTTCTGAGTACTTTGGGGAAAATAGATGGATTCACATTGATTTTAAGTATCTCATTTAGGTGTCTAAATAAGAAGACTATTTACCTATATAGTCAATGGAGACTGCGCTTTAGTTCTTAATTCCTGCACATCCTGGGTAGGTAACATAAGTGTACAGCATACTAAGAGAAGCCAGGAAGCAATTCTCTTGGAACAAACTATGCCATTTTAAAAAATGAAACCATGGTGAATAACTTTCACTGTGTTTGAAATCCTGCTTTCTTGTGCCATTTTCTGTCAGTTTGACAAAAAGCTTGAAGAACTCTGCAAGATACAGACTTATGCACATCAAGCCAAAACAAGCTCAATTACACACTAAAGTCAAATAAATGCATCTTTAAGACTGAAACCAACAGCATCAGATGAAGTCTACCAACATTATCTTTCCTTTACACGCTCATTTAAAGGCAAAAATTCCAACTTGCATCTCTGTGCTGAAAATAAAAAAAACAAACCACTATGTAAAGTGGAAGAGCAAGATTCAGAGAACAGTAGAAACATTTAAGACTTGCAGCAATTTTGCAGGATTTAATTAAAAGCTGCAAGACATACTTATGGATAGGTCTTTTAAAAAGAATTCATGCCTTTGGCATGTAGTAATATATAAGACTTCAGCCACTCAATAGTTCCTTGTATTAGTGCCCAGTTTGTCTTACTGTGCATACATTATGGTTAATATTAAATGATTTCATCTTTAGTGTGTACCTGGGGGGAGGGGAGGACTGCTCACTGGGTGGAGTTTTTGTGCCACACTAGCACATATTTCTGCCTTCTACAGCCTTGTCTGCATCAGAAATCTGGAACCAGAAATTCCCCAAAAGTAATCACAAGAATGACTGCGACAAGTAACACAGGTCATGTATTCTTAAACAATGCCGTCATCGTAACCTCTTCAAAGATTTCTTGATTTCTAAATTTCCTCTTAGTCATATCTTAGTCAAGATTGACACAGGACTAAGACAGTCTAGCCAGGAAGCATCTTAGATAATTATACGTACCAAAACAATGGAAGAATAAGTTTGTACTTCTTTTTCCAGTGGGCACACCAATAGCAACCTGGATGCATGGTGCTATTTAATGATGGCATGTTAGCATGCAATGTGTACCATATTCAGGAAACTATTAAGGATACTAATCACCACACAGACTAGTTTTGAAATTAATATATTAGGAGAAGTCCTCTAGTGTGTTCAGACAATGAGTCAGCTTCTAAAACCAGAACAGAAGCAGCTAATACAAATGAAATGCTAATTTTTCCCCAGACAGTGAGGCAACATTCTCTGTATTCCAGTTCTTTTGCAGCATGTGAATATTTGAGTTTATTCTCACAGACTATAGAACAGTGTGGACCCTTGAAGAAGTTTTTTGCTATTTCTTTCCCATCTGGATCAGCACTGGGGAAAAAAGAAGGTTCAAACATTACAATTCCACATACACAATTAACAGTACACAAGATTCGCCATTTTCACAACTCTTAGTATCCACACATTGCTAAGGCCACAAAAATAGCTCCAGTTCTTCTTTAGATGTTTTCTCAGCACCAAAATAAGCCATATAGGCTTGTTTGCCTATCTCCCGTTCAGCCTCACTCACAAAACTGTATCAGCACTTTTGAGTGCTGAGGAGTAGCTCTGCTCTATAATAAGAATATGTAGGACATCACCTTTTTCAACATCACCTTCCTACTTTCCTGTATGTATGGAGTACAAATTGAAACTATTTCTCTCCCCTTACACTACCTCTTAGATCATACTCCAAAAAGAAAACACTGTTTTCCTACAACCAATGCATAATCAGAAAGAATCAACTAAACTTTATTCCTGCATACCTAGGAACTATGCCACATTTAATATGGCCTCACTCTACACACAGGTATTTAATACTGTTTTATATACTCTGGTACATTTGTGCAATACAGTCACATTCTGATTACAGTAAAGTTGTGAAAGTACCACACAACATATTTGGCCAGCATAGCTTACTGCTTACAACATGTAAATCAAAAAGTATGCAGTTTGACATTTAATTCCCTAAAATGAATATGACTGTGACAAGGGGAAAATGAAAGATTTTATTCTAAATCATCTAAGGACAGACATAGTAAAATCAGAAATCNTAGAAAATGAAATTTTACAGACATAGTAAAATCAGAAATCACCACAGAAACACCATAAATTAAAATTCCATATTAGAAATAACTGTTAGAGAAAAGAAGTCAGCAGGAGCTCTACATGTACTCTTCAAGTTAATACCTTTTGGCAGGATGAAGCTGTTCAAAGAAATAAAACTGAAATAATAACCACTGCAATGGTATTAACAGACTTTTTTTCAGGCTGCTTTAATCTTATAGTCTGTCCAAGAAATTAGCAGAGCACATACATGTGACTTACTGGCAAAAAAGAAAAAGAAAGGTAATTGAGCGAAAATTATTTTTTTATATCATTGCTGCCCTCTTCTGGTTTAAAACTGCTCATTCTCCATACTTCATATACTAACTAATCCATCTCAACTAATTACATTACATTCATATGGAACATGTTCAGAATTAAATTCATTTCATCTAACACACAAGTAAATCTAGCATGCTAAGAGTCCCACACACCTTTAAATATTATAATTTGAGAGTTGTGAATTAAAACCTATTATTAAAATTGATTGCTAGTATAATTTTTAAAAATTAACTGTTACTCTAAAGTACAGGAGTCAGCTTTGACATCATGACAGGTGTCAACTTAAGGTTATCAGGAAAACAGAAAACCAACAGAAGAATTTGAAAGTGCTTATTCAAAAGAAGTATAAGGAGAAGACACAATCACATTTTGTATCTATTCAGGCACAGAGCTTTTACCTGTTCCATTACAGAAATATATCCAGCAAATGCAATTCAATATAAACACAGTAATTCATAATTAAAAGAATTTATTGTGTGTTTTATTGTGAACTAAGAACTTTTCATATTCCCAAGATCCAGAAAACCAGGCAGACATAAATAACATCTACCCTTCTTTCTTGCCAAAATATCCAGCATCTCAGTACAGAATTCCAAGTTTATGCATTGCTCAAGGGCTGGAGAAACTCAGCATATTCTGTCTTCATGATGCATGTAGCATTGTCCATTCCCCTCCTTGTTCCCATACATACCTTTCCTCCCACTAACTTGGCATCATAACTGCTCTCACCTTTTGCAGCTGCTTAAAGCAGGCTTAAAGAACAGCATACCCCAACAGTTCATTAGGGTTTCGTGTCCAACTCAAAATCAAGAGAGACTTGTGTTTCACATTTAACATCACCTTTGCAGTTCTTCTTTCTCTGCATTAGTGGATGGCAAGGGTTTCACTTCTTATTTTCAGATCATTTCATGAGCTTTATCTGCACTACTCATATAATTACTCTACTGAAGATAGAAAAATTTAAATATATTGTCAAACAAATATAAATTAATTTATTGTAAGTTTTTCAATAACAGCACCAAGTATTTATAGCAATTGAGCTGTTAGACAGAGAAGTTGCACAGTAATGAATATTTTACTTGTGATGACCCTACAGATTCTAGGCAAGAATAAATCTCCTTTCTCTTGCTGTATAGAAGGTAAATTTCTTATGCTGAAAGTTTTCAATGTAACAGCTATTTTTGTCCTAAGAATACAAATAATATGAGTGAAAGCCACTATAGTCCAAACTAGAAGTTTGCCAGAATCAACTATGTTTTGAAGCTATGCTTTGTTTCGGTTTGTTTGTTTGCTTGTTTTTATTGGCTCTTTCATCAGCTGCTATAGAATTAAAGGATTCATCTTGATCTTTAAAAACACAGCATGTATACTTTGGAGGATGGAGAAGGAGAAGAGAGATCCCTGGAGTTCAAGAGCTGCTGCTTCCATTTAACTTGGAAATGCCATTGCTACTGACAGTTGCCACCTCATATCACAAACCAAGGCCAACAGAAACAGTACCAGAGGCTTATGCCTGCAAGGAAAAATAAGCTCTTTTTCTCAAGAGAGAGATGTGTCTGTCTAGGCAAGAATGACAGAGAGGATTGAGGCAGAAACTGCATTTAAAAGACAAACAATAGGTATACTAAAATCTTGCAAACTAAAGTCTTGTTTGGAAAAAACAGGCTGCTATTTTCCCCCCTCTCTGTCCAAAACTGAGCTTCCCATAATTTAGGGCAGAAACACTTTAGATATTTCTTGCCTAGTGGTAAGCACTTCACCAGCAAAGCTTTCTAAAAAAACCCAAAACCAAACACTCAAAACCCAAAACACCATAAATCAAAATCTTTTACATTTCAAATGCTGATTAAAAAATAAAATCTCACCCCCAACCCCCAAATCAAAATATTTCTTGGTTTAAGTTCCCAAATAGAATGCACTTAGGCCTTTCTCACCGGGTATGAAACAGGCAGAAAGAAGGAGGAAAAGCTAACTGAACACCAAGTTCACATCAAGCCTTAAAATTAAATTTTAAGAGTAGCTTATGGGGACAGTTAAAATGCCAACATAGTTCTCAGTGTCTGAAGTTATGATAGTCAACAGCATAACAATGTAGACAAGGTAAGTGGGTAAAGAGACTCCAGAGTATCTGCAAGCATATGTGGTAGACACCTTTACATTAAAGTATCACCAACTCCAATGGTCATTTAAAAAGACTAATTCATGTAAACATGGTATCTGTCTTGTTAGAGAAAGAGAAGATCTTGTTAGAGAAAGAGAAGATCAAAAGAATCATCTTGGACTCCATACCCTGAAGAGAGAGAAAAAATTATATACGTGGTAGCAGGACAAAAAAACCCCTGAACCTTCCTTGTTTCCTTTGAGTGTTACAAAATGTTCTACCCTAGTAAGATCAATGGGATAAACACAATACTCCAGTACTCTAATCAAAAGAACTATTTTAAGTATACTAAGAGCAGCATATCCAAGAGTTGTACAGCCTCTCAGGTCACAGGCTGCAGAGGTAATTTATCCACCAGGCCATGAGATGTTGATGCATTCCTCTGATAAAGGACTGCCACCAAGTTAATTCTAAAAAATGGATCACTCATGCTTTCATTCTGCAGGGCTTCCCAGAAGTGACATAAAGGGCTTAATAGTGTTCAGAACTGACTGGCTTTTGTCAAGCTGATAAATTTGAATGTCTTTGCCATCCATATATACTTTTTTCATTCAAAGTTTACAGTGATTAAATTTTTATGTTCTCCTTATGTACAGCATAGATTATCATTCTGCTTCTACACAGATCTATATTTAAAATTTCCATAGTTTCTCTCACTAAAGTAATCGGTTTAAGATGTGATTTTTTTTTTTGTATTTATCTCGTAAATCAGCATTAGCTTATGTAAATCAGCATTAACTTACAAAATCTAGGTTTGTTTGGTTACTGAAGCTAAATAGCTACCAGGAGCTACCTCAGACATACGGAACTGGTTTTATACCTAGACAGATAATTTTCTTTTTATTTTTTTAAATACTGTAACAGGTCAGGCTCCAGTTAAAAGCTGGATGCTTTAGCAAAAGCTGGGTGAAACTCATCCAAGGTATTATTCCACTGACTTCCCTGCAGTTACATCAAGTATGAGCCTGACCCTAGGGCACACTATTAAAACTTAAAGTCAGATTCAGCAATGGTTTTTTTTTAATAAGGGAACAAACAGTGCAAAATTATATAATGACCTATATTCAGTGAGAGAAAAGTGAGATTAATCAAAATGTCAAAGATATATAAAAGATGCATTAAAATAGAAAAGCTATATCAAGTACAAGTATATTATTTCACAATAATACAATCTGCCTATGGCCCTCAGTCCAGTAACTGCTTTGAAAACACTGCACGCTGTCAGGCAAGTAAATGCACAAGCACAGATCAGTTGCCAAGTGCAGCTGAACACATGGCATCTGAGATACATTAAAACTTCTCTACATGAGACTGCATGTGGGGCATATCTTCCACATTTGGAACATTTGGTGATCTCGTGTGAACGGTGCCTTTGGAGGCACTGAGATCCTTTTCCCTTTTTAAATTTGAAAATGTATGTCCCCATTTCCCCTAGTAATTACCCCAAATGAATGGCAGTTCTCATTTCTTACTCTGCACAGCGATTCCAAGGAGCAAAAGACACTCGTAGTGTTTTCGACTAACAACCATTTATTCTCGTTACTTACTTAGGAGAAATGCAAGTAGTGTAAGGCTTACAGATTTCCACTCCAATGAACAGAAAATATAGATGCCTGTCTGGAGGAATTTTCAGTATTTCTCATCACCCATTTAAGACGTATACATATCAGTATAGACAATCCATACATGCACAAAGCCTTCAAGTATTAGGTACTGTCTTAAAATATAACAAGAGCACATTTTCCTACTAGCCATTTTGAGAGAAGGTTTAAGAAGAATGCAACATATGTCTCAGTGAGCTCCAGAAGGGTGTATTAATACATTCTACTCACAAGAGCTGCTGTTTTGCATCACATCCACTCCAGTGTTTGGGGTTATACCCAAGTAGAAGGAGACGTGATACTGAACAGACCAAGGGCTGCTCCAAGTCTGTGCAGTCCAGGCTTGGGGGATAGAAGAATTAATGAGGAAATGAGAAAAAAGCAGATGGTGCTACAGTACTTCTTCCTGCATATCTGCCACCTCAAGCGTTTTCTATACAGGCAAAGCCCCGGGGCCCCACCTGGTAGACGTATAATTACCCTAAATGTGCACTTATGTTTCATTACACCTTAACCATCACTATGCACACTGATTACAAGTATCAATCCATTTCATTTTCATACACCTCTGCGGTTGTACAGCATTCAACTGTGAAAATTCAGCACTCTCGTCACTTCTAAAACACGGCCCATGCTGATAAACAGCAGTGGGCAAATTATTTGTCACTCTGTAGGGTGCCAGTAGGGTTTGATAAGGATGACATCACTCCCATTTTACCAATAACAATGACACTAACAAGAACATGTAATCAGCAAGCCTCAGTGCTTGGTCTAGCTGTGGCAGGTGCAACTTTTTTTATGCTGTAAATAAGCCAGCCAGCATTAGCTTCCAGCACAAGTACAAAACTATTTATTTTATCAGAATGTTAAGCAGAAGTTGGCTTCCATAAGGCACTGCAGCTGCTGTCGCTGCTTCTACAGATGCTTTCATTAATTTTATCAAGGACATACTGAAGTAAGTGCTTGATCAGCACAATGGCTATTTAGGAACAGCTGGAGAAATGAAACAATTAACTTAAGGAGACTATGCAAGCCCAATATGCAAATTAAAATAATTAAATATTTTTTTTAAATGCATTAAAATACATGTAAGAATGGAGAACAAAGCTTTATAAAGCAAGATTTGCAGTGGGGACAGGGCTGTGAAAGAAAATAAATTTTTCACAGCTCTAACTTACTTATGCCTAAATAAAATTCCTGTAGCCTTTAAAATTATCCATGTCTTAACATTGTAATACCTACTTAGGTACTTTAAAAATTAAGTTACGGTGAAAGATATTGCAGTTTATAATAACCAAGCACGAAAAGGACTTTAATATCCTTAGAAAAGTTTCATTTTATTATTTGCTGTGAAGAGATATTTTGCCACAGTGGACTAGAAATTTTAAAATGTTATTTGTTTTATGATGCCTTTATTGTTTGGAATACTTAAAGGACCAAACACTGTACTTAATATATTACATTTTATTTCTCCTTCTTCAGAAAAGAACTTCATATTGTGCTCTAACAAAGCATTTAAAAAAAAAGAAATCCACTTGCTTCTTATTCAAACTCTCATGCTATCTGGTTGATTAAACCTCCAAGAAAATTTCTATTCCTATGTTTGCAAAAAACTTTCCACCTAACAGTGGAAGCTGAGTAGCTGAAGTTTCACCTCACAGCATCTTCAAGGCCATCCGGGTACCACTCCTCAGATTTTGGAAAGAATAGCAACAGAGAAATTAATGCTAGTTTTATTTGCTTCTCTGCCTCTCCTCAGGATACTAAGGTTTTTCTGCAACACTACTGTTCTGTCTCATTGCTGCAGTCTGGGAAAAATATAAGCAGAATATTCACAAAGAAGGAAAAAGAAACAGTCCTGGGGAATGGTAAAAACAATAGACAGTACTCTTCACAGCAGAAAATCTGGTGCGGGGTGACAATAATTACTTTTGCACAAGTGCTCTGGATAGTTTTACTGAATTTGGCTTAGCTGGATCTGCCTGTGGCAGATGTGACACATTATCCTAGATAATGTTTGCTGTCTTCAGTAGGGGGTATGGGGGGGGCGAGCTGCAGCAGACATGCCCAAAGAAATCACTCCCACGATGCTGTAAATTTTGTACAGACTTGCCATTTGAATCTCTCTCCTTTCTACACCCAAGAAGGATAAGACACTTCTTGTATGGAAGACAGACTAATTTACTCTATTTGCAGAAACTGGAAAGTACTAAAGGAGGAAGAAAAGATAAGTCTGCTACACCCTTCCAGTGTTGAATGCACTTGATATTTACATTTACTGTCACTAATTACTGAAATGGTCTGCAAGTATGTGTATTTCCAGTGAAATCTATGAAATATACCTTCATGGATTAACCACAAGGCCTTTAAAAACCCCCAGCAAGAATGTCTTCACTACTGGTAATGAAACTGAACTTCCTAGAACTCTTCATTAACCCTTCCTCTTTCATGTTCCCCAACCAGAAGCTCTATTTATTAAGCTTTGCTATGATAAAATGTCTTCTAACAAAATTCTGTTCATGTCATCTGTGTTTAAATAACAATACTGAGCACAGCTGAAGAAGAATCATGTACTAATATAACACTAGCTTGTGTCAACAATGCAACCCACACAAATTTTAGTTTAAATACATAAAGGTAAGCTTTACTGTTTGAAGATTATTACATACCACTTGCATTAGATAGACCTCTGTTACATGACTGCTATGAGTATTTGTAGCCTGCTTTCAGTAAGACTCTGCAGGTTAAAAAATAAATTTTTTAAAAAGTGCTACTACTAACGTTCAACTCTTGTTCGAAAAGTATGTCAGCTTACTGTTTATCCAAGCCCAGTGAAAAGGCCCACTCTGTAATGACTAGGATTCCTACTGCACAGCCAAAAAAGAATTGGGGGGAAAAAAAAAAGGTAGCTGGATAAACTGGATTTTCCTGCCCTGCAGAGTATTCATACAGATTAAAAATCATAAATATTTCATCTATATACAACAAATTTTATTTTTATATACATGCCTATCAAACCCTTCAAACAGCTTCATTTCCTTAACCATTACCTATTCTTTTCCTCAAGTAATTTGGAAATTTTTGAGGTTTTACCACTTACAGAAGGTTAAACAGTCTAGATTCTCGTGACCTAACTGCAAAGCAAACCTTCAAAAAATCTAGTTATGGGAGAACATCTTGTTCTACTCCCAGACACGGAAAATCCAAATCAAATGCCACTTCTTGCTCCTAGCAGGGCAGTATTATTTAGGTAGATGAGAACTGCTTACTCAAACCACATAGACTTTTCAAAGGTGACAAAGACAACTGAGATGTTGCCTTTAAAATTTACAATAAATATGTCACAGATTTCTGAGGTCTGGTTTACGTGACACAACCACAAAATTCCACTTGAGATATTTAAACATCAATGTCCTAAAGTGGCTCAGGTGTTGCACCCCATGCAGCACAGCATTATAATCCTGAAACAATAAAAGTAGTTTAACTAGCAGGAGATCCATTTAGGAGATCAGGCAACAGGCATGCTTAACTACAGGTGGCTGAGTGGAAGCTGGGCCATGACAGCTACAATCATTTCAATATCTAACACTGTGTTAACTTCCAAATCAATGCCCAGTGATGTACAACACCTCCATATGAAGGAAACTTATCCAGAGTTTGCTGTCTCCTTTGATTGTTTCAGGAAACTCTGCTGTTATGCAGTGGTATATTAAAATGGTATATTACATCTGGTATTACATGGAAAGATAAAACCTGAAAAAAGAAGCAAACTTTCAGGCTTGGGAAGGTCTCATTTTTTCCATCATCACTACATTGCTCACCACTATTTGGTAAGAAGTAGATCTGACAGATTTTGCTAAAACTTGCTTTCTGAGGAAACCGTGAAGACATTTTCACAACAATGAAGATGTCTTCAGGTTAAGGAATGAGATGCTTTCAAATTTCTTCTTCCGCTCCATTATGACAACAGCAGACACTTAATCTAAGAAACGCTTTCAAAGCTCAAGACACCAAATATAAAACTGACACCATTTAGCCTGTTCTCCACAACGGGTTCAGACAAGTGAGCCAATATTCATTCCACAGTGAATTTTAGCGCTAAAGGACAGGAGTTTATGCACACGCAAGTCAGCAATCCATGTCACTGTAACACACGGGCCTGCTGCAGTGTTCAGTACAAATACATTAGTTACATGCACTCCATATTTGTTTACCCCTCAAACACAGGACCAGAACTTATTCCTAAAACAAGCTGGATTATTATTTTACCATTACTTTTTATAATTCATTTTTGAAAAAGGAAAAATAAATTACAAGAGGAAAGAAAGCAATATCCATACATAAAAAATGTGATCTGTACTAGAGCACCCTGTAAGTAATGACATGCTTTTCATGTCCTTTGCACTTGGTACATCTCCAGCATATAAGGCATCAAGTTTTTGTCACCAGCCAGACAGCTTCTGATAAACTATTTTCACAGCAAAGCAAAAAGGTAAAACGTCTGTGCTAAAAAGTTTCCAGTCAACTGACATACATTAAACTCAGAACTAAAAAGTGATATAAAATACCTTCTAGACTACCTGAGAAAAAGTCTCTGTGTACAAAAGCACATGAAGTTCATAGTTCACTATGTATACACAATTTTTCAAGTTGTGTTCAAAATCAGTGCAACACTCATGGACCTTCAACATTATCATCCACTAATACAGAAAACTGAAAGAGTCATAAAAATAAGTAATGGATTTTGTTACAAGCATAAACTCTCATCACATTTTTTTATTACAAATCAAGACTAAAGAAATGGGTTCTGTGTGGAAATAATTGAATGTATAAAAGAATTTGATTTCTCACAAAGCAAATAAGCAGTTGTGTATTTTAATGTAGCAAAAAGTCCAAGGTTCTGGAATATTTTACATGAGATCCTCTCTCACCTTTTGATCTGCTAAGTTAGTTTTGCAAAAATTTTTGCAAAAAATATCCTTGTCCAGAATGCCTAGTAGCATGGCCATAGAGTATAAACACTTTCCACTTTGAGTACCTCTGATATTTGACAGCTCTACGAGCACTTGAACATCATTTATCACGTTTATTTTTAATAGCTCTCCCTGGGCACAGCTGCCTTGGATGCCAATCTTCTTTTCTTTTGCCTCCTGTAAATATTTGAAATAGCTATTCATTAACAGTTGCAGATTTATTCGGCACTGTTGTACTGCTTGTGAACTGAAAATAGCTTTTATTTTTCTCCCCCTATCTTTTGGCTGATCTGAAAAAAGCCTGCTGTTTAGGTGCAATCTGTCAGGATTTAAATTATGCTCCAGCTGAGAGCTAATCAAGGGTATATGACCTGGTTTACAAATAAACTAGGAACAAGAGTGTTATTTTTTCCTTTTTTTTCTTTAGGGCATTGGGCCCATATATGAAAACAAACCATGAACAGGTCACAAATACAGTTATCCTAAATTAAAGCAGAAGTGACTTGTCCAGAAACAACTTGTTCTCACAGGTGCCTTCCTAGAGGTTCTGGAGTATTCTCACTGACAGCTCTTACACCTAGCTTATGTGCAGTATTTGAATTTCAGATTTCAGGACTTTTGCACAATGTACACAGCATTAAAAAGGCATGTATTTAAGCTATCAAGACACCCTGGCGTGCACATCAGGAGTCCCACATATCTGTACAAATCATAGCTTTTATTTTCATGGGGCGATATTGCAGGAAAAAAAACCTGTGTCATTCATCATGATTGCTCCTAATCTATTTCCACATACAGCCAAACTGTGCATAAAAGCCATCTCCCTAATATCTGAGCTTACCAAATTGTACAAAACTCCTAAGTGCGTTTTAAGGTCTATTTTCTTTGGATTTAGACTAGAGAGGCCACAGAGCTCCCTAAAAGGTACCAGTGCAAACTGCACCTAAATTGTCACTTCTGTAGCATGTAATAACATCAAATTTTTGAATGCAGACACTTGCACATGTGACAGGGGTTTAAGACAAGAAAAAATGTAGCCATGTCTTGTCTAATGAAAAAAGCCCCTAATGCATCCGTACAATATAACTCGATTCCTGCAGAACGTATTTTGTTTAAAAGAAGTGTTGTTCAACCAGTCTGTATTACATGGTATGAACGATGACAGGGCAGCATGCAAGTAGTGATTTCTTCTACCTAGTCCTGTCCTGTTATTTCCATGAACAATCACAATCACTGTGGCGTTATGCCTAAAGCTGGCATCAAAATATTTTAACGCATATTGACTTTTGTCTTAACATAGTAGGAGGTACTTGAGGGAAGGTTAAAAAATAGAAAGGACAACAGTTAACCATAAGAGAGATCCATCTAATCTCTGGGACTAAGTCTGCAATTTAGTTTTTATAAGATACATTTAGTATTCTCTCAACATTCTCTCCCTGTCGCAACTGGGCTCATCACCACCCAGAGTTTTACTCTCACTATGACTTCACTGACTACAGCATGAAAGATTAGACAATTTCTTTTTATAACTTACACTTTACACTTGAGATATGCTGTGAGTTGAGTTGCTTAATGTTGATGTCTCTTGCTTCTGTAAACTGCACCTTTATCATTTAATCACATAACACTTTTAAAGGTCTTTGAAAGAAAGTTATCTCAGATCAAAATAGCTCTTAAGTTTCCTATTAAATTAATCTCAAAAGTTGCAATCTTATATTAGCATTAGATATGGAGATGGCATGGCCTTGAGTCACAGTGGTACTGCACAACGTATCAAGAGGATCACCAGCACCACAAACCCCGACCTCCACATGGAAGGTGAGCCCTCATTACAAAGGTGATTGAGAGCAATACTAAAAGCATAAGGCACACTTCATATAAAGTATACTGGGGGAAATGCGTGACTTGCTGAAATACAGCTTAGGAATAGCCACGAGTTAGACCATTAGTCAGCTTAGCCTAGAGTCTTCTCCCACAGGATGCTTAGTGGAGAGTGTAATACAGGCAGCATAAATAATTTGCTGAATACTCAGAAAATCAAAACCCTTGACGTAAGATCTGTTGTTATTTAAAGAAAATGGATTTTTCTTCCATGCCTCTGTCCTATTTCTTCCAAACGCTCTAATTTCCCCTATGTCCCATGCTAGGGGGTTTCTCAGCTTTAACCGCACTATAAGATTATGAATCTCACTGCAATTTGTTCTGAACCTGGCCTTTGGTAGCTGCACTTAATGCCTTGGAACCTGGTGTGTGTTGAGATATCCAGCATTGCTGTTCATTTTAAGTAGTGAGCTCATCGGTCACCTTGCAGCAGAAGGGGTACCGAGGCATGCATGACTCATTTAGCTCATAAACAAAAACAGAGAAACGAGGTGGGCAAACTCTATGCCGAGAGATTCTAGTTGTGTCACAACTCCTATTCTCCAAAAAATCTCTCCTTTACATCCCCACAGCAAAGAAAGAGAAGTTAGCATAAGATACCATCTTGAGTAATCTTGTGAGTAGGAGGTTTCAGTAGCACAGAACAGCTAAGGCTTGTTCCTACAGAAGGCCAAGCTATCCAGCAGGAGACTACTCACCAATGATAAAAGGAATCACTGCTGCATTCTGATAAATTACCTTTGGACACATTAAAGATGACCTAAACTTGGTAGGTGCTTGGTGCAACATAGTGCATCAGATTTGTTAAGTTAATGATTTGGATTCTGGTCACCGTATCTCTTCAACAGTAAAAATTGCTCATGATATTTTCACAGGAGCTATGCAAAGCTTCAGACAGCTGATTGCAGCATAACATGCAAAAGGTGACCATGAGAATACTCTTACAGTGTTTGGAAGTATTTCTAATCCAGGTTTTATAAAACCAGCAGCAAATAAGTGAGTAAAATATGTATTATTAAAGAAATACAAGTTCCTATAGCTGAACAAATATTTATAAAGAGTGAAAGAATTTCAATACCTCCACAGTTAAGAAGCCACATAAAACCAAACTTCCACTTTCAAATGAAATTAAAGATGAAAATTTTTCCCCCCCGAAGATCAGATTTTTTTTTAAAAGATACACCATGCTTTAATTCCAACTCTTTTTAAATTCAATACTAAATACACACCAATCCAACTTAATCTGCCTGGTAAAGAGTTAACTACTGGCCGTGGCATTACTGAACCTTGTGGTTTACACTCCATTCCAAATAATGCAAACGTAGCAAAAATAAATTTATAAATAAAATTAACAAGCAAGTAATGCTACCCAGATTTTTTCTGCTGCTGTTCCACTAAATAAGCATGGAAAGAATATAACATACATTAGTCTAGTATAATATAAACAAATTTTCCAAAAAAAGAAAAAAAAATTCAAGCAAACATCAGATTGATGAGCTCTTCTGAAGAAGCCACAAATGAGCCAAACATTCTGTTAAAAAGCATAAAGACTAGAGTGTGTTTCAACTCTCTCTTCTCCCCTTCCCCAGTGAAGCTGGAACAGGTATCTCCTGCCCTTGGAAGATAAGAAAAGACACCCCAGTGTGTCCAGTATTGCATGAAGTTTTGCAGGACCATTTCTCTCCCCAAAAGCCAGCTAAACTGGCCTAGGAAAGGGCAGCTCTGTGATGAGAGTGAGAGGCTCGGGCAGATTACTACATTTAGTTGCCCAGACATCCCTCCAGTCCCTTGCTCCAAAGGCCTGCTTCCATTGCAACACAGCAGAATTGCGGTACTTCTATAATGTCCAGCATCTGGGAAGATTGATCAGTTACTGATGTCAGCCTGTGAGGTTTCTAAAAACACATTCACTTTTACCCCAGATCAGTCCCCCAGCGTGATTCACACAAGGAACACCCTCCCAGCCAAAAAGCAGGTGGCCTGAGGAAACAATGAAAAAAAGAAAGGGGGCAACAGGGAGAATGGATGGAGGAGGAAAGGCGAAGGAGAGATGGCCAAGAAATGCTCCTTTTACTTGTAGTGGTTGCTGAAAGTACAGCTGAAACTATAGCCCAAGGCTGAAGATCGAGTAGTAATTTGAATTGTATACATCTCTGCTTTGGCTCTTTTCTATTAAATTTTTATTTTGAATGAAAATAAAATGCACCTTTTTTCATAACAATACAAAATGAAACAGGCTGGCTGTCAGTCAAGGATTTTAACAGCACAAATGCAAATATTTGAGTAGGAAAATAAAAAGGAATGAGAAGACTGAATTACACAGACCAAATGTGACCAAGAATTGGGGTTTTCTTTTTGCTGAAGAAAAGAATACAACCTTTATTAGACAGACTTTTCTGGTTCTTGAAACTGCCAAAGCTAAGAGATTAGTGGAGTCTTATTGTCTGTAGGATTCTTAGTCAGGCATGCAAAATAAGCGTTCGTGTATTCAATTTATAATCCTTACTTCCAACACTGTAAGCTACAACAACCCATGCACAGTCAAAAAGACTTTATAAAAAAGAAGCATTACTAGAATAGGTTTGATGGAGACAAAAAGGTTATCTGGTCATGCTATCAGACATTTTGGGAACAATGTCAATTTATCTGGCAAGTTATCTTCTGGACAATGCGTGTGTATCTCTGGCAACATTTACAGAGAGAACAGCATCCTAAAGCAGCAATTGTCCAGATTTTTTAAAAAAAATGTATTTTATTTCATGTTACAGCATTAATAGGCTTTGTGTTTTGGAACAGACAACCACGATATGAACTACATTTCAACGCATCCAAGGAATCTATTTAAAGCTATTCAAGCATATAATAATCCCCACAGAGGAGAAAATATTACTTTCAGAAACACAAGCCAGCACATGGAGACTTTGACTCCTGATGAAAATCTTTACAGAAACATGATTTTTTGCAAATTCTAGGGTGACGGCTCCTCATTAAATGAATGATGACTCCTTATTACATTATCTTCCTTCCAGTCTTCCCTAAACAACAAACTATCGGCTCTCATCCCACGCAAGACCTGAGACAATTCCATGGTAGCAAATACGGTGACCAACCACTTATTATCCTGAATGCAATCATGTATTATTCTACTTCAGTAGTTTACACTGCCACATTACAAGCTCTTCAGGGCCGCTATTTTTTTTTTTTTTTAAACAGGTACACAATACTTAAACAATAAAATCCCTATTATACAAATGGCAATGAGTGACAAAGTGGTTTTCCTTTAAAGTGAACAGCCCAATTACAGTTCTGCATGTTATTCTGCATACTTGCAAAAGCTACTGTGATTTGTTTGTGTCCTAATTGAGGCATGAGCATGATTTTTTGGCAAATTAACTCTTACAGCATGATTGTTCTACAAGGCTGTTTGACAGGACTAAAACCTCTATGAACAGCAGAAGAAGGCATTAACACACGGAGCAAGAGAGAAAGAGGTTTCCCTTCCTCATTTCTGATGCCTAGTATCACAGCAGACCTGACAGCAAGGGAAAAAACCATAATGCATAAAATCAAGCTGAGGTATGGAGCATGCCTACAAAATCTAACAGGCAAAATCGAGCTAGTCTTCACAAAATCCATTTGAACCAGGAACAAAATATAATTAAAAAAAAAAAAAAAAAAATATAAAAAAAAAAAAAAATATAAAAAAAAAAAAAAATATAAAAAAAAAAAAAAAAAAACCAAAAAAAAACCACACAACAAAACAACCTGCGGCGAAATATCTGCCACACTAAGGCATGAAGGCCTCCATAACTTTTTAGTAAGTTTTTCTGGTTTCTAAACTTGTCAGGAATAACATGTTTTCCCAAATGTAATTCTTGCAAATAATTTGATGATCTTAACTAGAAATATCAATTAAAGTTTGACAGAGTTATAAGGAAATGGAAGCAAGATTATATTACTGAAAGTTCTTGGCAACTATAAAATTAGAAGACGCCATGTTCTACACCCTTAATGAAAATATTAACAACATATTAAACTAAATCCGAGCCTTCTGCTGATTCTTAGTATTTCTGTGAAAAACAGTGGCATGTTGTGAATCCCACAATCCTTTGTGGCCAGAGGGCACAGAGATGATCAGTATGTTTAATATTTTGATGACAACATCAAGCATACTGCAAGTGCACTGCAGAGTGATCAGCCTTTGGTAACAGATCTTGAAAACACCAAATTTATTCTGCATGAGTCTATCACCCAGCATGTGCAATAGGTTTGAAGCATTCTGACAGCAGCGGACTGACTGCACACACACAACACACTACAAATGCACAAGAATGGCTACATGGCTTTTGGCTCAAAGTCAGCTCACATCTGGCCATCTCAGAAGGAGACTTCAATGCTAACTGCAAAAGACCAAGTAAAAACATGCAAAACAAAGGAAAAACATGCAGAGAAAAATTATATTTCTTAATGAAATAAAGGATTAGCATAAAACCCACACATTTTTGCACTACTTAAATGTCATAATAAAATGAATGGAGGAATTTATTTAAAGCATGTTAATAAGAGTGTTGCCCAAATGCCTCTTCTACACTGACGAGGGCAAGGCAGTGACCACCACTGTAGGAAGGCTGTTCCAGGGCTTGAGCGCCCTCTCAGTAAAGACATATTTCCTCATGTGAAGTCCAAACCTCCCCTGGGGATGCAGCTTTGAGCCATTCCCATGTGTCCTGACATTGGATGCCATAGAAAAGGGATCAGCACCACCCTCTCCCTCTCTCCTTCTAAGAAAGCTGGAAAGAGCAATGAGGAAAAAAGCTGGACACCAATAATTGAATGTAATTGCCACTACATTGCTGAAGTAAAATTTAAAATAATGCAACGGAATCTTTTATGCAACAGGACATACAGAAGACAACAGAAATAACAGTAACATAGTGGTCATCTTGACTCTGTAAAAAAGTGTACCAAGAAGACAACAGGGAATTTCCTTCAGAGCAAAGAAGAAAGTTCACTAAACTAATTTGCTCACTCAAAAGAAGCTTGAGAACATCTCCAATATTGCAATTTACTACTGAAAAGACATTTTTATTCTTTAAAATATCTCTTCACTATATGACGTTGGTTATGTGTGTTTATACATGTTACACAGTAGTTCTCACATACTTGGAGACACTGCTTCTACTCACTACTGATGGATTATAATTACAACTTTTTCTTTTTTTAATAAAAATAAAAAAATACATGTGGACAATGAAAACTAATTCATTATGCTATCCCATCTAACTACAAAATGACAGGCTGGTACCAAAATATTTATCTTGGCCTAAGTATTCTGTGCATTAGCAAAGTCAGCGGGAAAAAAAACTTGAAACATTCAAAAGACGATACAGAAAGAATTTTAATAAACTTAAGAACAACAATGAAAAAAAACCCCTAGCTCTGTAGCCATACCCAAAAAGCACAGCGAAACAAAGAGAGGTTGTTTATCAAAGTGTCTCAAATACAGCAGCCCAAGCTCCCTGGAACGCAATTACAAATTATACTTCAGGAACAATATTAGAATAAAGTCTACATTCCCCAGAAGTCAGTAAAAAGGCTGACAGAAAAGATTTGTCTTAGAAAAACAGCCACCATTCTCCTCCTCCCTCTCTCTCTCGGTCAGATCTGCAGATGCAAGTGCTCTCTCTACAGTGTTAGTTTCAGCCCTGGAAGGACCCTGAGCACACAGCTCAGGTTCCATCTGGATAACGGGGCACCCATTCCCTGTCAGTGCGTTCAGAGACCAAACACACTACCAAGAGCGTGGCCTAAGCATCCTGGTTTGGTACTACTTCTGCTAATCCATGGGAAACAAAAACACTGCCAATACTTTGTATTTGTCCTTTCATGACTGTCAGCTGCCCAGAAATCATACAGAGAACTTACTGGTAGTCGTGCAGGCGCAAAACAGCTACTAGAAATAAAGCAGAATGTCTTGACAGTAACTCATCAGAACTGCTAAAACCCAAGATCCTCAGCAAAGCTCACAGTCATCTGAAACTGCTAAAACCAAAGATCCTCAGCAAAGCTCACAGTCATCTGAAAAGCTCTGGAAACCAATCACATTATATAAAATCAATCCTTATCATCACCTATAAACACCCGTTTATGGCAAATTTGTAGAAAGAAAAATATTTAACACTAATCTTCTTTAAACTCTCAATACTCCAAAATGTACCAGATTAGGGATAATTGCTAAAGACAACTAATGAAACCCAAGACTCAGAATCTTAGTTCTGGTACTGCCCTGCTTTGTAATGTTACATGTTGTCCAAGATTTCCTAACAGAAGTTCTATTCAGAACTCAACGCCATGCATGCCAGTGAACCATGATGCAAATAATGGAATAAAAATAAGTGATATTCTGCCTCTACAATTATCCACCCAGAAACAATCGTTCCACATAGTTTGAGGAACAGTGTTTCCTGACACAATGTGACTTTCATCTGAGCACCCTGACTGCTACCATAATACAAGCTAATGCTGTAGTTAATTATACAGTGTATATTTTAGTAGCAGTATATTCCCTGCCATTTGCAACAGATATGCAAGGTTAAAGAAGTATAGTTTTGTAGTGGTACATACAGAAGATTTTCATTCTAAACTGGAATGAAATAACAGCTAATTCCATAAAAATATTTATATTTTTAACTTAGTTTGTGCAATGAGCCAAAATCGCTTGCAACATAAAGTATTATCTTTGCCCAGAAAGTCTCTCACAATATGTAGGGTTTTTATGATAATGAAAGTCCCACTTAAGGAAAAAAATCAATTTCAAGTCCTGCAGTTTAGCCAAAGCCATCCCAGGACACCACTCCACACAACATTCAAAGCTCAAGCTTGTTTAACTTTTGTGTCTCCTTGGAACACTGTTCACCAATGGCAGCTCCCCCAGCCTTCCACCTCATATAGTAAGTGAAACCACATTGTTATACATAAAGTTGCTTTGGACAAGAAAGAAAGAGCCCTCTCATAACTGTAAATGCAATCCCCTAAAATACAGCACTGAACATGACACAGCACATTCTGAAAAAAACTTACTAATAAATTGATGACACAAAGAAAGCGCTGTACAATCAGCTGTAGAAAAACTCTGCATAAACAACCTTACAGTAGACATTTGTTCTCCACTCAAAGACGACTTTACTGTATTTCACAATACTTTTTCTTTTGCTAGCTTTCTTACACAAGTCTGCTATATATTCTGATTTGACAGAGTTGCCCATGTAAAAAATTAAACAACTACTTACTAACAGTTGTTTTACAACAGCAAGTTAAAGTTCTTTTTAAGTTAAGTTGTTTTTAACAGTAAGTTAAAAAATGAAAAAACTCAACAAACTGCTTTCAACTTGTGATAGATTATTTTGTTAATGAAATTTTGTGAAATATTCAAGTTCATGTGACTTGTAACTTCAAAACTGTTATGGAGGTCAGAGAATAAACATAAACCACACAAAATATGCAAAACACCCTCAATTTCAGTACACGTTAACACTTAGTCCAAGTATTATGAAAGTACGTAGTGTATAGTAGAAATCTGCAATAGTTTTTGTGCACATTACATTGAATTTAAGATATTAAAATAACATACAAAAGTTGGAAAAGTACAAGAAATAGGCTGATATTTGTTCAATCATGGACAGATTTCAGCCACCTCTTTTTAATCAGTTTTCAAAGTGGAAAAACTTTTCATGGCACGTCTGTACCTCTCTGTTTTTAACAAGAGGTTCGGCAATACATCTTCTGTGAAAACAGAAGTGATTGTTGAAGAGATTGTGGCTCAGTAACTCAGCAAGAAATTGAATAATGGCTTTGAATTGCTAAAGTCTTTCACTCGATTGATGAAGATTCTGCAGCCCACAGAATCTGCAGCAAGCTGGCAGTAATAAATTCTCCATGCACTGCAAACTAAGTATCTGACTATTTCATCCATTTCTAAGTAGGTGAAAGCTGGAGGCAAAGCCACTTTACAACTGAATACTTGCTTCTTTCCTTATGTCCTCTAACAGAGGTAGTAGTGTAAGGCCAAACAAGAATAGAACTCCCTGGAGATGCCTGCTGTGAGAAACGTCATAGCATTTCTTCAAGAAATTTCAAAACAATAGCTTAAGGGCAACTTTTTCCATTAGAAATCAAATTATTTTGGAAGAGTCAATATTTATAATAAAGGCCACAGTACAACAGACGAATTGAATTACTGATTTTTCAATCCAAATGTACAATACTTAAGTTCAAAATACTTTCCAAAATTTCACATTCATTGTCTGCAAAGACAAACAAAACTCAAGTTTTCTTTCTTGTTATGCCAAGTAAATACATTTTTATGCTCATATAATGTGGAATTGATGGTATATAACTACAATTATAACAGGACAGACAAGTCTGGGTTTTTTTTTCTTTCCACACATACCATAAATCTAAAAAAAATGTAGATAGTTAACTTAAGCAAGGTCATAATCCTGACTTATTACTCATCTTATCTTTGTCATACCTCCTTGAAGAATAGTCCAAAATTTCTTTAGAACAGCTATATAGTGCTATCTGAGTAACACTTCTTATGCTACTTATAAATGGCAGATTCTCTCCTGCTCAGAAACTAGCCAATTTCAAAATCATCTGTCTTATATTACTGAAAACTTCTAGTATTACTGAAACTTCTGAAACATGTTTCCTGAACTGCTTCTCCACCAAAGTAACAAGTGAATTTATGCATCCTCTATTTCAGTTACGGATCATTTCATAATATGTATAAGGGTTTTAGAAACTTATCCTACTAAACCAAGAAATGTGACATGACAGGATTCCTGTCAGACAACTCCTAACAGACAATCCAATTCACAGCAATGAGAGTATTAATTCTACAAACCTAAGCAATTTAGTGGCAATCACAGATGAGCTTCACAGAAGAAAAGAGAGGTGCTTGGCTTTTAACAAAAGTGAAAGAAAAGGGCATTTGCAACCTTAGGAGAGAACTTTCTGTGTGCATAATGTAACTTAGAATTTGTGAACATGGACTTTGATTGGGTGAAGGACTCTTCCCTGCATACGACTGATAGGAATAGACAAAAGTTCATCACTGGCCTAAATAAGGTTCATTATGGACCCCTAAGTAAGGATGGGTTTAAAAACAGTTTTAATCATAGGAGACTTCTGACTAGAACGGTTGCAGCTCTCGGAGCCGTAAGTGAAGCCCAATGGACGTACTGTCTGTACATCCACAGAGGACGTGACATCATTTATTGCTCTACTTTCGATTCAAAGTATTTCACACAAAGATGGAAGGAGCTGCTACACCAGAATTACCCGACTGTTTTTAATGTACATTTTAATCCTTCAAAATGGCACACAAACAGAACAAACATCACCTGTGCCTTCACAATGAATACTGGCATAACTTGGAAATCTGTATTTTTGAAACACAGGTAAAATTTAGATATAAAGAACAAATACTAAGATGCAATAAAGCTATCATAACTACCAGACATAGAAGAGCTTTAGGCAGATACTGGCCCAGATAGTGTGCTGCAGGAAAAACTTAATATTTGGTTGAATCCATGTGACATTACAAATATCCTACTGAACTTAAAATCTGATAAGCTTTGTAGGGGTCTCAGAAACATCCCAGAACATCTCCACTAAATCAATTACCAGCAAAAGCAATGTATCCCTAAATAGGATTTAAGAATCCTCGAGAGGCTCATGAAATTTACTTCATAGCTGAATGAAAAATGTTTTCCATCACCCTCTTTAAGAAATTAGAGATAGAGTAAAATGACCAAATTTTACCATTTCCACATCACCTCAAAAAGATGCAGGCACAGAACTTCACTTGAACAATCCTAAAATCAAAATAAAATACTCCTTAAAAGACTACAGTTTTTAAATAGTGGTGCACACCATAACAAAAGCACAGCTTTCTACCACAAAGGCACCACGAGACTCAGTTATGACTGTTAAGAACAACAGAGTCATATTGTACCCCAATCATTATGTGTGAAGGTAAGCCCAGATACACTTCAGTGGCTGACTTTTATTGTCAGGATAAAACTCCTTACCTTGAAAAGACTGCTTGGCTCTGTCCACCAGTTCTTCAATTGGATAACTTGCTAGATCTCCTCTGGCATGTTTAGTTTTACAGTAGGTACATGCATTGAGACACCTGTTCAGAAAATGAAAATACTCAGTTTCTAGCCAGGAAAGCCTTTATATGCACAGCTATATTTATTAAGTACATCTGGAAAAATGAGTTTTTATATCTATGACCAGAAAATAGTAGTATTCCATTTTAAAATCAATGGAATGGTTTGAAAAATGTTTTGCTAGTCTAACATCTTAAAGTATCTTGCACATCTATATGAAAGGTTGGAATGGTTTGAAAAATGTTTTGCTAGTCTAACATCTTAAAGTATCTTGCACATCTATATGAAAGGTTGGAATGGTTTGAAAAATGTTTTGCTAGTCTAACATCTTAAAGTATCTTGCACATCTATATGAAAGGTTGAAAAACAATCAGTGGGAACCGCACACAAAACCTAAGAGAAGGAATTTAAATATTTTTTAGAAAGGTATAATAGGGTTAATAATTGTTCATTACTAAAGATGAATCTCCAGGTTTCTGATCCATGTATTACATAAAAAATCCAACTCAAATGAGAAAATAAGGCGAAGAAGTCCAGAAAGACTGAAAGTAGATTTTAAAAAGTGTGTATACTTGAAAAGACATTTCAATTAATTTTTCCAACTTTCCTTTGGCTTGAATAAATAGAACAAATAACTTAATGAAGACAGAATCACCAACTAGAAAGACAGTTTGGCACAAAAAACTGGGGAACTAATGAAAATTCCTACAAGAAAAGGAAGGGATAATGTAAGTGCTTTTAATTTACCTGACAATATAATAAAGGCAGACCAATTCAGACTACAAGGATGGAAAGACTACAACAAACAAAAACTTCTCACTGTAAGCTTGTTGTGCTTTTTTTCCCTTCTCCCCTTTTTAAAGCTGATATTGCTCTAGCTTTTTATAGGTCAAAGCATTTAAACCTAAGCTTTAAAAACCCCACAGACCCCAAAAAATTCATTATAAATATTTCTATTGTTCATGCTTACTAGAATACCATAAATTCTGTCCATTTTCACAATAAAAAGGCTACAGCTTCAGAAAATCACACAATCTTTAAGGCTGGAAGAGACCTCCAAGATCATCAAGTCCAACCTTTGACTGATCACCACTGTGTCAAATAAACCACAGTGCTATGTGCTACGTTCATTTCTTGAACACTTAAAGTTATTTCTGGAACACTTCCAAGAATGGTGACTCTACCACTTCCCAGGGCAGCCTGTTTCAATGCCTGGCCACCCTTTCAGTGAAGAAGTTCCTCCTGATGTCCAACTTAAACCTCCCTGGCACAGCTGGAGGCCATTTCCTCCTGCCCTGTGGCTGGTTGCCTGGGAAAGAGACACCCACGTGGCTATACCCTCCTTTCAGACAGCTGTAGAGGGTGATAAGGTCTCCTCTGAGCATCCTTTTCTCCAGGCTAAACACCCCCAGCCAATCCTCATCAGACTTGTGCTCCAGACCTTTCCCCAGCTCCATTCCCCTTCTCTGGACACCCTTCAGCCCCTCAATATCCTTCTTCAAGTGAGAGGCTGACAACTGAACACAGCACTTGAGGTGTGGCCTCACCAGGGCTGAGTACTTGGGGACAGCCACTGCCCTGGTCCTGCTGGCCACACTACTGCTGATACAGGCCAGGATGCCATTGGCCTTCTTGGCCACCTGGGCACTGCTGGCTCTTGTTCAGCCACTGTGAACCAGCATCCCCAGCTGCTTTTCCACTGGACAGTGTTCTGTCCACTCTTCCCCCAGACTGTAGCACTGCAATGGGTTGTTGCGATCCAAGTGCAGGACCCAGCATTTGGCCTTTTTGAAATTCATACTGTTGGCTGTGACCCATCAATCCAGCCTGTTCAGCTCCCTCTGCAGACCCTTCCTACCCTCCAGCAGATCTACACCCTCGCCCAACTTAGTGTCGTCTGCAGACTTACCAAGGATGCACTTGATCCCCTCATCCAGACCATCAATAAAGATATTAAACAGGACAAGGAAAACATCTGTGTGCAGAAAAGGCGAATGTTCCATCTACAGAATAGTTGGAACTAATACCATAGAACTTTCAAAACAATACTAAAAAGGCAAAGAGAGCAAAAAGTGGGTTCTGCCAAACTCACCAGCTACAAGACTGTGTTTACTACTTGGATATCTCTTGTCTTCTATTACTATGTCTGGCATCTCCATGACTAGGTGATTACTGCTTTGCAAACTCTGAAAGTTTTTCTTCACAGACTCCCCTCACATGTTAGTTCTGCTTCATTTGCATAAGCAAGGGTTCAGGAAGGGCAGAACACTGCCCAGAACATTTGCTCAGGTGCCCTCCTGCCACTGCACATCCCCTCAGCCCTGAGACCTCCATTCAACAGAATCTTAAATTCTGCAAGACAACATCTAGGTAGTTTGATTCTCTCTGCTAGACTGGATATGTACATTATTTGTTGTGCCTATCAGACCAAAACATCAGATTTTAGCATTCACCTCAGATCACAAAACTAAAATATATTGCTTAACAGCAGCAATCAGACTGTTCTATTAACTAAAAATATGTATGAAAAAGGTTGCCGGTAAAATATCCAACTGGCTATTAAAAATAGAAAAAATCCATAAATCTGAATCTTTACAACCTTTTCCAAACAAGTGATTCATTGCCACCCAAACACAACTTATTCATCAGATGTATCTCACCTTTCTTCTGCAAATCAAAAGCTTTTCATTGCACAGGATCTGAAGCATGTGTTAAAGGTAGCACTTAAAATCAAGAAAGTGTAAGCAGATAATTGGTTTATACTTTGTCTGTGTAACCTACGTAGCAAATGAAAATGTTTCTCCTCTAGGTCACTGTCATCTAAAGTTTGCCATGAATGGCTTTCCCTCAAAGCCCATGGGTACTTCTTTCTCTCCATGCTCCCCTTATGCAAAGCATGTCTCCCTCCTTTTTTTTCTTGATTTTCTTTTTTGTTAGTTTGCTTTTAAAGCACAACTCTCTGTTCAACCGAACGCTTCATTTCTAAGTATGCTCCCATCCCGACATCCCACTGTCACACTCCTCTCCTTCCACATCATTCACTCAGCTAAACCAGCCTTTTTCCACAGAGCTAAACAAAAAAAGGCATTACAGATCAGTGAAGGAAACATAAAATGAGTTTCAGAGCGAATATGTCTGTCCTTTTGAAACCAAAACACAAAAGGTGCAATATTGTGTACTAACGTTTGTACTATACTAACCATTGTTTTCTCCAAGAAAATAAAATTACCAACTATTCTGTCAAATTCTCAGGCCAACAAAAAATTTTACTACAACAATCCTGCCCCTTGAACACCAGGTTACTTTAACACTGGCTTTTTCACTCACAGAAGAGAATTCTGTCAATCATCAGTAACAAAGGGATGCATCAAGATTTGTTTCTCTTGGGATAAAATAAATTTATTGGACTTAAGCTTGGATTTGGGGGAAAAAAACCCAAAAACACAAGAAAACCCAACAACAACTTTTATAATTTCCTTAAATTTGCAAATTCTGCCTTAAGATGTTTCAACAAAAACTTTATCACAATCTTTTTGTTGCCTTGAATTGTAACCTTGAATGAAAACAATGCTTTTTGTAGACCTTCAGGTGTGTCAATTCATTGTAAGATTGCTAAAAGCTGTAATATTAGTAAGTTATTTAAAACAAACTTCTAAACTTACTCCTGTGTAATAGATCTAAATAGATCCAAAATCTAAACTGGTATTGATGCACAGTAAAAAAGGACTGTTTATGCTATCTACATAGATTTTTTCTGTTCCCTTATCATGAACAGTACATCTATAAAACACACTGCGTTACCTCTTTCTCTCTTCTCCTTATAATTTATACACATATATATTCCTTACTATATATTTTGCTCTGTATTTGGGTAGCAGTATTTGAAAAGCTTTACAGCAAGAATAGTAAACATTTGGAGTGTTAAGTACTATGCAACAGTGCCAAATACTGAAATTATTAATCTCCAAACCTTGAGCATAATTTTCACATCTTCAATCAATGCTCCTGTCCTACAAGACTGGGCTATCTGAAAAACTGCAGTAACAACAGCTCTTCTATGGTTCTTCAGTAAACTCTGTCACAAAGAAAGCATGGAAATGTGGAAAAAGAAGCATGAATAAAGAAGGGAAAGATATTTTCCAAATATTCACAGTATTATTATATTTGCCAATACTTTCACAATATTGTATTATTTTCCAAATATTCACGGTATTATGTGGTATTGTTTCCGAGACATTTATTACTATAGCCTTTAAGTACAACTTCAGGGGTCTGTTGATTTATTTTGGTGTAGGAGCTGAAAGCTGGAACTTGGAGGCAGACTTTTTTCAAGTTTTGCTGTGGTAATTAACTTATTCCTACTATAAAAAAGAAGTATTGGGCATGTCTAAATAATTTCGGTTTTCCCTTTTTTGGTACTTAAAGAGATTATATAACAAAACCAGACAGAGACAGACTTACATGTAACATAAAAAAAGAACAGTTTTAGAAAGCAAACCAAAGGAGACAAAACTTTTATATCCTATTTATACCATATTTGTTAACACCAACTTGGAAAAGGAAATAATCTTCTGGGCTACAGCTGACCAACAAAAGCATGCAGATTTAAACTACTTGTAAAAATGCTGAACTAACCACTTTTCACAGATATAAGAATTACAAATTCTTGAAAATAGAAATTTAAACCAAAGCATAAGTAGAATCAAGGATCTGTAGTGGTTTCTTCCCTAGTAAGCCAGCCTTCACTCTAAGTTTCCAGCATAACAAATTACTCATATGTCCATGCTGCCACATATTCAGACCACAATCAAGTGGAAAAAGGCTTTTGGGAATTCTGCAAATCTAAACACTGCCTCTTACTAAGTGGCAGCCACCACCAAGTGGATCACCTAAAACCAACATCTCCTTAAAAACCAGCCTTTACCACAGCTGTAGCTCAAATACAAAGGACTAAACAGCCAAGAAGCCAGTAGTTGCAAAAGAGTATTTGCTTTGTGTTAAACTGGGAGCCTTCTTCAAGCATTTATAGCTGGTTTGTAAATGTTTGTTTGTATTAATACAGGTCAAAGCTTTTTTTTTGCACAAAGAAATCACAGACATTTGTAGAAAACAATAATTAATGATCATTGTGTTTGGAATTGCCAGTATGTTTTAGCTAAACTTTATAGTGATTCCAGAACAAAAAACACTGAATTCTGGTTTTCCAACATACTAAACTGATTAAGGTACTTTGAATTATTAACCTTTTGCTTTGAATTATTAACCTTTAATCAGCTATGTACCCAATACACAGAACTATTCACAGCAAGATAAAATATTATCCACAGATAAATTACTACCATGTGGCTAATTAAAAAAACTTTTCAAACACATTACCAAACTGAGTATCATCAAAATTTTGGTAAAGTGCCTGAAATTTTCTTGTAGACATAGGTAACAGTGGTCTTTACAATGTTTACCTAGTATGTGCTCATGCTGTGTATTATATTAACCAGACTCTTCATTTTCAAAACAGTAATATTCCTCATAAAACACACACTTAACATGAAAGGCTCCCCCTTACAGATGGAACTAATTATGAGCAAGAATGCTTATGACACAGCAGACAAATAAAGACTTTCCTTCAGTGGGACTAATCAGTGGATTTCAGCAGCAGACGAGCATGAGATTGCAGACATGAGGAAAATCCTGGTTCCTCTTAATGGGACTTATGCCACTAAGTTTAGTGAAGACAAGATTCCACCCTCAGATATGAAAAGTATAAAGTATCTTTCATTCAAGGATCAGAAAACAACTCAATTACAGACTGTGATGAGCCATTAGTGCGCGTGTCACTCAAATTGAATGTGACCGCTTAAGACCATACATCTGTGAGCAAGATGGGAGAGTTGAATGCTGCAACAGTGTCATATGACAGAAGATCTCTGCTGCTCTGCAGGTGGTTAGTCTTGGGAAGTGTTTCCTCAATATCTGGAATAATCCAGTAAACTCCGGCTTGCTCCCGAGGTCGTCTACCAAATTGGAAATTTGCATAAAATCATTAATCACAGTTCAGACTAAACACTAATATTGGCCCTTATGAGATCTGACTAGCTATATATAGTCAAGATTTTATGAATTTCACTCTATTTAAAAAAAAAAAAAAAAAACAATCTGCCAGTATTGCAGTGCTACAGACGCCACTGGAACATTACATCAGTACAAACACAGAAAGCTTGCTCATCACCGTCTCCCACACCATTTCACTGCACCTACCACCAGACTTCCTCAGGTGGCCTCAATAGCTCCAGGCCAAGAATATTTTTTGTATTAAAACTACGGTTTTCCTGAAAGGGAACATCATTTGGTTGCTTCAAAATACAGTTTAGAGAAGAGATTTATGCTTTTTATAAGATACTTTTAGAGTTTCTATCAAATGTAATTTTGACAAAAATGCTCTGTAGTGTGAATAAAGAGAAAACTCTCTTTGCAGGCTTGACTGAGCAAGAGAAATACCCAAAACACACACTCCCAGCAGGTGAAAAGACGGATACTAGTCACAAGTTATTCAACAAAAGCTAGTAGAATTCTACAAACATTTTTCTGCTTAGAATACCAAGTTTTGAAAACCTAACAGCAACACTTACACTATAGTTATAGTTAAATATCATGCTATATTTATAGAATTAAATGCCCGTAATACTTCTTAGTATTCTACCTCTAGGAAGTCTACTTTGTACTTCCAAAATATCTAAATTCCCTCAAGCATAACTGTAATTGATCAGGGGGAAAAAAAAAGTAGTTCACAGGAAAATTTAAAAAATAATAATAATAAAGCATGCCTAATATGCCTGACTTGTTTTCAGGAAACTGTTCTTCTGCTTCAAGCTTGCACATTTTACAATAAAGCTTTTCAGCCCACAATGACAAGGAATATAATTTCTTGACAAATATCTGGGGCATGGGAGGTTGTTTTAACTTTAAAAATATTCAGGATTTAAAACACTTTTGAAACAGTGGCAAGCAATTTCTCATAAAGGCTAATTAGTCTAAGCAGCAAACCACATTATTACAGAAATACTGTTTCTGGTATCCCAGCTTGTTCAGACTGAGCTTGGACACCAGCCTCAGGTACACACAGGCACTTGAGGTTACAGCATTTTCAATACGGTAACAACAGGACTTGTCTGAACTTATCTTTGCAGCCAAGTATTTTAGAGATATGCTGTGCTAAAAGTTCTCCTCTGAAAGTGCAATTCAGCCTAAAAAGTCTCTCAAAAGAGTTTTAGCAGAAAATAGTATGACCTTTCAAGCAATACTATACAACACATGGGACACTGCACATATTTTCTAAAGTAGGACGCAACCATGGGATGCTATTTTTTAATTCTGCTACTCATGCCATGCTCAGCAAAATGGCAAGAAAATACATTACAATTTTGTTTTTCTGAAGATCTTTGAAGTCAGTGTTTTATTTGGTAATGTCTCACTAGTTACTAATCAAAAGGAATTTGGAGAGAAGGCAGCTCCATTGGTTTGATAAGCCATAATATGATATAATTTTGTACTTTAAATATTTGCGTTTTCTGAAACTGCATTCCTACAGTCAAGTGCAGGTGATTCAAAGGTCACAGCTGTGTAGTTATATCATCTACATTCACCTTGCTCACTTCAAGGCCAATGATTTAACATCAAGTGCATCAATGGCACTTTTTGGTGTTTGTCTAAAGAACTTCTTGATTACCTACTCTGGCCACACAGTTTTGCAACTGAATTAATGTATTAAGGCATTCTCAATAGATATTAGAAGATAAAAAGTCCCATTCCTAAGGTGCACATATCTGTGTTTCCCCCCCCCGCCCCAAAACAGTGCAGTGCTTGATGCTTACTGGAAACTGCTACTTTTTTTTCTCCACAATTCAAACTAAAGGCCTATGATTCACTGAGACATAACTTATTTTAGAAGTATTTCCAAATAGCTGTTTGGCTATGTAGAACTCAGCTTTGGGGGCAGATCAAGACAGGCATTAACATCAAGAAAGCGACTCAGCTAAAATAGCACAGGTAGATAAATGAGGTTCTGTGGTTGCATGGAGCAGAAAATGCCATGGCATTGTAACTGCAAGTCATCAATTCTTTCAACACTTCATAAACAGCAACAATATTTAGAATATGGTGACTCCTGGTCTCAGCCAAATAGTAGTAATGAAGGGGGTAGAAATGAAGAGCTATGGCAGAAAAATCTCAGATAAAAAGGATACTTTCTTAGAAATCTGCTCACAGCTAATCCCAGAGACTCAGTGGCAGAACAGCCCAACATCACTTTATCAGCATGCATAAGGAACTATTACTCTCAGATCCCTCCTAATGAACAGCAGTGGTTGGAAAACAACCTCTGAGGACAGGATTCTTGGAGACTTGCTTTAATTTATAAAGATGCAGAGGGCTGTGAGTTGACAACTGCCTTAGTATTTAAAGCAAAAAATAGTATAATTGTATTTAAAATATTCTACTGGGGCCCAGATGACTTAGCAAAACTTACACAGTGTGCTGCAAAACATAATTGGGTTAGTAACAAACAATTTCAAAAGCTTTTAAAAATCAAGCTTTCAAAGTTTTTAATGAAATACTACAGATTAAATTAAAATTGTGATTTTTAGGGTTGCAGGTGTGTATAATGAGCACATTTAAAGTTCTGTTTCAGGAATGAAGCATCTCAGCAGATCTCCATGACTGCGAGAAGGTAAAGGGAACCAAGTGTCCTTCTATAACCAATCCACTTCATTTACCATGCATCTTCACAACATTAGCAGCTCCTGAATCACCCCCACAGAAAACATGGCTGAAAAGCAGACCACTGCCTGTGATAAGAGCTATTGTTTTTACTTCCTGAATGGCTTTTGGGACAGACCCTTTTAGAGTGGTGAAATCTCACAGGAAACATTAGGCTGAAGTCAATTCTGTAACATACAGCAGGTACCACACAGATTCTTGGGATAAAAGGTATTGTTTTTGTACTGGTCAAAACATCCTGGGGGAGGGGGGGGGGAAGTTACATTTCAGCAGCACTAAAACTACCAGGCTGAATTTAGACTTTATCTGAGATTGCCATCAAACCAATTTCCAAAAAAGCATTTGTAAAATGTTTGTGGGAAAGTGGATCTGAATTGTCTGAGTAAAATAATGGAATAAGTGCATAATAAAAACAAACTCACCACTTATAATCTAGAAAGAATCCCTTCCCAGTGATTGCATCCAGGCAAAGCTTTCTGCCCCAAAATGTCCTACTGGTTGTGGTAGCAGTAGGAATGTTAGAAGCTCCTTTGTAGACACGGATCTAAGCATTATCTGCAATTAATACTATGCTGTTGCTCCTGAATGTCATTTCTGTCTTGCAACAAAACTGTTAGTCTTGCTGGGAAACAAAGGTGTCTGTGCAGCAATAGATACATACTTGCTTCAAATATATACTCTTCCCGATGTATTACTTTGTCAATGTAAAATGAAAGAAGACCACACATTTCAACACCAATTGCCCAATCCTAAATCTCAAATTTCCCAAGCAATTTAATGGACTGATTTTAACAGTTATTCTTATAAGATCCATGAACTGATTTATTTTAAAAGTAGAAATTTAAACCAGGGCCCTCATGTTTGCCTTTAAGAGTCTCCAAAGGGATTTTCAGAACCAAATAAATCCCCTTTTTGCACAGTTACAGAGGTGAGTCAGTCAGACCATGGATGTAAATTTCTTACTGCCCATGTACCTCTCAAAGGAAATGCAAGTTAAGGTACTTACTGTTGAATAAATAGGAAAACAAACAGCTATGAATTATTTTATTTTCATTATTTTGTAATGTTGTTGTTTGAATATATTTAACTATGTTTTACAGAATTTAAAAGTGCAGAAATCCAGGAAACTGTAGTTTTTCATTACTAATGATCATCAACTTCTCCATATGCTTTACTTCTCTAAAATTCTCCTGTTGTAATGATACCTCAGATATTTTATTCTATTTTATGGAGTTTTTTTCCCTGCCATTTTCTTAACTTTTTCCTCTTGTCTTGCATTTGGGTGACCTCTATGCTTGCAACTCTCCTGCAGTGTCCTCATGTCCCAGTGACTGGAATGGCCTGACATTCTTCCAAGCCAGTTGGCCAGTGTTTGTATGTTTTGATTTCCTCTTTAACTACTCAAGTCTGTGGTGAGCCTGAAACTTGGATGCAAAAACTCAACCGCTGCCAGCTCTGACAGAAACCATAATTTGCTAGCTTTTTAAAATTTTTTTTTCTTGTAAAGCACTAAGATGGACAACTAGCTTTAGACTTAAGATGATGTTTTGTTTTGCCTTTTTTTGCCTTGTCACCTCCATTGCAACTCAGATAGTTATGGTCAGTCATTTAAAAGAAAATCAGAAAGACTATGACTAAAGCACTTAATGCATAAATCAGAGCATTAAAAACAGGCCACAGAACCTCTCGGGGATTCACGATCTAAACAGCCTTCTAGACATTACAGGCTGGAAAATACACAAGAGGCAGCGCTAGTCATCCAAAACAAGACTTAACAATAAGAAGGAATGGACAGACAAAACACAAAGTAGCTCAGCAATTCAGTTGTTTACAGACCTTAGTCAATACTCAAATGGAAGCTTTTTTCATATTTCCACATCTCCATCTGGCTGCAACATTATCTTTGCAATGGCTGACTTGAACTATTTTTTTCAGTTTCAACAAAGTTCTTACAAAAACCCAGCCTTTTGGATGATGGAGGGTTTTGTATTATGTGCTTTGGGCTGTTGAACAGACCCAACAAGCAGATGTAGCAAAGAACACAAAACAGTTACCTCCCTGCAGGAATGCTTTCACAAATATGGTCGATGACATCATACTACAAGATGTTTATGTGCTTTTACGGTCATAGGTTAAATTGACATTTTCAGTGAGAGGCTGAGTTGTCTGAAGAAAGGCATGAACTTGCCTTCTACAAAGAGATGACTGATCCTGGGAGATGGGGAAGACTGGGGATGTCGTATGTCTTGATTTTTTTCATTATTTTTGACTTGCAAGGCTCCTCTAGAATCTGTCAAGTCAAACTTCTGTGATATGGATTGAATAAGTGTTCAACAAGGTGGGTTAAAAATGGGCTGGACTGCTGGGATGTGGTGAGTAGTGCAAAGTCTAACTGGTGGCTGGTTAGTACTGGTGTTCTTCATGGACTGACTGATGCTGAGGACGCTCCAATTTCCCAACTTTATTAGCAATATAGGTGAAGGGATGTAATATATCTGCAGTAAATCTAAAAGTAGAGCTGGGGGGATTATGCCACATGCAGGTTTGCTGTTCACAGGGACATCAGTAGTGCAGAGAAACGGGCTAACAGGAAGCTCGTGAAGAAAACTGACTTGTTCCTTGTTGGGATGAGGAGCTGTTACTGCTGTCTACAAACAGGGGATGGAAGCATACAATGAAGGCACAGCCAGCCTGTTGTGGGAGGTTCAAGGTATCAGGATTAGAAGCAGTGGACACAAGTTGCAAAACAGGAAAACACCATTAGACCGAAGAAAGTATTTTACAATGACAGCCACCAAGTACTGGAACAAGCTGCACCACAGCTGATCTCATGTCTTTGAGACCCTGGAACCTAACAAGAACACTATTCCTTTCTAGAGACCAAGGACTTTCTCCGCTCCGGGTTTATGTATGCGTCCACACATATGAGTGTGAGCAGGCATGTGCCTGTAATTTAGTTCCCTGAATGGAGGAGTACAGTTGTGCTTGTCCATATTCCTTTGAAATGTTCAAATCAACCCAAAATGTAAACAAGTCTTACAAAAAAACAAAACAAAAGGTTAAGTTTATCAGTTTTGTTGTGAGTTACATATGGCCATATTTAAACTTCTGAATTCACTTAACTCGAATTCATGCTAAAATCTTAAACTCTCTTCTGCAAATATACTTGTATCACGTGTAAAAAAAATGGATGCTGCGGGGGGGGAAGGACAAGCAACAAAGAAAAGTCCCCCAATGAGCAGATGTGCAGTAAGCTGTTGTGTGCGCTCACGTATGCAAACTATACAATCAAACTTTCCAGTCTTACAAGACTTGATGGAGATAGGTCTCTATGTTACACTTCACAGAGGCACATTCATCCCTTTGGAAAATAAAGCCATTCAGCTCTCTCTAGACTAAAATTTAAAAGCCACTATATTTGCTGAGTATTTATGGTATCACTCTCATAATTTCACTTCAAAAAGGAACTTTACTTTTCTCCACATATTGTTTGCATAAGAAAATAATTCAGCATACAATATTCAACATTCATAAAATATTCCACATATACATAAGCTGTATCATAAATCCTAAACTCCTAATGCAAGAAGAGTAGGAGGACAGCAGAGACCAGAGTTTTAAGTGGCTATAGGTAGAGCAATATTACCTTTGAGACCTAACTAGCGGTAAGTGCCATTTAAAAGAATATCCATGAATCAAACAGAAAGACAGTAGGCTTTAGATTAGATATGAGGATGAAATTCTTCACCGTGAGGGTGGCGGTGCACTGGAACAGGCTGCCCAGGGAAGCTGTGGATGCCTCTACCCTGGACCGTACAAGGCCAGGATGGATGGGCCTTTGAGTAACGTGGTCTAGTGGAAGGTGTCCCCGAGGATGGCAGGGAGGTTGGAATGAGGTGATCCTTAAGGTCCCTTCCAATCCAAACCATTCTGCGATTGTAACTTTCTGTTTTGTTTAATTGAGTTTTGTTTTATTAAGAAGTATGGCTTCATTCCTATGTTTGACTACAAACTGTGCCTACTCACTTCTACTCAAGGAAACAGCACACAAAAAGTACATAAGCTGCTGGAATGAACCAGCAATACAGGAAGAGGGCCTAGTTTCAGGCTGAAAATTCCTATTATAGTCTCTGCAGTAAGTTCGGCAGCTGAACCACAAAGAATGCCTGTGTTACATATTAGCTGGTTATGAAGTGTCTGCAGCAGCTTGACTTTCAGCACAGATGCAGGGGCTGTATACCAAGTGTGTGAGTGAAACATTGACAGAAGAAAAGAATGTAAAACAAACAAGCCTGTTTGGTGCTTTTACATACACATATCTCTAAACTTGGAGTACATTGCCTGTTTCCACAAAAAATTGCTGGATTAGGATTTTACCATGGCTAGGAAACACTTCTGACACCAGCTGCAGATACAGCAAGACGCCCTTGCTAACCTACAAACTGCAGACACAAGCCAACAAGCACAACATTATCTCAGTCCTTCTGTTCAAGCCTAGAGAAGACACCACTTCTAACCCTTTAGTCAGAATCAAAGGTTATTTATATGCTTCTATAGTGTGCTTGGTGAACACACAAGCTGAGCTTTCCTAAAGATGTTGACACTTACATAAATAGTTTAACCTCTACTAATATTTTCCCTCTATTGCATAAAACTGTCCTTTAGACTATTCCTAAATGGTAAATTAAAAACAGTATCTCAAAAGTTATTACATTTTATTTTACTGAAGAATTATAATATACCTAAAGCAAAAGACAGAAGTTCTAATATGTGTTTGACTAGTTATAAATCACTATACTACTTTACCCATACTTAAACTTTTAAAAAGTAACTCATAGATAGTTTTAGAAAATCAGCTAAAAACGCTAACTTGCAGGAAAAAACCCATCTGCACCAATAATAAAGGGAGTTCTTCTTTAAGCTCTTTAACAAATGATCTAAAACAAACTGTTAGAACAGAGGAATGTGAATGACTAAATAAACTCTTCAGTAAACATTCCCCAGATGCAGTTTTCAGCCTAATACCAAGTTAAAACGTGGAGACTCCATCTACCTTCTGCAAAGTGATTAAACTTCAGAAGCAAAGCAACATTATATGACATACATGACTCACAAACATAGTCACTGAAAACAAAAACCTTTAGACATTTATCTCTTAAAAACAAAAAAGACACCAGCACTGGCACCAGTCTGCAATGCAAGAAAGACCATGTGATACTTAGACACTTGTGTATTAGTTTAAAAATAAGCTAGATAAGCATGTGATGAGTGACAATTTTGTACTTGACCTTTGCTTTAATAGCTCCTTTTCACAAAGTCCACACAGACATCAACAAAACTCCTTTAAAAAAAAGCTAAAACCTTACATCCCATCCAGTCTGTTGAAAATAAACTCTAAAACCAAAATTCTACATAGAAAAATAAAAAAACATGTTTTGAAGGACAAATTCAGAAAAAATATTTTTTCTTTAAAAAGCATGGAGCTCTTCTTATAAATCAAGCTGATGAAATTCAACATGTTAGGTTACAGAGACAGAAGCTTGGGGTGTATACTTCCAGTGGGAATATTTCACTCTGCCTAACAGGCAAGGAATTTGGAAATAAGAGTTCTTCTTTCCTGAGGCTGACCAGGCCTACAGGATTGCACAGGAAATTCTCTTAAGTCAGGAAATAAGGATGCATTCTGCATGGGACAAGGAATCCTTACTTTAGGGTATTGCTTTCTAAAGTGTGAAACCACAACATTTAGCTCTGGACTAAGGATCTCCACCAGCATTAAGCAAATCCATTACTATTATTATCCATACTGTTTGTATCTAAATCTTCATGAGTTTTGATGTTGCTGTTTATATTTATTTAAAATATCCCAGAATCACAGAATGGTTGAGGTGGGAAGGGACCTCTGGAGATCATCTAGCGCAAGCCTTCACTGCTCAAAGCAGGAGCAACTAGAGCAAGTCCAGATGGCTTTTGATTATCCCTAAGGATGGATACTCCACAGCCTCTGAGCAACCTCTGCCAGTGTTCAATCACCTCACTTTTCTTTTTTCTAAGAAAAAGAAGTTTTTTCTTACATTTAAATAAAATTTCTTGTACTTCAATTTGCTATCCCTACCTCTTGTTTGGTCCCTGGAGAGTACTAAGAGCAGCCTGGCCCTGTCTTGATTAGGCACACACTGAAAAGATCACCTCCACAGCCCTTTCACTGGGCCTGCTCCAGTGTCTCTTTATCTCTCTTGTATCAGAGAGCCCCGGCCTTGACCCAGTACTCCAGGTGTGTCCCACTAGGGCTGGGCAGAGCAGAAGGATCATCTCCCTCAACCCGCTGGAGACACTGTGCTGAGTGCAGCCCGGGAGGCTGTCAGCCACCTTTGCTGGCTCATGTTTATCAAGCTTTTTTTTTGTGAAAACAAGCCTTAAAAATGTGATTTTCCCATTTTAAACTGAAGCAAAGGAGACATAAGGAACAGAGTGTCATATTTTAGGCCTAACCTTGCAGTTAGTTTTGTGTTTTTTACCTAGATATATATGATGGTGTCAGCGGTGATATTAAGTTTCAGAAACAAAGATGTTAACCACATTCCTAGAAGCACAACACATTCCTTTAGGCTTCTTCCTTCATTTTCATTTAGTATATTCAAGATAGAGAGTAAGGACTTAAGAGCCCCCAATCACTTCTGATGTAGACTAAGAATATCCCTAAAAATGGGCAACCAACAGTAATTCTGAAAAGAGGAATAAATCATTGCAATTAATCACCAAAAGAGGTAAAAAAATTAAAAATTCAATCTTCATTTACCACTACCCCTCCAAGAGCAACCGTTCTTTATCCTGAAGTCAAAACCATATATGGCAACATCAGAGAAAATTTCTCTCTGCTTCAAAAAAGTCAGACAACTAAACTCCATTTATAAGGACAAAGCCTGTTTTAAGTAACACTGACACAATCCCACCAGCAGGCACTCTGGTTTCTTGACTCCTTGGGAATGATATGCAAACAGGAAAGCACCAGTTTTCAGACTTGCAGTTGTGTCTGCAAGAAAGGATATTAACGAGAATCACACACAAAGTTCCACTTTCATCATGCCCGGACTATTTCTTTTGGATTCACATTCTTGCTATACAGGACAAGATGAGTCCCTGAAGATGTAAATAAGCCAAAGGAAAAAGAACAGATTAAACAGAGGTCTAAAGACCTGTCTCCTTCATATGATGGTACACATGACTTAATGCTACACTGCTGACTGTAACTGTCAAATTTAGGCTCATTCCATATAGACTTTTCATGTCTGGAAAGATGGTTTATGCAAACACGAGTCAGGAGCTCCATCGAACACCTGACATACTGATGTAAACTTTTAATTTGGGGAGCTTTATCTACCAATGCACTTCATAGGGATAGAGAGAAACATCTGATCTTAATTTTCTAGACACAGTAGTTGGTGAGCACTTGACTGAAGCCTTCTGTACATCTTGCTATACATCAGAGCAGAAGGGAATACAGAACACTTGTACAAGCCTCACTCCACACTCCTCAGCAAAACAAGCATGCTGAAAGAAGTTATACAACTACCTTTCGCTATAATCTAAATATGAATCTAAGATCGTATTTTACCACCTTTTTTTCTTCCTCTCAATTGAGTCTGGTCTTAAGGAAAACAAGCATGACAATTTGAACAAGGGAACTAATGGGTGATCTCTGTAAAGAGAGAAGGAGGGTGTGAAAGATCTTCTCTAGTCAGGGAATTATCTAGTTCAGCTAATCCCAAACACAACTATTAACAGTTGGGGTGGAACCAACTCCAGGCACTTCTCAAACCTTCACTTCTGCATTTGTATTTCTCTACTTGAAAAAAACCCCAAACATCTTCTAGGTAAAAATCCAACAAGGCATGGTTTTCCACACCCTCCCAGAACTGGTATCCAGTTGACAGAGAACGTAATTATCTTTTGTGTGCCCTGACTTTCCAAGTCCCCCTGTTTAGCGCAGTACTGCTGCACAGAGCTCTGCAGCAAAGGAGTCCAGAAACACCTCAGCATTTTTCATGATCTGCTAAGTACCCTCAGTTTCTAAAGCAGCAACCTGCCCAGAAATATATGATCCTGAAGGGAGCTCAAACTCAGGAATTCAATCTCATTTGTACTAGTAGATGGTTAGAGAAAAAAAACATGTGTGAGTTACTAGATACGATTAATCTTGGTACAGTGGGAAAAAACCTAAAACAACTAGTCACAAGAAAATTTAAAGCAAATATTTCAACAGGTTTTTGTTAAGACTTCCTGTTGGAAAAAAAATTTGTGTGTCCACAAAAATTTACCATTTATAGCCTAAACTGCACAACTGAGACAGGGGACCCTTCAAGTCCCTCTTTTAAACTTATTTATTCTTGGTGTAAACGCTAACTCTCCTAACATGCATCTCATAGTAAAAGCAAGAGGAGGAGGAACACAGAAATGCGCTCTAAGCCTCTTACTTTTCTTTTAGAATCTGAAGCACAAATTATCACTCAATTCAGTGTAATTTGTTTTTGCAATCAGGAATTTGATCTTTTTCAAGAATGACAGTTAAGAAAAATAGCACAGAAAATATGGAAATTTTGAGACTCTTCAATAACATCAATAGATAAAGAAATAACAGATAATGTAAATTATCTAAAATAGTTTAGATTATTTATTATTTATTTAGGGGTTTTTTACTTTAAAAATAAGGGTCTTGTAAGCTAACAGGTTAAAAACTAAGAGTTTATTTGAACTTTAGCATAAATATCAGAATTAAAGAGTGTTGGTTTTTTTCTTTCCCATATAAACAAGCCATAAAAAGAAAGACACTATCCCACAAAAAACATTTGGAATAGTATTAATAATCTTGGAACATGTTACATTGGATTTTATGTCACCTATTATCCTCCAAGCACAATCTTAATATTCAACTTTTTGTTTATTATTTGCTTGGATTTTTTTTAGAAGTACCTTTTCTTCAGCAATTTTGCTCTTACGTTCCATACTGACAATCACAGTTTAAATGTCCTATTCCTCCCTGTTTTTCAAATCTTACAAATTCATACATGTCAATGAGATTATCATAAACACATGCCTTTGTGCACTTGATAGGAAATGCAAAATATTTATTTTAAGTCCATACATCTTGTCTACGGAAAACTTTTTTTCCGTTAAAATTCTCTCTAGGTCAAGTCTAAGAAAAAATTCAAGCACAAGACATTTCCCAAATCTAATTCTTATTTTTACACCTCTCTTAACACACTTCCCTCTCAGGTCTCCAAAAAAATTCCACCTTGACCTGAAAGGGCACAAGAGACACTCTGGTCAGACCCTTTGACAAGATGTTTTCATTCTTGGTGACATTTAAGACTGATGCCAGCAAAATAAACTGTTTTTATTATTAGGCAACTAAAAGTTACCTGATTCTGATGATGAGAGTAAAGGCATGGGCACTTAGCTTTAAACACTCAGGCTGTATAACACTTTAATATAGGCCACTAAACCACCCAGAACTATGGATACATAAAAGCCCAGCCATTTCTCATACTGACATTCAGCAAGATAGTATTTTTGGAAAACAATGGATTCTCTAGTGCTTGTCTGGTTTTTCTAGTTTGGGGGGTTTTTTATGTGAAAAGTTGGGACTAAAGGCAACACAATATCAATTGTAAGTTTGACATAGGAGCTTATTTCTCAGTCTTTACTGTAATCTGAGAAATGAATAAAATGTTTCTCAGTATTTTGTCAAGATTTCCCTCAGGAAATACGTATGTGGGTGTTAAGAGAAGGGACGCAGATGAATGCTCTGCTCAACAGGGAGGAATTTATCTCCAACCTCAGAGAGCATACTGATGTCAGAATTACGGATATATGAAATTGCAAACAACTTCAAAACAATCTCTTCTCAGACAGACTACAAAATGCAGCTTTTAATGTGGTCCAAAACCACTTCTGCAAGTAAGCATCTGCCAAAGAGGCAGGCAGGAGGTCACCTTATGATACTCTGTGCTAACCTGTAATCAGGTTCCAGGATGTTAAAGCTGTCTCATCTTCTGAATCAGCCTTCAAAATAATCAGGAATGTGGCATTGAAAGGATTGAGCTGAAAGTGCAGGAACCTATATATCATAGTTAAGCAAAGCAAAATCAAGCTTGCTTCCCCCCCACTCTTAGCCTTTCCTCCAAGTACTTTAAGTTAAAAACTGGGGATTGCGTTAAATTCTGGAGATCTTCCTCTGGGGTTAACAGTCACAGAACTGCGCAGTGTGGGAAGCCACCTAGTGACGGAGCAGCACAAATATGCCTGGAGCTGCCCAAAGTTTTAACGAGATGACGCAGTTGGAGCATGTGATTACCGCTGTTTTTCTCACTGACTGGCAAGTTGTGTGGTATACTACAGTTTAGAGAATTGCACAGTGATTTCTGGCAAGTTTTATGAGTCTTACTAAGTCTTGTAAATGAACTGTGAAATAGCAAATTTTCTCAAGATGAGATGTACAAGAGCAAAAGCAATTGTATCAAAATGCATAAGGAGGTCTGATGCAAATTTTAAACTCATGGTGGCACAATGCAGAAAAAGTTCAAATTTGTAAGGCTGAAAGGAAATAACCAAAGGGAGGCAAATGTGCAAAAATGAAAACAATCAAACTATTTTCTTCTAACTCGATGCAGAAGTAATTCAGCAGACTTGAAAGAGGAAGTTTTCATGACCCAGAAAAAATAGCTGTAGAATTTACATGTACTTAACCAGCATTTTTCAAAAATTGAGAGCTCACAAAGGAGCATGAACACAAAACACTGCACAGCAAGATTTCCAGGCCAGTAGTGCTCAGTGTGTACAAACAATGTCATAATGATTTTTGCCTATGGCAAAAACTTTACCAACATGTACCTCCTGACTCCACTGAAAAACCTCACTGCATGAGAACTGCATGTGATAGAATTATGGGAAGAGCCAAGTGGACAATGCAGATTCAGATGTCAGTTTACTTTGACATCATCAAACAGCACCAATGGAGCAACAGGCACAAAATCCATCATCATAACAACAGGGAAATTAAAAATATGTGTTCCATTACATTAGGCAGTATTAGACTATAGTATGAAATTGCCAATGTATGTCATTCTGAATAGCAGAATAAAGCCAATGAAACAGCTATTTACAGGAATAATTCTTAGGTGTCATATGTCAGCAAACATAATGAAGGACTGGCCAAGCAATTCTTGGAAAGGATAAGATGCATGCTGTTCATAGAACACTGCTTCTCCCAGAGCCATTTTAACAGCATTAACCAACAGCGATGAAAAATACAGCCTGAGAAAGGAATACAAGTTTTCGAGTCATACCACGAATGACGTCACAACTGCAGGTATTTGATGTACTAATGAGAAAAGTCCTTTAAAGACTCTTTGAACTCTATTTTTTTTTCTCTCTCTCAAAATTACTCTTGGCAGAGGATCATGCTCTAATCCGTACAGGGAAAGGAAAGAAGCCCAGTTCAGGATTATTTTGTCATTGAAAAAGACAGCATGACATAAGAGAAATTCAGATCCTATAGCTAAGGGGTATCACAAGTTCTGTACTTGAAATCCCAGGGATAGAACTGAAATTCAAAGACGTGAGTTCAAGCACTGAAGACTCTAAAAATGAGAAAGAAGTAGCATTGTAAAGAGAGTAATGGTGGCAAAAATCACAAAGGCATGTATAAAGCTGAAAAACAGCAGTCTTAAAGCATAAAAGAAAAAATTGTTTCTTACAGGCAAATACTTAGCAAAAAGTTTCTATCCTAATTATATCTTTAATGCAGGTATGCAATAAACTTTTTTTGTATAAACATCTTTCTTTTTGTGAAGGATCATCTTGAATTCAAGGCCATCTTCCTTTCAAGCTTAGCATGGTAGCAGACATTTACTCTAGAGGGATCTGCAAAGCATCTACATCATATTCACTATTCATCAAAGCAATTTTGTATAATACAGATCAACACAAATGACAGAAATACCATGGGCAACAGGAGGAGAAATTGAAGATATCAACAGCTGCCACCTTCTCAGCAGCAGAAGGGAATTTATCATACTAAACTCCAGATAGTCCCACAGAGCTGACCAGGCCTGATACTTCCATGGAATGAAGAGGACTACAACTGCCTCCACCAAGAGAGAGAAAGGGGTACCTCCTCCTCCTGCCCTCAGCTGTTAATTTCCATGAGCAACTAACCCCTGTAAGTTGCACCAGCAGATGGAGGTTTTGGCACTGAAGGAGGTACAAGCCCACCCCACAAAATGAGCTGCAGAGGACAGAAATCAAGCTACTCAGGAGGGAGGAAACAGTCCTTTCCTGGCCCACTGCACTTCCTTTTTTTCCTGCTTTCTTACATGACCTGTCTGCATAAGCTGCTCAGGGAAACTACCTTGTAAAACACACCACCTTTCTGCATGAGGAAGCACAGGTGAGCAGGGACATTCTCAGCAATGGGGACGCACAAACAAGACAGACACACAGAACAGAAATGACTACAAGCACAAGAGACGGTAAGATCAGAATGCGAGCCACACTGATATATCACTTCTTTATGAAAAACAATACAATTTTCCCAAGTTTTCAGGGAAATTGCTACCATGAAGCACCTAGAGATTTTGTAGCATTTTTTGTAGCAGACTATTACATATAATTTTATATTCCTTCTACAAATGTAATTGTAATAATTGCAAGAAATTAGCAATAACCAAAAAAGAGAGAAATCTTTCAGAGAGTGTCATCAATATGCTATTTAAATATCTAATTAAGAAATAATGACCTTAGATGTGAGTTACAGTAAGTTGCAGTGGAAAGAGACCTTAGGCAAAAATAGATTGTTAATACTTTCTGTTGTAAACAACTGGTTTTCCTTTTCCCTCAGTTACAGCAATGTGGTTTCTGCAAGTTTTGGACTACTAGCTTTTCAGATTTTATTATTAAAATTAAAATGCCTAGATACACACAACTATGTCATCCATAATTTTCATTATGTAAATTGTTTTGTGAATTGTGCCAAAACAGAACAGATTGATATCTGTTATATGCACATTTGAAATACATGCTTGGTAGATAGTATAGCTAAACTCTAAATATATGAACACGCAAATACTGATTAAAATATAAACAAAAAAGCCTGATGCAGAGGTTTCCTTTCAAAAACACATACACTACCTTTCTAGACTTTCTACCTTCCCTGTTTCTGAGGGTAACTGACATGATAGGGTCTAGCATGTCATCAATGTTTGAGCTAAATAGTTATGAGAAGTGCCTATTTAAATACTATAAGGTAAAGTAGGGCCAAAGTAATTCTATATAGCTTCTTATTTCCTGGAGAGTTCACTCTAAGCATTTACCTTGAACTCCACTAGAAGTAAATACGATATGTGTTCAGGTAATATGTAATTATATACTAACTGCATTACTGTAATCCAAAGAAATAATATTTTGCCCCTCTAAGCATAACAACAATTGCAAATCAAAAAAGTTTTCATCTTATATTCTAAAAATCAAAATCAGCTTTTGACTACAGCATCCCCTACACGAGTACCTTGAAAAGTAAAATATTAAAATATGGAAAATGTGTATGTTATTAATAAACAAACTAAATCAGGTAAATTGAAGATGTGGAATTCATTCCTGTAAGTACTCAGTCAAATATTTTTGCAAAATATGAGCATATTTGTAATTCAGACTCACTATTCCTTCAAAATGGGGACAGCAATATTTTAGAGGGCAATTTGAAAACATTGTGTCATAGCTGGATAGACAAAAATATACAAGAAGTTGCCAAAAAACCAAGTCTATCACTGTCAAACAGTAGGTGATCCAATTTTTCACATACCAGAAAGATTTTCATTTTCCATCCCTCTATATATTTTTACCCAGAGATAACTTTGTACTAAGGACTAGATTTCAGTTCACAAGAGTAAACACAGAAAGCCAAAGAAATAGCTGTTCTGCTGAACTGATGAGATTATTACTGAAATATCCCACGAATTTCAGCACAGAAAAGCACTGGCTTCACATGCTCTCACACTTAAGCCACAACATCCTTATCTGAGAAATCAAAGATATTTTGATATGCTTCCAAGATGGTGACTCCAGAAAATTCATCCCTGTTACAAAGAAAACAAGGTGATATCCACAGGGGTAGATGATGTTTGCTGAATGCCACAAAAAGGTAGAAATCTAGCTCAGACAGTTCAACTAGCCAAAAGTCTGGACAGGCAGCACAGGTCACTGCAAGAGCTCAGGGATTTAACAGTCACAGTTAAGGCCTCTTTTTATTTAAGAAACAGTAGTTTGTTACTGTAGTTAGAAAAAATCTAGTGGGTGCTAGTAGATCTCTGTACTATTTCGCTAAGTATTAATTTTAAATCACTCTTTAGACTGGCTATACCATGTTCAGGTATAATTAAGATGCCTATTTCACCAAGAAAAACCTGCAGCAGCATCCTAAAGCGTTCCCAAGGACTTCAGTATCTCTCAGTGGAGTATCTTATGCTGGCAAAGGAATAAATACTGTTCTGACTGGACTCTACACATCTGTCAGTGTACTGGCATCAAATTGGAAGCAAAAAGTGTCCCTCCGTCAGAGCAGGCAAATCGAGCCCTGTGCTTCAATTTTTGATCTCTCTGTTCACAATTCCCACATTTTTGAGATGATGTTGCTGCCCTCCTTGCATACTGCTGTCTAGGGAAGCCTACCGATATTTCTTGTTCTTCAGGCATCTCATCCAACTGCAGCAAAGAAATGGAGTATGATCTCCTTTTAATGCCAAAAGTAGTCTGAAATAGGTGCTGATTTAATAACGACTACCTACAGCAAAATGAATCTATGCATACCACCAAAAACGTTCCAGACTTCTTACCAGCGTTATTTTACCTTTTTTTCAGGACCTAACACATCACAGGTCCCTAGTTAATAAACACTACAAGAAAGGAAGGAGAAATCCAGCTAATCCTGTGAAGTTTAAATGTGACAAAAGTTAACTCAACCAAATATTTCAGATAACCACATTTTAAAAAATACAGAGTTGAAACCATTTCATTTAAGTTTATGACCTCTTCTTTTGGGCACAATTAAAAAAAAAACCAAAACAAAAAAACAAACAACAACAAAAAAACCCAGAACCCAAATTACCTACACTTTCACGGACATACAACTCCAGGGTATTTTATATATTGAAACCTAAACAAATGCAGAAATGAAATATATTGAAAAATTATGTGACCTCATATAAAATGAAAATGCAGCTCTTGGAGAAAATTCAATTCTCATACTCCCCAATTTATAAAACTGAAAAACCTGCTTACAACAGAAAATGATGAAAAAATAGAATTTTAACCTTTCAAAATACATAACCAGGGAAATAGTCCTGCGTGGGAAAATCAGGATTGATAATAGTAACCCTTTAGCTTCTTTTTAATGCTGAATTTTTGGTCACTTGATTCATAAAACAAACCAAGTTCTGTATGAAAAACTACTTTCTTTTTTTTTTAAATTATTCTGCTACATTTCTATACTTTGGCAGCTTAAAAGACTTTGAACCACCACCACTACAGAACCTCATAACATGGCTTAAAAGACCCCTACAAAACTAGCAGGATGCATCAAGCTTCTAAGCACTACTATGTATGCTCACTCTCAACATAAACTTTGCTAGCAAGGGCTGTCCCGTGTGGGGAAAGGTTACAGTTCTTCAACACTGAGAATACTAAGCTTGAAATGTTATGCTTTAATTAGCATTTAAGACACAAAAGCAGATCTGAAAATCTTTCTGAGATAAGGCAACATGCTGATTTTCTCTAAGACGCTCCAGCACTGCAGGAATAATCTAGTCTAATACATGCATGTATACTGCTATGTTCCTTTTGGTTTTGAATTCCCTGTTCACTGTAATTTCATTCTTCTCTAGCCAGTCATATGAGCAGTGCAGTAACTTGCCTGCTCCATTAGGAGAGGTAGAAACTTCAAAAAGAATACAGAAAGCACTTCAGCAGACCTATGTGCAAACCCATCCAACAGTAAATTCTACTGTGGGCTCATATTCAGGTGACATTACGCTCCTCTCATGCTTTCCAGGGCACTCAGAAAGAGCACAAATAGAGTCATATTTGAATGTATGTGACTGGTAATAAGGGAGTTCAAGTCATACAGACAACAAAGATACATGAATAATAGTCCAAGCTACAAAGCAGACACAGAATTAATTAACATGTGGAAAAACAAGTCTCAATTCCATTAAAGAGAGCTGTCTAGGTGGCTACATGGGTTATGAAACTGGCACTAATGAAGATGATGAGACCACAAGGAGAAAAAGATTTTTCCCTAGACCTAAATGAAGCTGTAATACAAAATGAATTTGAGAACATTTCTCTTTCATACTTCAAACTAACAGAATAATCACATTAGGAGATTAGTTTAAAAATGTATGCCTTTTCTCCAAACAGCATTTAACATGCTTTTCTACTACTGTTACCTGGCTTGTTCCAGTAAGTTGATGACTTGTACAATACAAGCTTATAACATAAATAAAAGTGGAAGAGATTTAACCAAATGCCCTTAATTCAAAGCAGAAAATTATTTTGGAGTACAGGAACAAATCACTGTTTCTAGGTTCACATCTACTAATATCACTGCGGAACTTACTAATATTAAGACAGCTACCTGGGGACTGTGACAATTCCTGTTTTTTAATTGCCCATTTTAGAGAAGAAAAAAAAAAGAATAATTGATTTGAAAAATACTGAAAAGTGTTTTCTAAACAATAACAGAGAAAGCAAACAATACAGGAAGAAAAGGTCACTGATTTCTTATGGGCCAATCTACAGCTTGTATGGGATACTGAGATGGTAAGGATATCTTATGTATCTGCACATGGAAAAATGAAGAGTCACTAACATATCTTTGCGTGTCAGATAAGTCTGGTAAGTCTCTTGTGCCCCCATTCCAGTAAGTCACCGTAGTCTCTGCAAACATACTTGGAAACTGCGAAACATGTCATTCCTGGGACAGGAGCTTTTCTCTAGAGTCACAGTCTGTTGACAGAAACCACCAACTGTCATGGTAAATTAAACAGAACTGTTGAACAACAACCCTCAGGACAATCAAAATTAACAGCAGGAAAAAACTGTCCATTACTTTAAAAAAAAAACTAAATTAAAAAAGTGCCAAACACTGAACAAGACCCAGGTCCCTGTAAGGAAAGAGCAACACCTTTTCAGCGACAAATGTGCTGCTGCGTAAAACCTCTGAGCTGGCTCACGACTGACAGAAGTAGCACCTGATCTTCACAGATACTCCATACCTAGTGGGGTTTTGTTCTGGTTTATTTTTAATTATTATTATGACAGACTGTATAGTGTAGTGGAGACACAGCACGTCTGTCCCTTGATAGGACACATCTGATTCATGCAAACAGCTGAGGACACTCATGTACAGCAGCAGTCTGGGCAAAAAACACAGAGGGACATGTGCATACGTAGGCATGCAATTGTGCTTGGACAAGTACAGAAAAAGCTCACAGCTATACAAGGACAGTCTTTGGGTCAGGAAATCTTTTTCCTCCATTTCTGAGAGAAGAAGGAATCAATAAAACAATTCTCAAGTCGAAATTACCAAATTTGACACCATCTTGAGTTAAGAAACAAAGACACAGATGTATGGGTACATCTTAACAATCAGCATTTTTGGAGACTCCCAAAAATTATGTGGTCCTTCTGAACCGTCAGAAGAATAGTTCCAGCTAGCAGATGTCCATGTACATAAAGGAATTCATCCTACTGGAGTGGGAAAGGGGTTAAAGTGAGCTATCAAAAAATATACATGCTCCCAATAAGCCTTTTCTTCCCCCAAAGAATTACAGAAGAGGCCAAGGTTTCATTAAAACCCTCGCTGGAAATGGTAATTCAGCATCACCTGTCACAGCCCCGTGGGCACCCCCAGGCCCTCGCTGACCTGCCCAGCCTCAGCTGCTGCCTCCACAGCCCACTCTGCACCAGGAGCCCCAGTGAGGCTCAGGTTTCTCTTCCCTGACCTGTCTTGAGCTTAACCTGCCTGCCTCCAGGCCTGCACTCATCTCCTCAGACCTGCGTTATTTGTGCTCTTCTCCCCAGGCCTGTCTCCACCTCACATCCTTTTGATCCAGACTGGAGCCCCTGGACAGACCCAGGCTGTGGGATGTGAAGAGTTGCCGGGATGAACCACCCGTACACATAGAGTTATTGGTGGAACTCCGTTTATTGATTATTATAGGCCTGGTTATATACATTAGTTAGCTAATTCACGCAACACCTAGGAACTTATGACTCGCTAATAGCTATTATCACACGTATAGTAATTACTGCGGATTGGCTATAGCTAAACAATCATGCTTTTTCTCTATTCTTTTCTTGTGGTTACATGCTCCTGTTTTCTCATCCTGTCTTCCCATCTTGTTACTTTCCTACCAGTGACTTTATTTCTTCTTTCTTGCTTATTAAGGATAATCAAGGTTGCTGAGGCCTGGGTTGTGCCCATTCCAATGAGCAGTTCCCATGAGAAACTGCTATCAGTATCCACTTTCTCTGAGAAACTGTTCAACAATTACTGAAACCTGGGTTGTGCACGTAGCTTAGCTCTGTATGTCCTTGCTCAGAGAGCCATTCTTTTACAGTGGGTGATCATTTCATCACCCAGGCACATGGCGTGACTCTTAGGGCTGTCCTCTGCAGGGCTAAGAGTTGGACTCTATGATCCTTGTGGAATCCTTCCAACTCAGCATATTCTGTGATTACGGAATTTCCCATGTCTGGGATTGCTGATGGGTCCTACTACCAGTCCCCAGCTTTGCCCACACTGCTCAGGCCCCATGGCACCGGGTGTCCTGCTGGTGTGGGCACTGCCTGTGCTTGTGGCACCCTCACGTCCCTTCTTGGCCTCCCTCACGGAGAAGCCCTGCTCATGCTGCTCCCAAGCGCTATCGTTTAATAGTATCAGACAAACATATTTCCAAAGAGGAAATCACTATTTTTCACAAAGTATTTTTTACTATTTTAAGACCATCTAGTCTGATCCAAACTCACTTCTTAATAAAGAGCACTGTACCAAAAAATAGTCTTCAAAGTTTTCTCCAGTCTCTACACAAAGCAAACTCAGGTCCAATGTGGTGTTGGTACTAAAAATTGACATAACCAGACTACTAAGGCAAAGCTGATAAAATTAGCACAGTCAAATCACAGTGACTAATACATTCTGTGTCTTGTTCTTCGTTCATTACATTTTTATATCTTCAGAAACTTCTGAGCACTGCTGCCTTTCTAAAGCTAGGTTTTGTTTTTCAAACCCAGACCAGTACCCAAAAAAGTCACCTATGATACACAGCTGGAGAGGCTGGGAAGGGGGAAGGAGAAGAGAAAAACAGGAGAATCCAAGAATCTGTATTTCAGGAGAGAAAAGCAGGCAACTAAACATAGATTGAGATAGTAGTTAATTTAGGGTCTTATACAACTAACTTGTTTGTTTGAGCCTTTAATAATGCTTTGGCCTTATCAAGTCATAGTTGACTTTCTTCTCCATGAAACAGATATGTTTTTGTGGTTTCCAGTATTTTTTTATATTGTCTTATGGTAGAAAATATGTATTTTATTGACCTGAGAACAGCAATAACTACCAAGCAACGTAATTATTGTTTGTAAACTATCAGGTTCTAAAGGAAAGAGTTTCTGAGAGTAATCAAAAAAACACAGAGGGAAAAAAAAACGTATAAATGCTCTTTTCTTCTCATAACCAAATAAGCAAGGATTTATTTTCCAAAATGAATGTAAATTAACATTTTAAATTTATCAAAAGTGGTCATGCTGCCTCCTTCTGTGTAGCTTAGGTGAAATACACTAGACCTGCAGAAAGAGATAAAAGGAATTCCTCCACAGCACTGAATGTTTTCTAAGTTTGGAAGACTCTTACCCTGTATTGATGGAAATTATTTCTATCAGTGGATTCTTCCTGATCTTTGGCAAATCCAGTCTTGCTCCTCCCAAACGTTTTCCATTATCCTTTTTCTGACCCAGCAGTCTCACAGAATGACCTTCAAATTAAACAAAAAAAAAATGCAGTCAATACAAAGAACAAGTCTCCTCATAGTTGTTTTGATTTGCTCTTTTTCAGAAGTAGTGTTTGTATTTCAAAGACTGAAAATGAGAATGAGATGTAATAATATATTTCCACCAGCTGGAGCATTTAAAAAGAGACACTGACAGGTAAAATAAATCATCTTAAAATGAGCAAATTATTTAATCCAATTATCTTTTCACACTTGCATTTTCTGTTTCATATGATTGAAATTATCTAAGCAGTCTCATTTTCAGATTCTCTAGCAAATAACAACATAGCAATAATATTTAAATGAGTTGTATGGCAGGATTAAAAGATTCTTCCAAAAAAATTCAATCAAACCTTAATCAGTAGGTAATAAACAACTGAATATTTTTTTAGCTTATTATATGGAGAACCAACGCATTTCAAGGTTACCTGACTGTGTAAGTCTGAGAGAAAGTGCTGCGAAGAATATCCTCACATGTCCACGGCTAAGATGACTACCAAGATTTGCACATATTCCTCCCACACTAGGACAACTGCAGGTCAGAAAACTGCCTCACAACTACTTTCTTGAAGCCATTAATATTCAGAGAGTAAAATACAAATAATTTCACCAACTGCTTACAACTGTACTTCAGCCATACCACGACAAGTCCTATATTTAAAGAGCACAAATGACAGGGTTTGCTGATATTCAGAAGCAAGATCTACCAATGAAGAATCAAAACAATTGTGTGTATTATTGCATAAGGTAGTCTAAAGTGTGCCCAAGTTATAAGGGTAAGACTTGTATCATTTACTCCACAAAGCCTAGAATAGGCAGGTGAGAGACAGCAACTGAAAGCTAATGGTAGATACCTGAATAGAGTTGGAAAGCAACAACTCAAACTGGTAGGAAGAGAAAGCACGTGTCTGTTGAACTTGCAAAACTCCCTGATAGTAAACCCTACCGCTTCAATCCTCCAAATATTTCAGGAAAGAAAAAACTAACCCTAAAATACGAGGGGGGTGAGAGGAATGCATGAAACTATACAGCACGAGTTGAGCTACATCCAGCACAGCAAAGTCTATGACCAATTCAAATCAATTAAAAGCTGTGTTACACCAAAGCTCCTCACTTATGTTACCAACAGCTATTTACAAAATTAATTCCTTCATCAGTCAAAGCCTTTCTTCAATGCCTGTTTTGAGGAGTCATAAATTAATTTTTGAATAATGTGGCATTAATGCTGCTAATTTATTTCCTTGATATGGCAACAACAGCCTGGAAAAAACTCAACTACTTCTAGAATAACACCTTCCTCAAGTTCGTCTAAGATTAATAAAAATTCTCAATCAAAAATGGGATCTAATGAACAAGTGAGCAGGACTGACCTGATAGCATAAAGGTTAATACCAACAGGAGGCATAATGGTTAATAGTTAGTACTGATAGAAGACATCACAATGTCTACAAGAAACAAAAGGCATTACTTCTGCAGTCGCATTTGACAAAAATTTCATTACATCCTGTGGTGAATTTAGTAATATGGTGCTTGTGCTACTAGCATTTGCTAAATTATTCACTTCTACCTTTTCCTGAGAATAACAGCAATATCCTTGTCTCCCAATTCCATCAGTTATTTTCTAATCTAATGCTTCATTGAGGAGCTGCAAGCATGGCACCATTTTATTTACTTGTATAACAAAAGTGACTGCCTTAAACCAGAAACAGAGAACATTCCTTTTTGTATTTCTTAATACTGTGGTTTATTTGGAATAAACCAGTTTATCTATTTTTTAAATATTCAGCTGCATTGCCATCCTAATGGTGCAATTGGATTTATGGCTGAAAATACAGTGTAACAATTCACAGTAGTCTTAAAACAATCAGGCTTAACAACAACAACAAGTTACCCAAAATTTAAAATTCACACCCTTAGAACTGGGGTCAAACCACCATTCTTAAGTTTAAAAAACAAAATGAAAACAACAAACCACAAAACCAACCTGCCCCCCTCCCCAGGTAATATCTCAAGGCACAGAATCTGAGAGGCCTCATCTCCTCATAACACGAACCCTCACAAGGAACAGCCATATGAGTTACTGCTCTCTAACAGGAATTCAGTTCATGCCCTCCCTTTCTCATACTGAGAGCATTACTCAAACAGGCAACCACCCCCAAAATCACCCCCACAACATTAGGACATTCTACACATAGAATATAACTTGTAGAGAGAATAAGACTGAGTTTCTTCTATCGTCAGAGACTTCCTTTATTCAGGGAAGAAACCCCAGCTCTGTGACCATCTCCCACATGATCCACTGAATGCTAACACTCCCCTAGCCCTGTGCCTGAGCTCAGGAAATCTATGGCCCAGCAATCAAATACATCAGCTTATTCTCACATAAAATGCATTTCCCATATTCCCCCTGAATGACACTGAAGTTCCAATAAATATGAGGCTTGTAAGACCTGTGGGGTAGGTACTCAAGAATAACAACATCCCTGTACTTTTCAGTCCAGACACCAGAGGCTAAAAAAATGCCTCTAGTGGGAGATGACTTTTAGCAGAGGGCTTAATGCTTCTAGAGAGCAAGCAGCACACGCACATCCAACTACTGTGACTTGTGTTGCAGGCACAATTAATTATTTTTCTTAAGAAAAAAGACTTGATTACAGCGTTTGTGACCTTAAATCCTTTTTCTCCTACTCCATACAAGGACTATTTTGTTTCATTTTAAGTAATCACTAAAGCATCTGTTTACAAAATTGTTACTATTAATAAAATATAACTTGATAAACACTGAATCATACTTTTTCACATGCTGTAAATCTTTTTTCCTCATACTTATTTCAAGAAAACTTAAAAATAAATATTTTGCCATCTTCAACTAGGAAAAAGCTAAATAACTTTTTTTATAGATTGTCTAACCAGCACTATTAAGCCCAGACCAACATCAAGTTTAACAGAAAAAGTAGTAATTTTAAATCTCATTCATGACCTCCTTTCAAGCTTAGAATGGGACAAAACACTGCAATTAAGCTTTACTTCTAAAGCATTTTATCTGATTAAGTTACCTTCTCTCTGACTTTACAGGTTGCATATCTTACCTAAGCAAAGCAGGTGTCCCAAACTTAAAAGGAGTCTTTCTTTTCATGTTTGTTTTGCTTCTTTCCTTTTTTTTTTTTTGTACAACATTTTTGAAAACTGAGTTAATCACAAGTCTATTACCATAACGATGAGTGCTCCATCTCAGATATCAAACAAACACCACTCCTTTTTTGAGGGCTCACTCTACAATGCAAGCTTTGAAACACAGCTTAAAGACAAACAGATCTAGTCAGGTTAGACAGGAAAGCCTAAACCATCTGGGCATATTACCTGCTTCTGCTATAAAAATAACTTTTCTACTTCCACATAGTCTAGCAGCAGATACAATTCCATTAAGAAAAACAAAACAAAACCTGAAAAAGTTAATTAGTGGTTTAGGTCATGCTTCAGAGCAGTTTTTCACTAATTAGTAGGTAATTAATACAGATTACAACATAACAGAAGTACTAACCAAGTCCAGCAGGGACACTTGCAGAGCAGAATCACTCACAGCAAGTGCAAATGAAATCAGGCTAGGAATAATTTAGAATGAATCAGAGCGCTCTAGTTTTCAGAACTGTTTAATATTAAACTCATCTTTACATAGAAGTCAGTAGACGCAATTCACTTTACTTGGCACTATCTGCAAGAAGGATGAGGTCGGAATGAATTAATCAGCATATTAAATCCTACTGTTAGTCTAAAAGAGGGCATCTAAATGTGTCTAGTTTGATAATTCAGTATGCAAAATGAAAATATTTTCAAGGTATTTATTTTCACTTGTTAAAAAGGATACCAAGAAGTAGCACAGTTTTAATGCCATGTACATACTACTTTAATCATAAATGTATGTGCTTCAGGATTGATGGAGAATGCCCAATCTTGAAATACAAATACATAAAGGGAATAGGTAATGGAATTTCTTTGCCATAAGATTATAGCATTAAATGGCCTGTGAACCTCAGGCTACCATCAGATCTACCATCTGACCTAGAACCACAGAAGCAGGTTAATGATACTAGAGCAAATAGATTCAATCAGGACTGGTACTTTCCTAGTTTATTACAGGAATAAGTGAGGGGGAAGTGGCCTGGCTTAGTCAATTTCAGCCAGCTTTACCTGGCTTATCAGTGTCTTATCAGATACTAGTAGATCTATATTATGTTTAAAAAAATAGCTTTGTTCTGTCCATAGGCTGGCACCCCTCAAGAACTGCTGGGAAATTACATTTGCTTGAAAGATGGAAAAGGGCACCCACTGAGGGTCACTCCCCATCTCTGCACACCCTGCTGGACCTACACAGTGTGACTCTGAAACACAACTCCCAGCCAAACACAGATTTCATAGCTGTTCGCTTCCAAGTTCAGTGCAGATATCTCAAGCAGCTCAAAACCATGATTTTACAGAAAATCCTCAAAGATGCAGGAAACCCCAGCCTTGGCAGCAACAATTTCTATTGTTTTCTGCTTGTTCTGTTACCCTTTCTTTCCCTTTCCCAGTTACATCACTATGCTTAGAGGTTATTCACCATTTCCTGAAAGACGCTTTTTTCCTCACAGCACGGCTGCCAACGCACTGTTCTGCACTTCTCAGATGTCTCTCACCAACCTGTCTGATCTTCTCCAGCATCTTTAGGGAACAGGATTAAGCACTATTTCATGTACTCTTGCACACATTTCCTTCCACCACTGTTTGGTTCTTAATGAATGGAGAGTTTCCTTTCCTCAAGGTTAGCACTGGAAAAAATAGCACACAGGAGCAGTGCAGCTAAGAAAAGGAAGGTAAAAGTGTATGAAGGGAAAATAAAGTAATACATTTCTTCAAAGAAAAATGAAAAGCAAGTGTAAAGAACCAAAAGTACCAATAAAGACTGAAAGAAGCATCAAGCAAGGGCAGACCATGAACTCTTCTCCCATCTTCTCTCCCTGCCCTGCAGCACAAACATGCTGTCCCACAGCAGACATGACTGATTTCAAAGGAATTCCCAAGCTCCCCAGAGCAATCACATGCTGTCAGACACACACAAGTGCAAAAACAAGGACACTAATTGGTTTGGGACTTTGCTGTGTGGATGCTCCCATCCAAACCAAACCCAGCTGGCCAGCAGCACGCTGGCATCCCTGAATGTCATCAGTGGGATTTCTTGTGTCAAGTAAATGCAGGAAGCAAAGAAAAGGCAAACCTAATTGAAAGGTATATGCCCTGCTCCTGGCCAAGCAACTAATATAAATTATTCCTCTTCTAGATCAGTGAAGATGGGAATGTTCTGTAACAGTCAAACACCTTCATCTGGTGTAGGCAGGAACTGAGTCCATTACAAGAGACAGGGAATAATTCAGAATAATGCTGTCAGAGTTACTGATCTTTCCTTGTGTGTCACTGCACCATGCCTTGGGCCAGGCATCCAGTCCCATTAGGATGCTCATAGCAGGTGCTATGTTTGATCCAGTCTCTGCATTCAAAACTCTTTCATAAAAACATTGCCTTCCACCCTATACCAACTCAAAAAGCTTCATAGATGTGCAGGCATTACTAAGCATACAGCACGTTTGTAACTAGCTTGAAATACAGAGAACTACTAAGTGTTGCACTTGGAATTAGCATTCAACAATAATACAGCTTTGGAAGACTGTGGCATATGAGTGTCACACCAGTGAACACAGGAGCTTTTTAAAATTCATTTTATGTAATTTCAAAAACAAGATATTCAGTAGAAAAGGTCTGCAGGTGTCCCAGATTGCTAAAATTCATACACCACTTTCTCTCCATTAAACATGCAAGATCTCTTTATTCTTGGTATGTCTCCAGTGTATGACTCAATCATAACAATATCTGTAAGCACTAAAACAGTGCCGCACAACAAGTCATACAGAAAAAGAGAGAACTATTAACAAGGAATTACTGTCCATGTAAAAATTTCACCAAGTTAATTTAAGAATGTAAGTATTCAAGAACATTTTTGACACATCTATAGAAATTTCCTCTCTCACAGCAAAAGCACTTTAAATGCCCTATTAAGGCACTATTTCTTTTTTCAGGATTCAATAGCTTCACCCTACTTATTTTGAGATCATGCAATGTTATTGTCTTTATTGAAAAGTGCCTGAACATTAAATCTCCTGTGAGCTCAAAATGCCAGCTACAATTCCACAGCTCAGAAGGACAATACTAAGAACCGACTACAGGAAGAGTTCCCCTGACCCTCTGTCCTCACCTCTCTGTGAAGAAATGCATTTGATTAGGATCAAAGATTCTGCTCAAAACCTCAGGAGATCCTGGAGAGAAACTTCCAAGGGAAAAGACATTTTGAATCAGATAAAACAGGCTGCATTCTCAGGAAGGGAAGTGCTGAAAGGAGGACTGTCAGAGCCAGCTGCAGTAGCACAAGTAATTTGCCTAATGTTTTGGGGTGTGCAGGCTGAACAGAACAAATTTAGCCTTAGAGTGAAATGCTGAGCTGAACTTCTCACTGTATGCAAAAGCATGAGGTACTCTTTACATTTACCAGCCATGAGGATTCTCTAATAGAGCTAAATCTACCTGAGTCTAACCAAGGTGAATAGGACAGAAAAATAGGGATGCTTTAAGATAGTCATTCATTCAAAGTGTGGAAAAGAGCATATATAGGTCTGGAAGAAAAGGCACCTTTTCCATGCACATCACAGGCTCACTTAATGAGCAATTACAATTTTGGTACTGAGATTTTCAATCTGTTTTCCCCTAGTTGCTTGTTTTCTTCTTCTGTGGCACTATTTATCTCCCATTCAGTTTCTGTGAGCTACTTACAAAATAAAGTCATAGCAATGACAGTCAAAACAGTGATAGTCAGTTCTATCAGATTTATAAATGAAATCAATGAAATAATTACACTGAGAAAAATAACTACAAAATCTATCTAAAGTCCTGGATCATCTCACACACCTAATAGTCACTGCATGCCCAAAAGCATTTGAACAGGCACAGCAAAAACAGCAACAAACTTTCTTGTAGGAACAAAAACCAATTGATGGTAACAGAAATCTCTTGCCCCAGCAGGGACAATTTTAATGTTGAGCCACATCATTACTGATGTTTTACAAAAGCAATTAAAATCTGCCTTTGCAGGAACAGTTTCTCCACAATTACTGTATATTCTTCATCATGCTCTACATTTTTATTTAAAATACAGTCTACAAAGCTGAACTCTCCAAACTGATACTGGCACAGATCATGGTATTACTATTTTGAACGCATCAGTACCATTCAGTACATCACACTTTTAGTAAGCAGTCAGAAAGGGGCAATCAAAACGCAACCTGGTGCTCTCACTGAAGCATCTGGCTGCATGAAAAAACCTTCGTTTAAAAGCCATACAGTGGGACACCTTCCAGCCAGGTCCTTTATAAGCCAACGCTTGTTGTCAAAGTAGTTCTTAAATAACAGAAGGGGGAAAAAAAGCTACTTGTTTGAGTAATGACACTCTTCCTACCCATAATGCTTTGTTTGTAGATGACAACAAAAAATTTATGATTTTGTTTAAATAGGAGTATCTCCAAAATTTCCAATCCAGGGCACACAAAACAGAGACAGGTGACATGTACCACATGATGCCATTAACCTCAGTGATTGATACATACAAATGGGTGATGGGTGAATCTTAATCACAGTCATGGCCCCAAGTTACTGACTCGCTGTAGCTCTGTGTATTGCCCACTGAAAACACGATTTCAATCCCACCCAACTTTCTTATGTCTGTCAAACAGAGCCCCTGGCACAAGTTCATAGAATCCTAGAATGTTGAGGGGTTGGAAAGGACCTTAAAGATCACCTAGTCCCAACCCCTGTGCCATGGGCAGCTACATCTCCAACTACACCAGGTTGCTCAAGGCCTTATCCAACCTGCCTTGAACATAGTTTTTCCAGTTTTCCACAATCTCAGTTTTAAAGACAGTTCTACCTCCTAGAAATAGCATTAGGCACGTGGTACTGCTCCCAGCGTGTGTGGAGGGGGCTGCAGGGGCCTCTGTGAGGAGAGGCCAGGGCTGCCAAGTGCCAGATGCAGCTGGCTCCAGAAGCCCTGCCACAGGGCACAGTGGAGCTCCACAACTGTCACAGGTGTAAGAAAGGGAAAAACACTGCCTGGCTGCAAGGAAAAAAGTGTGAGGGAAAGCCCTGTGAACAGCAAGGTGAGAAGAGGAGGAGAAGGAGGAGAAAGAGAAGAAGGAGGAGGTGCTGCCTGCACCCCACTGGATTGCCCTGCAGCCACTGGAGGAGAGGAGAGTGAAGCAGATCATCCCGCTGCAGCCCGTGGCACAGCACGGGAGCAGGAGCCTGAAGCAGGGCTTCTGGCAGTAACTGCTGGAAGCCTGTGGGGGACCCACACCGGAGCAGCCTGTTACTGAAGAACTGCACTCCCTGCAGAGGAACCACGCTGGAGCAGTTTTTGGATCCCCACAGCCCACAGGAATGTGCCAGGCTGGGGCAGGAGAACAGTGTGAGGAAGCAGAAGCAGCAGAGAGGGGCTGTACTGGGCTGACTGCAGCCTCCACTCCCCATCCCTCTGCACCTCTCACGGGGAGGAGACGGAGGAGTCTGGGAGCAGAGAGTGAAGCTGAGCCTGGGAAGAAGTGGGGTGGAGCAAGGTAGCTATAGTTTCTCACCACTCTATTCTATTTTTAATTGGCAATAAATTAAATTCATTTCTCCCAAGTCGAGTCTGTTTTCCCCATGATAGTAACTGGTAAGTGATCTTCCTGTCCTTATCATGACCCAAGAGCTATTCCATCTTATTTTCTCCGCTGCCCTCGTGAGGAGTGGGAGCAAGAAAGCGGCTGGGTGGGGGTCTGGCAGCCAGACAAGGTCAACCCACCACACAGTGAAATAAATAAAAGAACTCGCCCAAAACTGCCCCCCTCACCCCCCCATGTCCTTTCAAAGGAGATAGAAACAGGGACTTGATGAGGCCACTACCCTCCCTCTGACCCTCCTTAAGCTGCACTTTGGCACAAACAGTCAGTTTCCTGACTGGGAGCCAAATTATACTTCTCCTCGAATAGGAACTCCTGACTCCTGCAATTTTTGTTCTTCATTTGGCCTGTCATCAGCTTCTTAAGTCAAGGCTACTCTTCCCACAATCACAGAAATTGAAAAGAGACTATTTTATCTACAGTTATCAGCAGATCATAGTGAAATCAAGCAGCACATACAAATACTATTTAACATTCTGGCATTCATATACATACATATATATACAGACACTCAGGTGGAAAATCCAGTACAGATTCTACACTTAAGCCTATATATAATACAGGTGCCATTTATCTCATGTCCATACAGACTGACACTGCAACTATCATGAATCCGTAACTGCTAACCACAGGAGGACAATTAAACAGTTTGGCAAATAGTGGTCAATGTTTAAACTGGGAATGGATGGGCAACTTCACCAGACAGGTCAACGTGACTGAAACTGAGAAAGGTTATGTTAAGTATAAAAGGCTCAACCCTGAAGTAATTTCCTTCGGTTGTTTTTTATAATCAGGTCTAATGACCCATTGTAAAACTATGCTTTGTGAAAGCATTAGACAGACACAATATGGACTAAACTCAATTCAACCCATGTCCCTCATCTCCCTAAGGCCTAAGCTAAAAGCAGACTATACACAAATATTCTCCCACGCCTCCCACCCCCACAAACCCCTAATAACATGAGATTTGAGAGCATGTCTAGAAAGGAAGGGAGAAAGACCTCAGTCTCTGAAGACCTAAATTCAAAGCCAGAAAAGAGGAATTTCTGCATTAAGCAGTTAACATTTCTCCTTTAAAATACAGAACAAATGTATTCTCTTGCCTACTGTAAACTGTTTATAGCCAAGCTTGTGTACACACAAAGGTTTTTTTAAAGACAGATTTTAGAGTGGTTCATAAAAAGCTGACTTGAGCAGTCACCATAAAGACATTCTGCAGTTCCCAGCAAAGATAAATCTTCTGCTTATTGAAGCATACTATACAAACTGATCATCCCAAATAACTTTTTTATTCTATACAGAAATTTTACTAAGTGATGGAACAGACATCAATTATAGGCCTGTTTTCACCTAGCTCAGCTCACAGACACCACAACTCCTAGGCAATACTTTCCTAACATTCTATGTCATCATAACACATTACTGGAAAACTAAGCACATGAGTGGGAATGGATACCCTAATGTTGTAAAAATTGCTGTAATCCAGACTTAAAATTTGAGTAATGTGCAGATGAAGCAAGGTTTACTAAACTGTTAAATCAGAACCTTGCATGACAAAACCATTCTATTTATCGGGATGACTGAGAGACACTAGCTACACAATTGTGGCTGAGAGACACTAGCTACACATTGAGCAACTGAAAAGAAAGACTGTGAATGAATTACTTTGTCTAGTTCCTCACAGGCAGTATAGAAGTTTCAGATTATAAATTACCATATCATATGAGAAGTACGTGAAGATGCCTCTAGTTAAAATATATCTTGGGACACAGTATAAATATTAATTAGACATGACCTGCATACAAATACTGCACTGCTATTGAAGATAGCTTCTGGAAGTGACAATTTACCTGCTAATTTACCTGATAATTAGGAAATTTCAAAGATTCAATTTAACACTTGTGATAAAAGTTAGGATGGCATAAAAATGAGAAACCACTGATCCTCTTAAAAATTGCTCTCTGTCTCTCTTTTGGCTTTTAGTGCAACAACAAACGTGCACATCCTTCTTTTCCATTTTCTGATGAAGCAGGATAAAAAGATAAAGTCACATAAAAGTGTTTATCAGACTTATCTCGATGGAGAGTTGGGAACAAAGAATTACACTGTCTTCACACATACATGGTAAAGACCACCACAAAGATATATTTCTTGAAACCACCATCTATTGACCCAGCAGAATGGCATTGTTCTGAAAAGGTCTTCCTGACAATGCCCTTAAGATTGAGAAATAAAGCTAGAAGAAACTCTTTCATATTTCATACAAAGAGTTCTAAATAATTCCAAGAAATTTATTTTCTTTGGGAGTACAGCAAGCTTTCAACCAAATCCAACAAGGGAGCCATTTTCATGAAAAACTAAAAAGATGACTATTAGGGAAAAGAAAGATAAGGAAAAAAATTCTTTCTACAAACTTTCCCTTTTTGTAAACTGTGCACTACCAAATTCAAGCATCCAAGAAAAAACTAAGGTATCACTTAAGAAATGGAAAGTCAGGGAAAGCTAGACTTTTAGACTTAAAAAAAGCAACAGGGTAACCTGTTTCCACCTTGGAATTTGGACAGAAAATCCAGACAACTCTGTCAGGCTGACCAATCTACAGAGCTGTCCTACAGAGTGCAGACACTAAGAAGTTCCACTTATTCAGTCAAATGTTTTTTAAACATTCGATATATAATATTTTTTAAGCTTTCAGTATACACATAACCACACTACAAGAGTATACCACCCATGCAATCTTTAGCTTTTCTTTAAAAAAAAAGGTGAAAAAAATTGCGCCATTCAACTATGACAGATACCCAACTTAAAAGTCACTGGTGTAAGCTGGCTCTGAATTCAGAATTCATATTTAATCTCCTGTCCCACATCACCTCCATCTCCTGTAAGCATTAGCAGCTTCAGAAGCTGTTAGTAATGATGTAGACTCATGAAAACAAAGGGTTACATTTCATTTGATCTTATACTAATTTAATCTTCTACCATGTATGTATTTTATATAATAAAATATTCTAATCAACAGTACTGTTATCTACAGTATTTTACTTCACGTGGATAATGGAAGCTCACAGACTCTTCATAAAACACAGTGAAAAAGAGCTTTGCATTCTTCTCCATTAGTAGATGATTCCAAAATACATTAATTAATGCAGCTTCTTTAAATAAATTAAAGAAATATAAGTAAAAGCTCCTATTTTTATGGCTAGCTTTTACAAAAGAAAGCCATTATCATATGCTATAATCTCTGCCAACTTGATTCTCCTTCCAATTGTAATTTTATTGTCACAGATGGAAAGGACCTCTGGAGACTGTTTTGTCCTACCCTCTCGCTCAAGGAGAGCCACTGAGAGCCAGTTCCCCAGGACCATGTCCACAGTATTTGAATATAGCCAGGGATGGAGTCTCTACCACCTCCTTCAGTAACCTGAGCCAGTGCTTGGTCACTGTCACAGTCAAAATGTGTTTCCTGGTGTTTAGAGGGAACCTCCTGTGCTTTTCTGTGCCCGTTGCCTCTGGTCCTGTCTGTGGGCACCACTGAAAAGAGTCTGTCTCACTTCTCTTTGCACCCTCTCTTCAGGTATTTATATACTTTGATGTGATCCCCCTCCCTGAGCTTTCTGAGGCTCTCCTATGAGGAGATATGCTCCAGGCTCAGTCTCTTAACCATCTCTGTCTGACTCTTTCCAGTATGTCAATGTGTCTCTCAAACCGGAGAGCTGGGTTTTGTTCATTTCTTTCCAATAAAACTTCAGAAATCCTGTGTTCCGTTACCTTTTGGGAAATCCCTGATGGAATTGGCACTATGTATGGAGTTAAGCAGCTCACTTTCTCCTTCTAATACAAATGACTTTTAGCAAGCTAGAAGGGAACAAAAATCTTTCCAAAAATTCACACTTTTTAAAGTTTAAATGGTCATTAACATTCCTATGAACATTATTTTCCAGAATTAGATCAATGTTTAAAATGCAATCTAAAAATCCATTCAGTGAAAATCATTATTTTAACAGCTGCTAATAGATTATTTGTACTCTTCCTAGTCATATAACATTCAGTCACCATAACCTGAGTAATTATGTTATCGAAAAAGCAGTAATATCTGGAGTCAGTATAAATATTACAAAGCCCATTTTCATGAAGGGAGGGCATGCTGACCCAGGTTATCATCTTACTCCCTCAAGAATAAATAAAATTCAGGAAAAAGCAGATAGGGATCTGAAATACCATGCTGTTGTAAAAATCATGAAGCATCCTCATTTCCAACATATTGTCATGAACACCATGATGTTTCTGGGAAAACACTTTAGCTTATTAAGTTAAAAAATACGTGCTGAATGTATTTCTTGTTTGTATGGTAAAGTAGGTTGTACCCCCAAAAATAGATGCCATAAAACTGGGAAAAGTTTTGTTTGGGAGTACATAAAAGTACAGGTTGCACTTCTGAAAGCATTCAAAGCAACATGAAATCTTAAGGCCTTCAAACCACAAGCTCTAGAAGCCTTACACCACACTACACAATTTCATGATTGAAGCTTTTTTTCCTTTTAAAAATTTGCACTGCTTTAAATTTTCGTGCTGTAGTTCGAAAAAAATCATACTCCAGCATTAAAGTTACTAACAATGTCTTGTGGACTAGACACTTGTTTATATTGAAAGTACAGCCAATTAAACTAAACCTTATAATTTAAAGCTTCATGGAACAGTAATTTTTATGGCCTGATAAGTAATGGAGACAAACTTAGGTAACCCAGAAAGACCCAGACAAATATATTTATTTAACAGCAATTTTTTATTGGTCAGGCTGCCGAAACAATAGTGGTTTTTTTCACTTCTTCACTGCAAAGTACTAGGAGTACACACACATGAACAAAGCCAGAGAGAATAAGGAACACAATTACAAAAGAACATTAAACCAGAAGATAATTTATCTGTCCTGCTGAGAAGAGCTCAGGGAAGTAAGCCAAAACATTGGAAAAGAAGAAAATACCAGAGAACTAAACAAAAGAAAGCAGAAGTGTAACACTCAATTAAGATAGTGCAGGAGCTTTATACAATGCTCTACACCAACCTACACTGATGAAACGATTTCCTGAAGCCTCCTCTTGATCATTTACCTATGAAACCAACAGCCCACAGAGCTCCTCACAGAAAACATCTCTGAAATTATCACTTACACAAAGCACACATAACAAAGTATAGCACTGCCCAAACATTCAGCTAGAGCACAAAGCAAGTGTTAGGTTGAAATAGAACAGACCAGCAGCACTTCTGCTAATGCTTACTTGTTTCAGACTAGCTGCAATTAGTTCAAGCGTGATGCTTACCTTTAATAGTTTCCTCCACAACTTCTACTACACGATCTATCTGCTGAACCTAAAAAAAGTCAGAAGGTAAATACCTAAGTAGTCAACAACTGGACATACTTTCATAATAACTAGTTGTGCCGGTTTGGGCAAGGTACACTAGAGAACAAGCAGGTGATGGGGATTACGGTATTATCACAGAATCACCCCAAGACACTAGTCTTCCAAGAGTGTCTTCTTCTGAATTAAGGGGGAGTAAAGAATTTTGGGGTGTGTTTTTAGCCAGTTTTTTTTTTTCTGTGCATCTCGGTCAATCTACCAAAAGTAACTTTAAAGTTCACCACCCAATTTAAACCAAATTTTGTCCTCAAAAATGGCAAGCTCCTGTAAGTTTGGCAAAAATTACCGAATAGCTACAATTCAGGCCTTAAGTGCTGTTAGTGGTCTGTGACAGGCAATGGTCAACCAGGCACTCAGCACCTGGTTGTCTCACACAGCCAAAGTGCTCCCTCATCCCAGTCTCCACAGCAAATAGTGGATGGTAGAGAACACAACAAAAAGCTGAGGATATTGTCAGGGCTGACTATAGGGGAGAAAATTGATGAGGTACGGGAGGGAAAAGACACTGGAACACAGGAAGAAATTAGAAATACTGTTGTGAAGTTTAAGAGAGTGAGATATTCTCTTGAACTTAATGCAGGCTGCGCTTGGAAATTGTAAGAAAAGCCCTCATGCTTTTCAAAAGACAGAATAACATTTAATGACCATTATATAATGCCTGCAACAAAGACAACAAATTTATGTTTCAGTGTTACATTTGCAAAAATTCACCAATAATGAGATAAATAGTTCAATTATTTATTAATAGATATATTAGTTTTTATTTAAAGTCAATGGCCAACACACTGTAGAAATTTTGGCATATAAAGTAGAAGGAATCAGCATTAACACTGCAAAATTAAACACTCAGGAATTCTTGAAGCTGAGATTCTTTCCAGAGCTTTCACCCAAACCACTTATTCTGTGTAATGTCTACTATAGATATTTACATACAATGCAGGAAACCCAACTTGTCACATTTAAATTAGTTTGTATTTTTTCCACAATATTCTTTTTTAAACACTGCTTCTCTAAGCTGCACATTACATGAACTAGATTTAGAATGATTTTTGCAGTCTTTTCCTTGGAGTTTCTTTTCCAGCAAAGCACAAGTTGCAGAGGCTTCAAGAGAAGAACCTGGTCTGCAATGAGGAGCCTGGAACTTGGATCCCTTGTATCAAAGCCATTAAGTCTCTGGGCCTTAAACCACTAAGTTTGTCATTTCCTGTAAATACAAGACTGTACAATCTTGTCTACTTCACATTCATTTTTCCAATCTGTCTAACAGAAGTTAAAAAAAAGCTCACCTATAGTTGGAGTCTGATCTTAAATTCCCAACTGAAGTCAGTGGGAGTCAGTTTGATCTTAAATTCCCAACTGAAGTCAGTGGGAGTCAGTTCCTTTCCTTGTTTGGGTGTTGGATCAAGTCCATGTAAAAGTATTTTTCTTTTCTTTTTCTGTTTTTTTTAACCTTTTGAAATACAGTCTTTTTAAAACAGGGATGTCCACCATTTCAGATTTTTGAATACAGTATATTAGTTATGAATTCTAGAAATTAAGTTATAGTATTGCTAACATCTGCATTTTAATAATTTCATTGAAAAATATATATATTTAAATAATTTTCTGAATCACAAGCATTCACATTACAGACATACTGACATATCGAGCAATCAGTTTGTAAAGAAAGCACACATAAGCAGTTGTATGAACACTCGCATATTTACATACTTGTGTACATACCAATTTTGGATATAGTTTTAAAAACTATGACCCAAGATATTTAAAATATACACTTTCTACTAAATGTTTAAAAAATACATAGAAAAATTCAACTTGAAAATAGAAGTGTACACATTTACAACTACACTACAGACAGGGAACAAAGTCTGTGTTATATTACCTAAAATATTATTGCTATATGTTTCAGTACTAGACTGTTTAAGTTCATAACCATTTTAATAATTTAAAATATGAGAAATCTGGGTGGTTCATAACCTGAGCCACCAATTACTTTCTGCATTGTGCATCTGAGGAATTTTTGCATTGCTCCCAATCCCCTGTTGAATAAAGATAGAAAAAACCCACCAACCATTATATTGCATCTTCATTTTATTGGATAAATTAAATTATTCTCAATATGTCTGTCAAGAAGATGGCTCACGTAAGTAATTAAAATTATAGGTCTGAGAGATAATGAGATCTGCACCTAGAAATGGATGTTTGTTCTGCCTTACATGTTATTTCCCACCTTAAATATTTTTCATTTGAAATTATTGGAAATTATTTAGCTAAAGCCCCAAGTGCTCAAGAAGAAAATGTGGAATGCTTCCAGCCTGCATTTATGAAGATAAAAGTATCTTCGGAAATGTGAGGTGAATCTGAAGTGAGAAGAGGGAAAGGTTTAGAAGTGTTTTACTTGGAACAAAAGGGGGTGGAAATGAAAAAGGAAAAAAAAATAACAAAGTCATAGTAATGAAATTTTCTTGGGTATATAAAGGTCTGCTGGATTCTTTTCCTCACATCTCACTAACCTTATGGATAATTCTGCTCTGGAGTGGTATCAAAGACATGTGTAAACCTTCAGAGCAGAGCTCCAGTAATGTCTCCATCAGGCATCAGGAAGTCCATGAAGCACAGTGACATCCTGGTGGTGTATGAAGGGAAATGACACCATTCCTCAACATTTCTTTGCAGAGTGTCTCAAAAAACCAACAGCGAGGTGTGGTTAGTGCACCCCACTTGGTTCCACAGATCTGGTGGGACCTTGTTTCTAGCACGGTTAAGTACATTTTGGACTTAATGTCCGCTTCAAGTTGCTCTCCGTTAGGGCTTGAATATAACAAGAGCTACAGACAGACTGGAGTAGACAGCAGAGTAGAACTATACAAAAAGAAGAAGAAAAAAAAAAAACCAAAACACTCAACCAGCATAAATCAGGGCTGATGCAGAAATCTGGGCTGAGATTGATATGGGCCAAGAGCACACGCAAGGCCCACAAACCCTTGAAAGAGCAGCCAAAGCAGGAAACTGTCTGGTGAAAAACCAAGGATAAAGAGAGTTTCATCAAAGCATGAAGGCTGAGTTGAAACAAAGGCTAGGAAAAATCTTTGACCCTTCTTGGTGGGATCAGAGCTAGGCTTAAGTACAGCTCAGCAATCATATGTATCCATAAAAACCCAGCATTGCCAAGCCCACCACTAAACTGTATCCCTAAGCACCACATCTACATGACTTTTAAATACCTCTAGGGATGGTGATTCAACCACTTCCCTGAGTAGCCTGGTCCAATGTATGACCACCCTTCACATAAAGAAATTTTTCCTAAGATCCAATGTGAACACCCTAGGAGTGAGCATACATATCTATACAAAGGTAGTTGAAGTAAAACAATCTTTTTTTTCTCATCTAGGAAAAACCCTACACATTGATTCTCATTGACACAGTTAAGAAACAAAATGGTAACTTCATACATAAAATAACCTATGTTAGGTAATGAGAACATGCTATTTATAATCCTGAAGATTTTAACTCCAGTTCACCTACTCTCAGTTTCATCTCACCTTATTTAGGCAGCTCTGCCAAATGCTGGATGTTAAAAGACTACTCAGCCTGTCCCCTCTCTAAAGCCAGTAAAAGGGAAATACGTGGCTTCAAAAGGCACTTCAGGTCTTCTAAAAATCTAAATTATTTTAGAGATAAGTATCTTCATTGGCCATAAAGAGAGCTGAGCAAAACAGACTCTCAAATTACAGCACTTAGGCAAGATAAATCTAAGGCTTAATACATAACTTCAAAAGGCATGTGACTAGCCACCCTGGCTTCAGAGGGATAACATCTGTGTTTAAAACCTTTGCTGACAATACTGACCATAGTCATGGGCATTACTCTGGGTTAGGAAGGTGTTCTGAGAGGAAGATCTACACGAACTTTGAAGGGAAGGAGACTACCCCAGAGAAGCACATAAACAACTGATTTTCATTGCTAAACACTGACACAGCTGAAGGATAATTCTCATCTAAATTAATTCCTAGACCCTTTGATTTATAGGATAGTACATAACTGCTGTAGAAATGAACAGTTTCTATTTGCACATTCAATTTTCAGTTTAAAAGCAGGTGCTTAACTGACAATCTTTTCTGACTTTCCAGGTTCAAGTGTCCTGTCTGAGTATCAACATGGGAATTCTAAAGCCAAAGCTGACCAGCTGAGATTTGTATGAAATCATTCTTAGCTGTAAGTTACAGAAGAACAGTGTCCACCTGTTCCCAAGTTTTCAGCATGCTTTCCAAGAAGTTCTGCTAATTCAAATAATTCAGAATAAAATTCCATCAAATTTGACTTTCATGAAGTACGTATTGGATATTTGCATTTATGCAAGGCTCTGTTTTAAGGGAAGCAGACAGGCTCGCAATCTTGAATGTAGTCTGGCCTTACAAAAACTGCAAGGTAGGCAAGTATCATTATCTCTGTTTTGCAAACATAATCAAAACTTTTGTGAACTGAACCAGAGAAATACCATACAACGTATCTTCCTTGTTTATGAGGCCAAAGCAGTAGGGATGTACAGTCACTTGGCATCTTGGTAAGGTTCCACTGATTTCCTTTCACAATGGCACTGCTAAAGCTCCGCTCACTGGAGCATTTTACAAATGAAGGAATAAGGTACGTTGAACTTAAGTGTATACCAATTACAGATGCAGAGCTTGAGAAAGACAGTGCTTGTTTTTTGTAATGCACTTAGCATTTTTTATACTGCATCATCTATTTTATAGCCGTGCTCCTAGTGTTAATATGCTGCTGCTGGGAGTGTTCAGCACTCCTACTAATCACATTCCAGAGTTTCAAACTGGATATGAAAAGAAAATTACTTAAAGCTTGCCTTATACTGTAGAACAGCCAGGGGAAAGGGTTAGTTGGAGGTCAGGAGAATGCAAGGAGCCTTGGCAGAGGGCTTTTCATGGCTATGTATTTCTCCTGGAAGCAGTGGCTTCGGGCTCACCTTGGCCAAAGAGCCTGCAGTAAGCACGGGACCTGCACCTTCTGACTGAGAGCTGCAGCAAAGGCGGGGCGTTACAGCCTCGTAGAGTAGCAACACTGGATTGGTTGTGTGGGTTTGTGCAGATGAAAGAATGGGCTGAAAGTCTTCCCTTGGGTGATGGGTGTATGGCAGAAGGTGATAGGTCTGTAATGCTAGATGTTACACTGGGAAAGATAGAGAAGGAAGGAGAATTGGAGTACTCATTCAGGATTCACTCACCTGTGGAGCTATTGTATGCCTTTAATGGAATGCATATGTGCATTAGGCCCCACGCTTTCAGCATGCACAACAAGTTTGATGATTTCAAAGTACGGCTACACGGGCCTTATGAAGCCTCCTAAGACCTATAAACCCCCAGCAACCTGGCTAGGGGTTTCAACACATAGCATCATTTGGAGATCAAGTACCTTAAAACTCCAGAAAATGTTAATGAAATAAAATATCCCATTCCAATGGTGCAACTGTCACTAGGAACAAGGGTTTTGCGTGTTCTTGTATGCAGCTCAGGAAGTGAGGAAAGACTACAACTACCCACATCCATTCACGAGTCCCAAAACAGAACCCGTCGGCTAAATCTTTCATTCCCCCTTGTCCCTCCCTTTCCTTCACCTGTAATCCCCTCAAAACAATGGGCACAAAGTCAAGCATCCTACTTTTCAGCAAATTAAAACGAAAAGTGAGGGATAACTGCATAGGAGAGTTGATGTCTCTTTGTGCACGGTACGTGCACTTGAGTTTGAAGTGAATACACCACAAACACAAAGGAGTAAGCTTTGGAAACCACCTGAGGGTAACTGGCTGTGAACCTCTGTAATGCATTATTATGTGCTTCAGGTACTTTTCACCCTTGGCAGGTTTATTGCTACCTAGAATTTTCCCATTCCAGAAAAGAGCTCCTTCGCCTTGTCATGTTATGTTACAGTTTGCCTTACACACAGCCTATGGCAACGCCTCAACCCACATTATTTTTATAAAGTAGGAATTACTTTAAAGAAATGCAGAAGCAGAGTAACATCACAAATGGTAAGAAGGATATGAAGTTGCCCTTCCTTTCCTTCTGCCCAAATCAGGCAATAAATAAAGAACAGTGGAAGTTCAGTCCTGTATTTTTCAAATGCAGATCAAAACAAGCTCTGATTTACTAGAGTTTCTCTGGTAGTTACAACACAACTTCCTCCTCCATCCTAACAAGAGGAGCAGAAGAGCCTCTGACACACTGCTTTTAGAAAGCCACCCCAAGGGAGTTACAATTGCTGGTAAATAAACACATTCTCAGACAACACTGTCCTTTAAAATAAATATTGAAAAGGAGAGGAAAAAAAAGGGGCGAGGGGGGGTAAGAAAATAGCAGAACTTATATAAGCAAAAATAAATCAATGTCTCTCAGCCAAGCTGAAGACAAGACCAACCTGGTATTAAAGAAAGATTTCCAAAACTGTACCTTTAATGCTTAAAATTTTAAAGTAGAATCAATATCCTATTGCCAATAGAACATTTTCTATTTCTCAGATCTGAAAAAACTTCCTTTCAAAAATATTTTGCAATAGTAAGATAACAAGTCTTGTTCATTAAATACAGTCACCCTCTCACACAGATTCTTTGTAAAATGGGAAGAAAATCTTACATGTACAAACTGAAAACATGGATAAAATGTGTTCTTAGCTTTGCTTTTCTTAATAGTTTTGCCTCAACCTTAAGATCCTTCTGAGCTGAGTGATCTCTTACTTAAAGCACAGTAAATTCTACCACAGCAATGACAGCTAGAGGACAGTGTCCTTATTGCAAAGACTATATGTCAGTATTTTCGGGTCTAGTTACAAAGTGCTTGGGAACACTGCATTTACACCTAATTCATCTCCTAACAGAAATCTTTCTCTAAAAAATACAAAACTACAAATATTTTTCACAAAACACTGATTCTAGGTACCCAACTGAAGATGATGAGAAGAGGTTAATGTTCAGAAATTACATGTTACCTAAAAGAAAACTTAGAGGGGAAAAATGTTTTTTAAAAAAAAAAAAATCAAACTTCCCAATTTTAATAGGTTACATTCATCAAAATTGAAACATCAAATTACAGTCTTAGTCAAAAGATAGTGACTTGCTCATTTTTTCCCCCTCTGTCTACATATGTGTAGGTATTGTTGTACTCACTATAACAACCAGTTATGGATCAATAACTATGTGGCCTCTGAGCCAAGAGGAAATCCATTCATCCATTTTACTCTTTTCTTTTACAAAGGTGATTCAATCACACAGTAGTACTGCATCCCAAAAAATACTGAAAGCACTTTATTACTGAAGTTAAAGCTCTGTGGTTTCATTTTCAAGGTAAAGCTTGGTAACTGTTTAACAACTCTGTCACCAGTAGATTTAACTCTTCAGACTGCCTCAAATTTAAACAAAATAATCATTGCTATTTACCATTCCACTAAATAGTGTGAAGTAAAAAAACAACCACCAAACCCTCTGCTGTGTCTGTGTAATTCATACGCTCCCCTAAGCTTCTTTCACTGATTTTAACAAAGGTCTTAAGGCTTGTCTTAGAGAAAATAAACTGTGATATTTTTAAGAATATGGTAATTGATACCTTCATCCTGGATGAAGCCTGGAAATTTTCAGGCTTCAAAGGGCACTGGAAGTCAGCTCCAACAACAGCATCCTTTTCTTTCTCCCCTCATGCCACAGCCAAAGCAAATCACTCTTGATTGAAGGAAGGTTTAAATGTTGTATAATGCAAAAAGATGAATAGAAGTGGAACATGGCAGGAAGCTTCTCTGCTGCTTTTTCCAAGAGAAAGGCAACAGAGTCTAGATACTGACATTGACCTATTGCAAACATTTATGAAAACCTTTGATTTCTAAAGATACATACCCCTATAATACTCAAGCCTTTCAGGTACTCCTGGCGAGGTTGGGCTTGTGGTACACAGCCTGCTAGAACAACTTTCTTCTTCCCTTCTTGGGCTTTCCTAAAGAAGGACAAACAGTGTGTCAATATTTTTTTTAAATTATCATTTTCAACTTCAACATAGTCATAATTATGTATGTGACAACAGAATGCAACCACAATGAAAACCTCGCCAAATCAGAAGCAACTTGTACATGTTTGAGCCTCAGAAACCAAACATACCAACACATCAAAAGAACCCCATATGAAGCTACAGCACACCTGGTTCAGTTTGAGGAGTATCTACAGAGACCATGACCATTGCATATCTTGGACAAAAACACAACCTTGAAAGCCCTAATCAAGTTCACTTAACTTTTATTTGCCAAAGTGGTAGAAGAGAAACTGGCCAAGAAAGATGGGACAGGGTAATTAACCTCGATTCAAGAAGTTACACAGAATGCAAGGGACAGAGGGACAGCCTATGAAGGCAGGAACCCCTAGCTCAGAACAGACACATTTATGTAGTACCAGTCAGAACTGACCCGTTACATCAATCTTCTGATGTTTATTTAAAACATTTAATTACTTTGAAATGTGCAGTTACTTTAAAATGTTTAAGTATTTAAGCATATTGAGCACTTTCAAGCTTTAAGTACTTGCCTCTGGCAGAAAAACATTTGTCTGGATATTACCTTACGTATTTCCTTAGTTTAATGCTACCTTAGCATCAAGCAGGAAATCAAAACACTAAGATTAAATGGTTAACACTGTTCATTTAATTAGTAACATTTTTACTCACTTTGAATTCAGCAGTGAGTATCAAGCCAGCACTGAGTCTCGAAACTAATGGAAGGCCTGCACGGAACTAGCGGCTGCACACAGAACAGTGAGATGCAGAAACAGCTAATGTTCATTAAACTTTGAAGATCATCCATTAGCACATTAACGCAACACAACAACTACATTACAATGTGCAAAACATGAAACAAGAAAAGTGCTGAATAATTTTAGCAAATTTGCTAGGTCTACCATATTAGGGGTTGCTCTAAGAATGATCTTTCACAGTTGCACGTTGTATCACGACCTCCTGGCAGGCTTCTGTCAAACTGGAACCTGGAGTCTTTTCTCCAGCAATGTATGAATTCATGAAGTGTTTACTGCTATGTTGGAATAGGCTAGGACACATCACAACACTTTTCAAAAAAAATATCCAAAATACACGGGTACTTAGACTATTTTATACTCTTCACCTTGCTTGAGCTGTCTTCAAGATGAATGCACTAAAGAAAGTGATGTTCAACAAGAACATGGATGCTTCAAGACTATCTGTCGATCTCCAGCAAAGGCAATTTTAACCAAAAAAACCCCAAATCAACCCAGAGTGGTACCACAGACATTTTCCCTGCTCACAATTTTCACTTCACACTTGTAATATGGACAAATCTATTTACTATTTACAGCTCAAATGAAAGCTCATAATAACACACAAATTGTAATAATAAAGGAAATCACAGGCCATTTTGCCAAATGCTTTGTGTTGGCTGCTGCACTAAAATGAGGTATTTTAAAGGAAAGAAATAAATATCCTATACAAACACAAGTGAGAAATAACAGGAAAACAGATTATGACTGTTACTTCATATCCAACATAAACACAGCAAATGCCTATAAAATATTTGATTTTGTTTTAGTGGGACTTTCAGGAAATGTTCAGACTTTCATCATACGGAGCCTTGTTGGTCCTCTACTTGCACACTAAGTGTATAATATAAATGCAAATATTTTCATCTCTTCCTTGATAATATTTCTGTGGGTAAGGAATTATAATGAAATGCTAATTTAGTATATTTCTTAGGCACAGAACATAGCGACATATCTCCAAAACCTGCAATCTCTCCTTTTCTTTCAGTAGTAAATATTTGAGGGTTTTGCAAAACTTCAATGGCAGTTACCTACGACATATCCAAGGAAAAAAAAGAAAATAAAAATCATACTGCATGCATTACCTAAAAATGTCACATAGCACCATGTGACACTCCACTAACTCAAAGGACAAAAATCACTACTTATATAGTCTAACAGATTCAACCTAATGCCTGGAGGCAAGACAATAAGCCCTGTCTCCAGCAAACAAAGCACACATCCCTAGGCAACTTGGCATCTGGTATAATCTGCTGCAAGCAACAGCCCTCTCCATCTACTTGAAAACCTGTGAGCACTACAGAAGAAAAAGCTTTTATTCACGTCTCTTTATCCAAGAAAAAAAAAATAAACAAAGTTTCCCTTGACACATTAAATGGCATTTTAATGTTATTTCACAGCTTTAACATTTTGCCATATCTTCTGGGACTGTAACTAGAGCTAGGGGGGAAAAAGTTAAAATATTCTTCATAATAAGCACTGCCTTCATTTAACTTTTTTAAAGTTGTACAGGTCTCTATAGAATAAAGAATTTTGTACACTGAGAATTTTTTTATTTAAAATGCAATTAAGTGGAAATGCCAGAACTAAATTTTCAATCATAGCCAATTTTCATTACCTTCATAATACGCCACACAATACATAAAACCCACCATAAATGAAAAGCCATTGTAAGGAAATTATGAAAATTTTTTTGCCTCATTTTCAAGAAACCACTTCTCAAAATATGCATTCCAGTGCTATATTGTCACCTCCTTTTAATATTGTTTAATGAGCCCTACTCATATTAACAAAAGCCTGCAAAAATTATTCTTCAGAAATCTAGTTAGCACGAGAACTGTATTAGAAGAGCCTTTATTCTTCAAAAACATGAATAGTAAGGAGAATAATACCTCATGGAATCTAGTAGGTGGCATGAATAAATATATCTTCTCTTTTAGAACTCTTTATATTTTTAAGTTACATGAACCTTACCTTGAACTTTCGATTTAATTGACTCATGAAACATCTTCTAGAAATACTCTTTTCTAAAAGCTACTTGCAAGATATACATCTGAATAGAAATTTAATTAGAGCAATTCTTTTTTTTTAAGAAAGGAATTATTCAAGCTGCTTCCTAAGTAATGGGTGGGGAACAAAAAACAAGTGGGAAACAAGAGGGGCGTGAAGTGCTGCATACAGCAGAGGACTCAGACAAGATCACAGATTTATACTGTGTTGCGGAGATACAGCCATTGCAACTATAAATGCACTATCAGATTCAATGAAATATGTTCAGTGTATTCTGCCTTTCAAAAAGCAAATTTGAGAATGTAACTGGAGAATTTCTGCCTTGCTCAAGTGCACTTTTATTTATGTTAGGAACTTTCCCAAACTGGAATATTTTTCTTACAACTTTATGCAACTTGTTGCATAGTTCCTCTAATTTTTTTTTTTTAAGCTCCAAGAAGATTTAGTCAGTAATACAACAAAGACAAAGAAACACCTTCCACCCTCTGAAAAAGCTCCCCATAAGCATTTGCTACATCAACACTGTGTGTATAGCAACACTGCTGGATACCATGGCAGCCAGTGCAGGAAGCTGCTCCACTTTTACATGACTCACACAGCTACTCGGGTGGAACCACCAAAAGAAAAAAGTTAGGGACATTTCCCTGAGGTTCAAATCTAAGGAAGGCAATAAAAAAGTGAAAGCAGAGAAGATGGGCCAAGTTCAACAGAAGACAGTCTGTGATATTGAAAGTAATTGCTAACTTGCTCTTTGCTAGAGATGAGAGGAGCCAGACCACCACTGTTTGCCTGCTCATTTCCCTTTCCATAAGCAGAGCTGCCCACTGGATTGTTGTAAGCCGTGAACTCTTAAGTAACTCACAGCTTTCAGGGAGCCCCCACTACTCTCCACCAAGGGATCCCAGCTGCACAGGAAGGCTTAACAGGCCTCTGAAATAAAAAGAAGTCTGGTCTGCAGGGAGGAAAGCTGATAAACTACAGATTTGTCAGCATGAAACACGCAATTTGTAAAGTGCTGCTCTAGTACCAGATATGTGAAACCAATTATGCCTGCAAACCCCACATTTTTTCCTCCAAAACCCACTGTTGGTGGAACTAAATAATGAAGAAGTGTATAAACAATGAGCAGAAGGTTGCCTGCAGCAGGACTTAAAGTCAAATTCAAGTAAGAGAAGCAAGAGCAGAATTTTCAACAAAAGCAAGAAATTAAGGGGGGAAGTGCTTTACAGTGAGCTTCTTCAGCTTTGTATCCATAGCACTTGGGAAATGTTCATAAAATATGAACTATTTCTAATGCTAAAGGACAACAGGAAGTAACTTTGTTATCTGAAATGAAAAACTAATAATTTCAACCTGAATCCTACTAGGCAGATTACAACTGACCATCCATGAGCTATTCCCACCAAATGCAGCACTCACTTCCCCATTGTTGTACCTGCACAAACCTGGCAATTTCCCCAGTATACAGTAAGAGGTGTATACTTAAAGTGAATTTTGTGGTGCATCACTGTGGTCTATTCATACCATTGTCATGGCCTCCTATTACACAAAATCCACAAGAGTCCTTATCAAGTGTTTTAGAAAGGTGTGAAGCCATAAACAAAGGGGAGCTTTGTGTCTAGAAGTGCCCAAAGAAATGTCAGGATACATGAAAAAGTTCTGCTACAGCAGCTCTAGCTAAATACAGTATTAGCTGCGTGTATGATGGATCAGGCTGCCAATGGTTATAAAAAGTAAAGTTCAGGAGATACTACTTCCTCATCTGTAGAAATGGTGTTGTGATGTCTCTGGGGAAAAAGAAATGCTATTTGGCTGAAGATGTAAATATGTGAAAGATCTTCCGACTCTCTCATCTGCTGAATTAATCAGCAGAAAGTCACAAGTTTTAAAGAGAACGCAACATCCACAGAATGAAAAGATGGTGCCTCTATAGCATTTGGAATACATTCGTGAAAATCCATAAAATCACACAGCTAGTTTCTGTTTGAAAAATTACAAATGGTAAGTTGAACCGTGGCTTTACAAGCTTCGAGCCAACGCAATGTCTCATTAGTACCCAAAGGCTCACTTCCCATCCTCTCTGTCTGCTGTTGTTGCTCTTACCTTTCTCCAACTTCAACGCCCCCTCTTTCTCACTTCTGGCCATCTGGTATCACTCCTCCTCTGCTCCAAGCTCTGCAGCTCACTGGGCCCTTCCACAGCCCCATTTAACTCACTGATATAGGAGAAATTTATTGAGCCAAGATTAGGGAGTTTTAATCATTTTGTTCCATTAAGTTAGCTCATGGGAGAAGGGATGTAGCAGAGCCAAAACAGAGGGCAAACGAAAGCATTGAGAAGGAAATAGAAGAGAAGGATACGGGAACTCCTTGTTTTATCTCTGGTGAGCTTAACAAGTCTCATGAAACCTTTGAGGTCGCAATGTGCTGAGCAGAGTGGGTGAGTAAGAAGCAAAAAAGGATATAAGAAACTCATATATGTTCTGCTTTCAAAGTTAGGGGCAGCCCTATAGACAAAGGCTTGTGGAAAACCTGAGGAAAGCTCATCAACACTATTACTTAGAGCAGAACCACTTGAGAGTCTGTTTAGGCGTGTCAGCTTCCTTGTGGACTTCCACAGCCCCCAAAGAATTACTGTAATTTATCTGTGAGGCACGTGAAGATGCAAAGTTCATTTGAGGATGCTGATGCTGATTATTGGAGTTTACTGAACTGCTCTTAGAGGACCAGTCTCTAGCGAAGCTGCCGTCTCGCTGCCAAGCTGCAACTGCCAAACTTGTCAAACAGCATTTCCTTTGGCAAAAACCATCAGGTAACATGAAAATATACCGGGGCAAAAATAAGTTTCATGTCCTCCTCCTGACAAAAGCGAGCATGTCTTCTCTGAAAATCCTTCAAAAAGATAAAAATGCTTGCTCTATCAAACTCCAAACTGAGGTTGTAAAGACATGCTCCAAGCAAAAATTAATAAATAAAAGCATAAAAATATCCTTCTCTAAGAGAGTTTTTTATAGCAGGTGGAATGTCAGCTCTGAGAATAACCCCAAGACTCACATGCTACATAACAAATTACTCCCCAAGTTTCTGAGATGAATGCAAACTTGTTTTCACCCAGCTACCTGGCATGCAAGTGAAGTGACTGCAGCTTTGTCTGCAGAAGGCAATCTGGATTGAAACTCTAGACCCAGTCAAATTGGTGCCTGAGTTTTACTCAAATTTTCTGTAAATGCAACTTTATAGGCAGCAATTAAAGATGCAACAGCTATTCCTGGGCAGTCATTACTCACACAAATATAGCACGTTAGTGGTAGTGATGGTCTTTTCTTCTAGCAAAGGCTTTCAAATTAATAGTTCAAAGATTTATCAAACTGAAAAATTAGACCAGAATGTATTCAGGAAAAGGATGGAATGAAGAAATAAATCCTCAATCTCACCTTGGCCCTGGCTAGTAATTTTTGTAGCCCCAAGCAAGCCTGACTTGATCAACATGAGAGGGAAACTTCCAGGATGTCTTTTGGTCAGGCTAGGCAAAAATGGTTACATGCCAGTTCCTGTCCCTCCAGATGATTAAGAAAACAGGTTTTAAAAAATCAATATACCATAACTTTAAAGTAAATCTGCAAAACCCATAATTAGAATTTATCAGCCTTACAACTGTTCTTAAAAGGAAAGTGTAATTAATGACAATCTGCTCCTTAAAAAATTTCATCTTGGCTGCTGGCAGACAGATTTTTACTTGCTGGCTAAAAAGTATATATATTTTAAATTTTTAATTTTTTTTCTCATAACTGCGAAGTTGTTGGTTTGGGGTTTTTTTTCTTTTTCTGTTTATTGAGAAGATTGAGGGACTTTGTCATGCAACAGAAAACTCTAGAAATAGCATTTGTCCACCCAAGACGGTTGAGCAGACTGGGGCCTGGCAATCTGCTCAGGGGGTGCCAAGACACCCACTCACCTGTTCAAACCTCCCCCAGCTCTTGTCAAGTGAACAGCACAGTCTGCCAGGACTTGTTAGACACTGACAAACCTTCACTGCCTAACACAGGTGACACTCATGCTTTCTAGAAGGTATTCGCTACAACGTTGAGAGAAAATTTCTTTCTTGCAGTATTTTGCAAGTATTTAGGCTCCCACCATTCTTCAGATAAAACGGTCAGGTGTTTACCTTTGCTGCACTACAAATCTGGGGTTCATGAGGTTCGGTTTCAAGCCCATTGTTGGTAGGATACACTACTATGCTCCTCAGCTCCTTTTCTTCCTCTCTCCTTTCAGTGCTCATCTTCAGCTCTCTGCTGACAGCATGAGTATCCTCATTTTCTCTATGGCACAGAGAACCAGATACATTGAAGTTCTGCCCATTCAGACCTGCAAAAGCAGAGGCTGCTGGAAGCCAAACCACCAGGGAACTGCTGCAGGTGGCAAAAATGGGAATTGACTTTTAAAAAAAATTGCCGTTTCTGAATATCCTTGAATCTTTATGTCCTTTAGCACATAGATGACAAGTTGCAGTAGGGTTGTAAATATATTTCACCATCTTTCTACATCTCTAGTTTCATGCTAGCCTTTCTTCAGCAAGAATCTAAGAAGTGACAATGGTGAGAGAGTTTTCAGAAGCAGAAATAGCTCCAAAGCTCTAGCAGCAATTTTGTCCCTTCTCTTTGCCTTCTGACACTACTTTCCTCTTTTAAGCGCAAGCATTTTCACTTCTTTCGACTACTTCAAAAAAGCAAGACTTCATGCTCCCCCTTCAAATGGGAAAACTTAATCCTGTTCTGAATTTATTTTTGCATATCTAGATGAACTGTTTAAAGGTACACTTGTCTCAAACACAGTGAAAGGAAATCTCATATAAATTCACTTGGAAAGTGACACTAAACTTCTGACATTAAAGAAATGGAAGTTAAAATCATAACAGTGAACTTTTATATCAACCACACAGCTCTTATGCTATTCCTCTGTTCTTTCAACATATATTCCTGTAGGAATGACAATATTCTAACATACTATTTATAGCATATCTCTCCTTTATATTTAGTTAACTGACAATTTATTCTACTTCATCTTACCAATCTTACCCCCCTCTTAGTTCTATTCATCTCTTTTTTTAAAAAAAAGAAGTGCAGTTTAGGGCACAGAATAATGATTGTAATTAATGTGTGAAATACTACCCTCCATCTCAGGTTCAAAGTACAGGCAGGCTTCAAGTTACACCTATGCGTGGCCAATGGTTGTAATAGAAAACTCTGTTGATACAATGACTAAAAAATTAAATTAGTGTTGAATGAAAATTAAGTAATCCATTCCCCCCTGCCCCCCAGAGGTATTAGGAGGGGGCTTCTCAATAACAAGCTACCTACAAAATTTTAGAAGGATTTGTTCTAGAAGCTGTTATGAGTACTTCTCCAGTCTTTTTTGCTAAGTATAACACACAGGAATCTTTTTCCATAGGGTAAGGATGGTGAAAATCCAGAAAAAGAAAGCAGAATTTACATGGACTAAACACACAGAGCAGTACATGACACCAACAGTGTTGTTTTACCAAGTCATCAGAACAAAACCCCTGCACGATTCTATGGTGTGTCTTGCATGGAACATTCTGATAAAAAAATCGAGGATAACAAAGGAACTAACAGTCAACTCATTTTTTTTCTTGGACTCCTCCAGGGCAGCTAAGGAAGAAAACCACAGACCTGAAAGGCAGCCAAAATTCTGAACATCCAGGCTTTTTTTTTTGCTCAAAATCAGGTGGCTACGACTACTACATGAAAGAAACAAAAATAACTTCTTGAGAGCCACTAAATATAGTCTTCATCTTATGTGCACAGAAGACTGTCAGAAGTTATCCAACAAAGAAAAGGAAACAAAATTCAATGAAGTAATTTTTCAGAATAGTAAGCTGCATGTTATTTTTCCCTTATGGAAATGCTATGCAAGCAGCCACACTGTGCCTAGTTTTTGACAAGAATTATGAAATAATAAGGACTGTAACATAGTGTGATAGAAAAAAAAAAAGCAACAAAGAACAGCACAGAAAATTTAAAAAAAAAAAATATTTCACTCCTCAACACTGGAACCTTCATTCTGTCCAAATTGCACTGTATCACATTTTTATTAACCTTTGGGTTTTTGTTTGCTTTAAATGCCTCCAATAAAGCCCAGCAAGCTCTTCCTAATCAAAATAGATAAGAACTGATCACAGGACTTGAACAGCAACAGAAATTATCCACTAGCCTCCTACATGCCAGACTCATGACAGCCTGACCATTTTAGCAGCTCTCCAATGGACTTGCTCCAGCCTTCTTATATCCCTCAAGTGCCTCTGCTACACTGAAAATACAGTAATCCAGGTCAAGCCCCACCAAGTAAAGAGTAATAATAAAGAGCAACCTCAATATCCTGTTCATGCTTTACTTACTCACAACTGAAAGTGACTCATGAGAGTTGGCTCATGTTTCTCGGTCTTCACCATATACCCCACATTCTTTGCAACAGGCCACTTAGCCATCAGCCCTATCTCAGTAAATTATGAAGCTGTGTCAACTAACTCTTCATTGATGTCTTTAATTTCTCATTGTTTCACACCACACCTGAAAGAGCGGTAAAGATCCAAGCAATTCTCCACGGACTACATTTTGACATACAGTTTATTTGTATGGTTTCTGTATTGCTAGAATATCTTAGTGGTTTCTATGCTCTCACAGATTCATCACAGTCCCTGAAAGCAAGAGACTCCTACAATGCTTTAACATTATGCTTTAGAAGGGCTTTGCACCACACACTATGATACAAATGGAAGAGCTATTACTACTTTATTTCCTTCAGAGACTGAAGCTTTGAGTCTGTGGTTATATATACAGATTCAAAAGTGTAATCCTCTCCTGAAAAAAATTATTTTGTCTTTTTCTATTCAAGCGTTTTTAAGTACAGTATCAAGGGTGACTTGAATGACGACTGCACTTCACTTTTACTTGTACTGCTGGAAAAATTCTCCACTCAGTTGTTGTCACTGATGCTTAAGCAGGGGGAGAAGATGCTGTTAGGAAGGTGGAAGCTCAAAAGTGCATCAAGCAGTGTAAGATGGCTTTAGTGCACTCCCACTGTGAGGTGGGACTGATCAGAGTAGCTACATCTGCTCCTTGCTTACAATTTATGCAGCACGCTTCCTTCCATTCTGATTTAGGCTTTCTGATGTCTGCGGTTGGGAAAACATTTCCTGGGTGGCTGCTAAGAGGAAGAAGAGAAAAAGCAAGTCCTAGAAGTAGCTCTGAGAAATTACCAGTTTAGACATCTAAATCTAGTTCAAAATGTATTAGAGAGCTAAAAATTGTAACTTCTGTCAGAGCTGAAGGGGTAATTTCTCTAAGCATATTAGCTTGCCTAAGAACGTTTCCTAAAATAACCAAGATATCATTCTAGTAGTTTTCACAATAGATGATCTTCTAGAAGTTTAATATACTGCCAGGCATTTTAAAGGGATAATAATGAATGTATGGGTTCATGAAAGTTTTAGGTCACATGCACATCTGAAAGGTCAGAACAAATTAAAGGATTCTAGCAACAAAATCTTAATTTCTAACAGACAGCGATCCAATGTGGATTGAATATAGCACCAAGCCTGACACAGTTCAGGAGCATTTGAACAGTACTCTTGGGCACATGGTGTGATTCTTGGGGATGGTCCTGTGCAGGGCTGGGAGTTGGATTTGATGATCCTCACAGGTCCCTTCCAACTCAGCATAATCTGTGTCATTCTCTGTGTGTGAGTGAACATAAATATATGCATGTGACAACAGCTACTTCACTCCCAAAGCTCCATTTCCTTTTTTCCCTCTCCAAATTTTCCATAAAAATTAATTCAATCAGATTCATACCACCATCTTTACAGTGCCCCTTTACCTGTACATAGATGGAATATTCTCTTTTTGAAGAATAAGCAGGCTCTAACACTGCACAGCACTAAGTATGCAGTATATAACCAGCAGCAGTAACTATCTGAGCACAGTAAACCACACATAACACTTCACCGGGATTTCACAGCTTTATCACCCATCCCAGTGATCAGGAAGGTCAGGACAAAGGCCTCAGTGCAGTATGTTATTGATCTCTTTAGAGATAATAATTGATCAGAAGAGTAATGAATAATTTTTAAAGGTTACTTTCCAAGTCCTAGGCAAAATGAGCTAGGTGCTTTACAGATAAAGTTTCTGTAACCATCTCTAACCTTTTTCTCAGTCTTGTTTCTGATGGATGATGACCCACAGGTGACTACAGGAAATGGACGCAGACTCCAGCTGCATGTTTGTGGGGCTCCCAAACTTTCCTTGTGCAATGGATTCCTGTTCGTATTCAAGCTCTAATGAAAAAGGTCCTCCACATTAAAGCTCCTTCCCTGGACTTCAGACACATAGTAAATTCATACCAAAGTTACAACATTCAAGTTTCTCTCTAACATATAAAGAGTTCAAAACAATGACTATATCAACCTTTAAATACCTCTAAGAAATATGAATTGCTTAAACAGCATTTCCTATGCAACCACTTCATATTTTTAATCCATTTCTATTTTTAATACAACATGCATCTCTGCAGACTTCAAGACACCTCACACCAGGAAACTATACTAAATAATGCAAGGCTCTGCATCAAGGTCACTTAGCTCAAAATTCTACTGAATCTCACTGGAAATTGTCATCCTGTTATGAAACTTCAGTAAAGAAATCCCTCTGCTCCCACCAGCAATTTCAAAGAAATTCTGTTCTATGGCTCCCAAACACTGCAGAATTTGAGAGGGTGGGAGGAAGCACCAACTGCACAACTTATGCTTTTGAAATTTGCTCTGAAAGATTTCTGATGTCTTTCTTCCAAATTTTTCTAGCAACTCAAGTACGTTTTTCAGACCCTGATTGCACTAAGCGTATAATATCTTTGAAATACTACTTCATTAATAAACATCATGATTTTTTTTCCTACCATACCCTATATACAAAGATTCAAAGTATTAAATAGGCAATTGAGCCTTTTTTTCTGAATAGTCTGCACACAGGAAGATCTTTGCCTGTCAGCAAGCAGAAGTTTGTCTTTAAAACAGGTGCCAGAGGAAGCCAGAACTTTTCTTTTGAATAAAACTCAAATTAGGAAATTGAGCACTGCACTCCCTCAAACACCTTTCAAAATCTGCGCCCTGTTCATCAACTTTTCACATCTCTTGTATCAGACAACACACTCCAGGTTTCCCTAGAACTGTGGGGAGCAAAGTGTGTGTTAACCTTATTTAAGATGATATAAAACATCATATGCGTAAGATATAGGCCTACCTGTATTTAAGCAGAAGGCAGCTTAAATCTTCAGTAAGGGGTAGGACACATCAGCTTAAATGCATACTTGCACTTCAAAATATACTACAGAATTAAAGAAGTAAAAAGTTAAGTTCTGCATTGCTGTTATACTAGCAGCTGAACCAGATATTTTTAAGGTGTCTTAGATTTGACAGTATAAAACAGCAAGGAGCAAACATCTTAGGCTCCTAACTTGGTATTGATAATACCCTTTATAGAGAGCTAAGCAGTGCTGAACTGCTCACTTGTCCTTTTTTTGTTTGGTTTTGTTTTGTTCTTTTCCTCAAATTAAAGCTTTTACCCTGTTTTGTGCCCTGATCATGGGTCAAGTGAAGGCCAGATCGACTCTGATGACCTTCAGAAGACTTGAGAGCCTTCATTCCCCATGCACTCTCCTTAAAATGTTGTTACAGCCACATTCTCCCTCCCTACTCCCATGAGCATGCCAAAAATTGCTCTTACTTTCCGCCTCCATTCACAATATATATCAATTTATTTCTGCCCGTATTTGCCACTTTCTGAAAAAGCTATCAGATGTTCCGTGCAAGAGTGTCTTCCCTCTGACGGGAATTAGGCAGGCCCAGACAAGACCCTACGAGTAAAGCAAGGTTAGCTTAAAGAGACACTGTATGACTGTATTCCTCCTGCTCTGTGGAAACAGTTGTATCTAAAATAACACTGAGATGGATAAACTGTGTATCCATCCAGTTTGAAATGTCATCAGTGTTAGAAAATAACATTGTCAATAACAGAGATACCAAATTAGAAAACACAAAGACACCAAGAATTATTTGCGGCAGCAAACTTCTCCCAAACTGTGCCTCTAACAACTTCTGCTTTAAAAAGTAACCCAGGAGAAAATACAGATAAATATTTTTAAATATTCATACATTGGTTTTATCAATTTTAAAGCACAAAACCAGAGCACTTGGGGTGTTCACAATGAGTTATAACATTCAATAGGACTACTCAAGCTCTGAAAGTACATGAATAATTTGAGAGTTTGCACATAACTCTCAAAAGTTATAAATTTTAACAAGCCAACTCCTTAACTTCATGTTCTGTATTCTAAAATATGTGCACTTGACCTTGACATCAGAATGGGCAATGATACTCTCCACATTCTCAACCTACATACAGTTTAATCGGTATGTTACCAACCATTCTCACTCTTGGTATTCTACATCCTGGTATTAGAGAATCTGCAACACATTTACTTTATTTAATACTGTGCACTACAATACAAAATATTTTTATTTTTATTATGATTTTTCTTTTTGCCAAACTGGACATAATTAAAGGGATGCATAAATTGAAAGGAATAGTTCAAGATGTCAATGTTTTCCTGAAAACAGTATTTGCTGACTGTTACTACAAAAAGAAATCATATAATGCTAATTTAGAGAAATCACTGCTGAGGCTATGGTCTACAGTGAGTGTCTATCCAGCGATCATCTTCCAGAATTTATTCAATTCATAAAACAGACACTTCAATTCCTATTTGTACCACAGAAAGTGCTTGGGAGCTGTTCGAAAACCTGTCTTTTCTCTCCTGTTCTTCGCAGACTCCCTAGCTGTACATACCCTTCCTTCTATAAATGCAGCACTCCACTTGCCACATGATCATCAGCCAATATCCCAGCACAAATACCAGAGTGGCAGTTCTGTACAAGCCCAAGCAACACCGGATGCTTTTTCCATGGTTATCAACAATAGTTTTCTCTATGGACTATAATTTATGCTCTCCTATCTTTTGCTTAGCTTACAGCTCTCTCCAGGACAAAGAGAGCTTGTGAGTAAATCAACAATCTGGAGCATCTTGCCTTCCTGTTGTTATTGTTTCTTTTATTATTAACTCAATATTAGCATTGCCCTGGTCAAATGGAACTTTCTCAGCATTGTAACACTTGTTCAATTTAACATCCATCAATTATTACCACAGCCGATGGCATTTTAAAAAGGTAGTACTTACATGCTTTGTATAAATTTGTACAGGAAATACTAAAGATATATAATAAATATACATCCTTTAATGAATGCCACTTCAAAATTGGTAGGCTCTCTCTTCTTAGTTCTAATGCATATAGCCTTTCACTTATTCTTAGCACTCTTCACCATATATATTCCCTTAATAACATAGTGTCTCTGCCAAAATTCTAGGTTTTTTACCCTTCATCGTTTAACTTTTTTCCACTTTCCTGTGGATATCTAAAAAAGCTGCCTTAACATCACCCAATTAGAGCTTTATTACACATTCCACATTTTTCTTGATTACAGAATTGTGGACTAGCTAAGGAACTGTTCTCACAATCTCAGTGTAGTCTAAATTATTCCTCTCTGACAATTTTACTGGCTTCTTTATTTCTTACCAAATGACAAACACATTATTCACTGAGATAATCCCCATTGAAGATTATCAGCTTCATGAAGTCCCTAATCCTTCTCAATCTATCAGTTTGAAATCCATTTATGATGTTGTCTTCACCTGACACAGTTCAAAAATAGCTATCACCGTCTTCTAAGTAAAAAAATGTTTATGGTAAAAATATAGACATAGTTAAAGTTTTCTGAAAAACACTGTTCAGTTCAGGAACCAGATGAACACTCCAAACAGGTCAGAGGGACAAACAGTTGTGTTGGAAGGCACCTTGTAAAACTGAACTTCTATTTGTCAAGCAAATCTCACTCCAGCAGAAGTTGCCCATCTGTTGTGTATAAAAATAGCAAAACCAGTTTGTTTGCATTCCCAGTAAAAGCTAATCAGTGTGGGGGAGCAAGACACATCTTTGCTTACAAACAGGCTTCCTGGAAGAGCGATCTAGAAGTTACTATTGACAAGGACTCCTCGCAAGTGGTAGCAGGAGGGAAGGAGAGCTTCCCAGTTTTACTGAAAATCACCACTGTTAGCTATGATAACAGGGTGAAAACAGTGAAGGCCTTAGGAGATTCAGTAAAACAACCTCAAAGTAAAATTGTATGGGTTTATAATATGAATTTCAGAAATTCTCATAACATCATCACAGATCATGGTTTTATTTGGGGACAGAAGAAAACCTCTCTCTTTAGGAAGCTGAGGAAACTACTGTTTGTCCAAGGTTAAAAAAAAGAAAAGTACTCTTGGTAAATAACAAAACTAATGAAGTTACAGACTGATAGTCAAGTAGCTGTTTTCCCACTATATAACAAGTCATTTGCTTTCAAGAAAAATCTGATTTTTGCCTTAAAAATTATGTGCCTGAAAAGCTGACTGGCTACATCTTCCCAACTTCTTCCAATACACATCTAAAAAGTGCTGTTTAGAAAATATTCCAAAGGCAGTAAACGATTTGAGAAGAAATACAAACACCACTGTATGGTATCAAGCATTTTTAAGCACCACCTGCAGCAAAGGGAAGCAGCAGAGCAGCAAAGTTTCTAAATACCTGCTGTAACAAAAACCACACCACACTGAAAATTATCATGGGTAAGTAAGCCCTAATAGAAAAAGTTCATCTTTTGGTTACATCTGTTAGCCCAAACCACAGTTCTGATTAATAATTTAACATACTTGAATGGTTAACACAACATTTATTACTCCATATTCTACATAATCAACAACCTCTCCTAAAGGAGGGCAATTACCAACCATCAACTGTCTGAACATTTTAAGTTCACTCTATTCCTCTCAGAGGCCTGTGATTATTGATGCAGGATCTCAGACACCATTACTTCCACAGGATTTTGGATAGAGTGAACTTTTCTACACCAGGAGAAGTAAAAGCTACAAAGTCAGTTATACAAAATACAGAAATCTAACTCTTGCACATGTGAGCCTCTGGAAAATTTGCCCTCATTTCTAGCAAAGCAATATTTACAATAAAATTAAAGTGCTGAATAGGCTGAGGACTTGTGACAGATACCAGATGATTTTGAACTATGGTTATGAAGGCTCAACATCTGATCTTGAACTATGCCATTGGAAGACATCATTAGCAAGACAAAACCTCCCAAGCATCAAAACAACTGACATTCACTAACAAGTATTGCTCACTAAATAAGAATTAAACTGAGCTCAGAATTCTAGTGAAACATGAAACTATTATAACACTAAAGAACAATTCATGGCATATACAAAATTTTAGTTATAGAATGGTTTGGGTTGGAAGGGACCTTGAAGATTTACCTAGTTCCAAACCCCCTGTCATGTGCAGAGATACCTTTCACTAGACCAGGTTGCTCAGGGCCCCATCCAACCTGGCCTTGAACACATCCAGGAATGAGACATCCACAACTTCTCTGAGCAACTTGTTCCAGTGGCTCACCATCCTCACAGTAAAGCATTTCTTCCTAATATTTAATCTAAACCTACTCTCCATTTGAAGTCATTCCCCCTTGTCTTGTCACTACATCCCATTGTAGGTAGTCTCCATCCTCCTTGTGTAAAACATACCAAATAAAAGAAATTTTCCTTTTGCAGTATTTATTATGCGCACACATACTTTTGTGAGTGTAAACAGTGAAAAAGTGAAGGAGGAAAGTAACTTCTTCACATGAACATTATTATCCAGTTCTAAAAAAATATAGTATGCCAAGTACCTGAGTAATATACCACAAGACAAACACAGAAGGTGAATTAAGAATTTCTAGTTTGCCAGAAAGATCTTGTAAACAACCAGTAATCGATATTTTTATTATTCTGAATGCAAAATCTCAACATTTTGTGTTCTTTTTCCCTAAGACCTGGGATACATTAGGATTGTACTGGTGCAGAAACTATTTTATGTCAATTTGGTTTAGAACTGAGGTCTCTCTCAAAAGGTGAAGCTGTCTGTGGTCTCTGACTGATGGGGTCTCGGCTGAATAGTTCACCCAACTCAGGTCAGAATTCCTTGTCTTACAGCAAGGTGGATCGGTCAATTTTAAAAAGTTTGGCAGTCTACAGTAGTAATATGGAGAGGGGCAACCCCATACCTTGGCTGTGGGTGTGGACAGCTTCTGGAATGCTGCTTTCCAGCTCAGACCTGACAGTGTTTACATTTGAAACTCACCATGAACTAGGTACCCATTTATCAAACTATCGATAAAACAAGAATAAAGCTACAATGTGGAGTATAAGAGCAATTTGTAAAATCTTACATGAAAACAAAGCCACTATCCATCAGATACCTTTGATACAAGAGCTAGCCTCAGGGAGAAAATTCTGAGATCAATGTCAACTGGTAAAACAAAATAAGAGGTCATGTCAGTTTGTATTTGCATGTTTAGTATGTTGTTAAACATACTTAAGATTTATTATCGTAAGTTTATTAGACAAATTTAAGAGACCTTGAACTCCTCTCGCACTAACTGAGGGTACCTACTTTATTTGGCTTGTGTTGCTTCTCACATGATCTCCTTCCCATTAAAAAAATAGGGTCTTGGAACTGACAAACAAAAACCCTCAGTAAGCAGCTGTACAAATGAAAACTTAGTAACTCTGTACAGAAACTATGTACATCGCTATAGGCAGCACAGCTGCCAAGCACCTTCTGCAGCAGTGTATTTTATAACCTCAACATCCTAAAAAAACTGGAGGGGTGGACAAACACCAGGACCATTAAAATATTCCTCTTCCAGTGGTAATACCGTGTGTCTAGGTAATATACAATATCTTTCACTTAAATCTTCAAGTGTTCTTTTAAATACTAAATCTCCTCATACCTATCTGGTTAGTTATTATCCACTTCTTATGGTGGCATGTATCTATACAAAGACTGAAGTGGGTTGAAGGGGCAGTAAAAGAAGAATTGTTATACCTGATGTCTTTACTGTGAATCCTATAACCTAAGTCAACAGCATTGTCTCAACACATCTGATCTCCATTCCAACTCTTGAAACATTTCATCCACTTCTACACTAAAGGAAGAGTAGGGGGAAAGAAACCTCAAACTTCCATCCAAATAAGTCATTGCTCTAAATTAATCAAGGATTACTGTTAGAAAACAAAACGCATCCCTTCAGCACACAGAAACGTGCTGGCAGTTGGGTGGAAGACCATCTCAAGCATCCCATTTATACTCAAAATTATTTGTTATGCTGACTTCAACAAAGATGAGGTAACTGAGTAAAATGTAAAAGTCTACTTGATTAAATGAAAGCTTAAACTCAGAGGGGACCTCTCATTCAACCATTTTTCATCAAAACTCCATATTTAAAAAGACATGAGCATTTAAAATCACTCATTCTGGGTTGTCTTCCCTCTACTCCCAACAGAAGAGGTTGCATGAGCATTTCCAAAGAACGCTTTGAAGATCAGTTCAGATGCTTTTGCTGGAAGCTCCCCATTTCGCTCTTTCACTTCTGAATTGGTTGGCATAGCTAGAAGGCTAATCAAACTCACCCTTGCTGTCAGTGTGCCAGGTACAAGCAGCAGGTGATATAGGGATGGGTAGAGCGGCAGGGATGCAAAGAAGGATGGCCAAGACGGCAAGATATGACAGAGTAAGTATATTACAGGAGATGTTTAGTGATTTACCAATGCCTAATGAGATCTGTCATCCTGCCTTCAAGTTTCACAAGTGCTACTGGAACCCATTCCCTCCAGGCTGACAATCTGGAATGACTCAAGGCAACTCAATTACAATGCTGCACAGGCTGAGTTCCTAAATGCTCTTCCAAAAGAGCTTGAAGATGCTTTCCACCTTTAGAAAGTACCATCATAAGCTTTTAGCCTAATGCCAAAATCCAGAACAAGCAGTTGTTACACTGTTTTGGAAAAAAAAAAAAAGGCAGAAATATCACGAGTCTTGACCTGAAGTAAAATATTTGGGGAAACAACGTATTTCAACAGTAGTACACAAAATCACCTACAGACATATTAAAACACTACAGCTAAGTAATGGATTACTGCTGATTTACTACCACTGTGACATTTAGCAATGTGTAAAATAAGTGTAAAATGCAACAAGTTGTGTAACATTATTTCCTGGAGAGCAAGGCAGTCATCCTGCACACAAAACAAGGCGGTACCTCATGCATTCATTTAGACTGCTGTGTAATAGCTGCACTTAACTAAGCCCCCAAACTCGATAGGTTTCTCAGAATGCACACATGCAACTCAGAATAACAAGTGCTCTACATTTCACAGTTCAACCAGTACAAAAGACTTAACATTTTCTTAAGACTGCAGTATACAGAACTGCAATTATCACCAACAAGACTTTTAAGACCCCATCCATGTTATTTCAGACTCAGCTTGATTTTAAACATTTTCATTCAGGATGTTTGTATTTTCACTGAGTGGTTATCTGGTCTGTATCTGTCGGCAATTACTTGTCACTGGCTTAGTACTGCAAGTAACTTCAAACAAAAGAGAGTGTCCTACGAAGTTACATATCAAAGTAAGAAAAAGAACAAAATTTGTGATAAGGGACAAGTCTCATGAACTAAAGTCAACAAAGTATGACTTTTCATGTATCTAATAAGGCAGTAACATTTTATAGAAATTTTGATTGCTACATAAAAGCAGTGCTGCTAGAAGAATACTATGCCCTGCAATAATTGTAAAGAATATTTTACAGAACAATTAAATTACTATATAATTGTTTATCTCAAAGCATTATCACACTGTGAAGGTTATGAACTTCTTAAAATGCATTTTTCCTGTAACTACTGAATAAAGGGACTGCCCAGTACAGCCCAGATACTCCTATTCTAACACTGCACGTACAATAAGACAACCAAAAGCAGTGTGTACTTCATTCCTGCAATTCATTACTGTTTCCCAGAGAGCACACTGCCTAAAAGCTCAGCTCCTCTCACCTTACTTCTTACCTTCCTTCACTCCAGCTTTTTGGCTTTCTCTACCTGAAGTCTTTACCTGTGCTAAATTTTGCCACTCCAGTTCCAGAAAACAGTGAGACTCAAAGTGAAACACAAACAAGTAGAGGACATGAACAGATGCCCAGTAAGGAAAGTCTCCTGAAAGGAGAAGAGCAAGTTGTCAAAACTCACAAAAAGCACGGCCAGAATTATTTCCTTTAGACCCAATCAGCACGCAGATTTTTCTTTGATTTTAATGTAGAGAAATGCAGCATTTTTATCTGTTTGGTAACATCTCTCTGTTGTACATTTACCTTCTACCTTCTCTTCATTCCCACTCAAAAATGGACAAAATTTCTAATTATAGTAAGTTGTAGGTAAGCAATTAAAGACAAGAGAATCTAGGATCACTGTTGTATTAAGTCAACATGCCACCAGTGTATATGCAAAACCAAAACTTCCAGTGGGACCAGCTGCTGAGTGTTCTACCCAGTGACCATTTTCAAATGGATCATGTTTGTTACTTGTGTTGCTTGAAAACAAATCCATGAACAAAAAATCAGGTGAAGAGCATAATTATCCACCATCATCACCACGAAAATCTGTGCTTAAAGGGGAATTTTAAGTGCCTAAATTTGGTCTTGCAGACTTGAAAAGTTGGCCTCTAGAGAACTGTATTTCCAGAGTTTGTGGGTTATCATTAAGGAGAAGGCAGATGACAGAAAAAGAGATCTTTCAGATTACTTCTATAAAGCATGGTCTTTGTCTTGCCTTCCCAGTGGTCAGTTGAATGAGTTACTACGATAAGATCCACCAAGCAACATAGATGAGATGAAGAGAGGACATAGGTGGAACAGGAAAGAATGCATTTCTTGACCAAAAGCAATTCTGACTTCCAAAATGGAAGGGTGACCAACAGATCACAGCTCCCATGTCTAGCTATGCAGGGATGGGTCGTTTCTGGATGCATTTGCATTTACACAGAGCAGGTACAGCCAAGTCGAAACCTTAAAATCAGTTCAAAAAGAATCTCCTCTTCTTATCTGTAAGTTTGTCTGAAGCTCTAGCTAGAAGTCCTGCAAAGTGGTAGAAGTATTAGTGAGGGAAAAAAGTACAGTAATCATAATAATTAATAAAATTCTTTGCAATTTAAGTCATAGAACCACAAAATGGTTTGGGTCAGAAAGGATCTTAATGTTCCCAACCCCCCTGCCACGGGCAGGGACACCTTCCACTAGACCAGGTTTCTCAGGGCCCCATCCAACCTGGCCCTGAACACTTCTAGGGATGGGGCATCCACAGCTTCGCTGACCAACCTGTTCCAGTGCCTTATCATGCTCACAGTCAAGAATTTCTACTTAATATGTAATCTAATCCTGCTCTGTTTCAGTTTGAAGCCATTCCCCCTTGTCCTGTCGCTACATGCTCTTGTAGTCTCCCTCCATCTTTGCTGTAGGCTCCCTTCTGGGAGCTGCAATTTTCACCAGATCTACCTACACACACAGAGAATACACATAGCTAATTTTGATACAAAAATCCTTACTTTCTCTGCCCCATTTGATAATTCGGCATTAGAGAATACAGCCATACTAATGGAAGCTATGAACTTTTCATTTGGGAAGTTAAAAAATTCAAATTTGAACAGTGGGACAGATGGGGAAACTGCTAAGCTTACATAAAATTGCATATTTCAAAGGCTGTTTTTTGGCATGATAATAAAAAAAGATAAATCTGCTAGAAACCATGCCAGAGGCAAGTAGAAGTATAATCAAATCAGTGCCTGTAAAGCCCACCTTCTGAAGACTATTTGCTCTGTTCCCAAGCAAAAGATTGTAATTATCTTCTCAAATACCTACAGCAAGCTGTTAAGTGTAATGAATTTCACTGTTTGCAAAAGAGTTAACTGCATCACAGTAAGAGTTAATACATTCCCCGTTATAAATAAATAACTATCTCTTGAAACATCCCTTAAAAAGTCATAATATCTAGGAATAACCTGGTAGCCCTCTAGCTCAGTAAGACCCCTACCAAAAGGCTCTACTTTAACATCACTATGAATACATGGAAGCTTGCTTGGTAACCATACATAGCAGACAGATATTTCAGCATGTCATGATATGCTAGAGTTGACTATCCCATTGCATACTAGAATAATCTTGTTATTTAAAAAAAAATTTAAAAAGCTCAGAATGGTGCTGTTTTGCATTTTATGTATCAGCTTTCATCTGAGGATCATAAATCCTTTCTTTGTCCAAGAACCATTTTTCTAGCCTCATATTCACAAGGTGGATATCCTTCTTTATCGCAATTTTACAACCCTGAAAAGTAAAGACTGACTTGTTCAAAGTCACTCATGCAGTAAAACCAAAACCATGTTCCAAAATCCAGACCATCATCCTGTTGTCAAAATTAAGCCAGCCTCGATTGGTGCGAAACAAGAGACAGACTGGCTGCTACTTTTTCCAGTTCAGTGGACAAAGCTTTCCCTTTAAGTGTGTTACAACATCGGAGCCAGCAGAGCCAAAAAACTGCCTAACATAAAATGAACCACATTCAGACTTTCACTGCCCAAGTGTTGCACAAAACCTCCATCTCAGAAAGACGACTGGCATACGTTCAAAGTGATGAGTAAACCTATCTCCTTCACTATGCCATTTCTGATATGGTGTGAGGGACAAACAAAACCCTTTGTGCTTACAAGGGAGTGAGTTTGGGTTTGAATAACTCGGACTTCATTTTACCTACCTCACATGACTGATTTAACTTTACAAGGTCAAATCAAAGAAACCTTTTAGGAAATAAGACAGTGTCAGGGACATTCTCTTTTCCAGAAAAAATACCAAAAAGAAATGCATAAGAGACCAAATGAGGAGTTGATAATTGTCTGGCTCCAGCCAGCTGGCAAACTTGTAACCCTGAGGCCAGAAATCAGGCTGAACCCATTGGGTCTGAGATGAAGAACTCACAATCACCTGAGAAATAACTCAGGGATGCACCCAAAAAACAGACAGGCACACTCTCCTTCCCAAGTCCATGCTTGGCAACAACTCCATGGAGCTTATTCACAATGTTTACAAGCCAAAACAGTTTAGCTGAGCCCAGCCACATTTCCTGGGGTCCTCCATGTATTTTAGATAAATTGACAATGGGTGCTCAATGGCAAATTGTCCTGACAGACGACAAGCACATATCAAGCATCAACAAAAAATACATACACTGCTCCAGTGAAGACTGTGGATTTAACTGCACACAAGCATTTCCAAGATGTCAGTATCAATCCAAAGGAAGAGTTTTCAAAATTGTTTCTTTTTCCTCAAAATAATCAGCATGACATTTTTAAACTAGATTTACAGTTCAGCACTAGACAATCATGGTATGGGCCTTTTCATTATCAAATTGTTAGCAATTTCTGTGTTATCAAGTACTTGTAGCGAAGGTAAAGCACCATTTTTCATATCCACCCCAATGCACTTCAAGTGCATTTCTCCAACAAAGTAATGGTTGGTACACAGGGGGTTTTTTCAATAAGTAATTTAAGAAAATTATCGGTTTTTCTGCCAACAGAAATGTTATCTGCCCACATCTTAAAATGTTAGTATCTTACCCCTACTATGCTTCTACTGTAACCAACCATACTCATGGTTTACAAATTCAAAACAAAACTACTACCACACGAATTTTTTTCTTGTTTGAACATTTTCTCAGTTTTCTCTTGAAGAAAACCTGATGTGTTCAGGGTATGAGAAAGGAAGTTCAGCTGGTATTTATTTCCACAACAATGTTTAGCTGCCTTTTGAACTCAAGTTCCTATTGTGAAACTCCTCGTCCTTCAAAGAGCAGGGGCTGCAGAGGCCATGCTATCTGACTGGCTAGAAAAAGCAAGGTGATGTGGCTTTGAAGGGGCTACAGCAGGTACAGGAAGCAGCCCTCCAGCCATACCATCAATACACTCCACATACGCTGAACTATTTTGAGAAGACAAGTAGGATTTTGCTGCAGCTGATTGCTTCCAGTTTGCAACTCAATTCCCTTTGAAACAAGCTGAGGTCCCACTGGCTACACCACATCATGTTCCAAAAAACGGCCCTACAAACTGACTGAGTTAGCAGGTGATAAGCTGTTATGATTCAAGGTACAGTATTTCTACCAGAGAAATAGCTGTTACACTCCCAGCACTGAAGCTTCCCAAAGCTAGGAAATGGGGTTCACAGCAGGAACACAGGAAAGGGACAAAAATCAGGAACACAGGAAAGGGACAAGATCTGATCTAACTAACAAATGTGATACTTCTAAACTTCTAACTTCTAAACAAGGCAATTTATGAAATGCCTTGACATCCCATCCAAGCCTAAAACACTGTTTGTTTATATAATCCATATCCACATGAGAGCTGAAAGCTATTTAAATGCCTACTGGTTTGATGCAGACAGAACTGACTCAAGCAGTTTCCAGGATGTGTCAAATAATGTTGGAAACAAGAATACAAGAGGCCAGCATTTGTCAGTTAACAAGCTGACACAGGAATGCATTTGTGATAGTTACTCAACACATGACTGTTTAATTTGCTTTTTTGTAAGCATCTAATTTGGGTCTCTGTAAGCAAGAACTTTTAAAAAACAACAGAAAAAAAACCTACAAAAAACAAACCAAACCCCCAAAACTAGAAAAAGACCCCAAACAAACCGCAACAAAAAGCACACTACACTAGCTTTCTGCTGATATTAAAATTACAGACATCTGCCAATAATGCTCCTTTAAAAATCACAACAGGCAAGTGCAAAGAAGTTTTCAAATAGCAACAGGAATATGTATTGTACTGTCTTCCTCATGGTTTCTGACTGCACTTCCTAGGAAAAGAATATCACCCTTCATAATCAAAAATCACATTGTTTCTGTAGCCTAAAGAAACAAAGTACATGAAGACAACTAATTTAAAATTATCAGGATCTAAGTACCGGCTACAAAATACTGCCAATGTATTTCAAAACAAAAACAGTAGGTACACTAGTTGTGTTATTTATTGCATTGAAAGGATTTCAGGTGTCTATGTTTTTCCTTTAGAGCTTACTTTACAGTAAATACTTTCTCCATTCTTATATAAATTTAAACATAATACACTAAAAAAAAATCCTAATATACATGTGGCACTTTATGGTAAAGTTTTCAGCAAATTATAGACACAGATGTTTCTTGCCCTTCAACTTCATAATCAGTATCCAAACTCAAAAAGTCACCAGAATGTAATGGTAAAAAAATTACACTCCTATTAGCATTTAAATAATTCCCCCATTCATTTCCCACATTACTGGGAGCACCAAATTGTCCCTGTGAAAAAATCAAATGAGAGGAAGCTGAGGGTTACGCCAGGAGACCACAGCTGCCAAATCTAGGCTGGGGGTTTTTATCCAAATGGGTTGATGGTGAACAGTGTTATGTGCTTTCTCTGAAGGACCGATCATAAATACTGAAGTTAAAAAAACAAAATAAAACAAAACAAAAAAAAAAAAAACCAAACCCAAAGACACAAAAAAAACCTTGACTAAACAAAAAACAACAAACCTCATGTCAAGAGCTGTATCTTGCCTTAAGCTGAGCCCACTCCCAAAAGAAACCAACTACTCCAGCACCTCCCTGGTGAACTGGAATCTCCCTGGTTCCATGAGTTCATAAGCAGCAGGTGTTGGGACAGCATTGGGAATTATGTTACCTGAGAGTAGTGCAGTCCTTTTTATTTTAATGATTAGCAAAAGGAAATCAGTTTACCTATGATGAAGTTATAATTTACCTGTATATGACAGAAACATAGTGATGCATTTTGTGACCACTGAAAGAAACTTTAGCAGTTTGGGGTTCTGTTTGTATTCAAGGGGCCAGTAGCCAGGCACTCTCACAGCCTATGCCAGCCCAGTCAGTCTGCAGCTCTCCTGGATGAATCCTAACACACCCGACAAATAAAAGCACCAAAATACTGCAGCCACTTGCCAGATTGCTACAAGAACAGAAGTACAGCAGGTGGCCATCCACAACTCCAAATTAAATCATATGCTGCTCAGAACTTTATACCAATCCCTGTGTAGTGTTGTATCTGTTTAATGTTATTCTTCATCCTCGATTTTCAAAATTAAAAGAAAATGAGTTTTAGTGACACACGAACCATGGCAGGAGACAATGATCCAAATGGTCTCATTCAGCACTCAATAACAGAGAACGACTATGGCATCTTTCCCCTCTCCATTCTCCATTTTTTTCCCTTTCAATATTTATTAAGTAAACCAGTGCTTATCTGGGCTAAATCCCCAGGCTCAGTGAAACACCAGGTGGTAGACTGGGGTAGTTTTTCTAGCAACAGATGGCTCAAACATTTTATGACAAACGGACATGGGACTATTGCTTGTCAGCCCATCTTTCAGTTACTTCTTTATGTAACAGCAGCAACTCACCCGGGGAGCTCAAGCAGCTGCTCACCTGCACCAGGCCCCGCCCGGAACCAGCCAGGGCTGTGGGAGCCTCCCTGCATGCTCCCTGCCTGCTCCCTGCCTGCTCTTTCCCTGCTCCCTGCATGCTCCCTCTCTGCTCCCTGCCTGCTCCTCAGGTGACACGGCAGCGGGAGCCCACACTGGGCACTGGGAGGAAACCCAGTGCCTGACATCTCAGACAAGAAACTTGTGCAACTCTGGGCTTAGAGAAAAGCTACAAGGTGCAGCCTCTGACTCTCATGTTAAAATGTTTTATTTCTCAATTCTTTTTACTTGCTCATTGTCTTATATGCCCGCATCCAAAACAATTGTGAGCAGCTACTTTCAACCTTAAACAGGAAAGGAATTTACTGCCTTCCACACTTTGCTGTGCACCATAAAGGAAGGTTACTTAGTTCACCTGAAGTGAAGAAAAACATTCCATCATCACAATTATGCCAGTCTAAATAAACAGAAAGAGAGAACAAACCATAAAAAGTAGCACTGAATACTCCATTAATTCAATTCATTTCTCACTGGTAATTTAATTCCAATAGGTTTGTACCTGAAATGCATACTGTACTGCTCCCTCTCAAGTCATTCAAGGGGGATGGGGACAGCACAGAAGCCACCCCTTTAGGCACTACTACACTCCACATGCCCCCTTTTCCCTCCAGGATTTCTCAGACAGGAACATGGGAAAAACATCTGCCAGTCTCATGCTGGCATTATCTCAAAATCTGAAATACCATTTGCATTTATTTAGCAAAGGTTAATAGTATGCTTGTAATATTTTTAGTGATAGAACATTGCTAAACTGATGTGACAGAAGTAAGATATGCCTAAAAATAATGTCAACCCCCAGTACTGTCTGCTCTGGGATTTCATTTTCTTTCTTTCTTTCTTTCTTTCTTTCTTTATTTATTCAATAAAGGACATCACCACTTGCAGAAGTGAAAAGGCTATGAACTAAAAAGTTTACGACCTAGGAAAAAGGGCTAAAGAATAGAAAAGCAGAGGCAGAAGCCTAAAGACTTTTTACACCCCTAAAAATACATTAAGGGTTTGTTGGTGCTTTTTTCCCTAAAATAAATGTAATAAGCTGAGACTGAACAAAACTTGTGTTACATGCAGAAGCACTAAAATTACATAAAACTACATGCCATGAGAAAAAGAACATTGCTACCCATATTTTGTATTAGGTTTGATGTCTTCAGTCTGTGGCTTTCCTCTTGCAATACTATTAAATTCCATTCTGCTTACTGCAGTAGTTATCCATCTCAGTCGACGAGGCATCAGCTCAGAAGGAGAATTAAAAACGGTTGCATAATCTACTTGATATTTAATAAATAGAAGTGAATAATACATGAATACAGTTGGAATAATGAATCAGCCTACTAAACCAGATTATATTCTTCAATTCCTCACTGGTTCCAGATAAAATATTTATCGATGTTTCAATTGTTATTAAAATAATAAATTTGGACCCTAGTTTCGGTATCCAGGTCCACGCCACAGCATTTTTAACACTGCAGTATCATAAAATGAACATTATAAAATGTTTGTTAGATTAAGACACTACCACACTACTCTGATCAGATGCACAAGCCAAATCCAAATAAGACGATTCAATTCAAATAGCATTCCTCTTTCTTCAAGACAAAAAACTAAGCCCAGAGAACACCCAGTTGTTTCTTCTTGTCAAGAAATAAATATCTCCACATTGCATGAGTACATCTAGGTTATATAGTAACTTCCTGGCAAACAGAAGAAATTGTGTAAGGTAGTCTATAAAACTAGGGTTGCAATAGGAATGTGGGAACTAAATGACCATCTTTCTGCAGCCCTAACTATGCACCCTATAGAAGTCCTAGTCTAACCTCCACAACCCCCAGTCTGGGCGAGGCAAGGAGGACCTAACACCAATGAAAGGAAGATGCTCTGAGGGCACACTGCCTTCGTGAACTTTTAGGGCCCACCCTTGTAATGCTGAGGTGGCAGGAGGGAGGAAACAATCATATGCTCATGCCTTCCAGTAATAACTAGCTCATCCCAACTTCACTGCTTTCACAAACTTGATGAAAACCAGAAAGGTACCGCCTCTGTGAAGCCAAGAGTAACACTCAGCTGCAATGTATTTACACACTGGCCAGGGCTAGCATACAACATTTATCAAACTTTATCTGCAACGGGCCAACAATGCAGTTCTTGCTCTTCTTAAGCCATAGCAAGGGTCATTCTTCCCCAGGGCCACTAGTCAAAGTATTGAAAGCAAGACAAAATTCCAGTGGAAATAGCATATGCGCTAGTGTTTATTCCACATAGGTTTTTTCAGTCCTATATTGAGGTGGGGTGGTTTTGCAGTTCATTAGCTAGCTAGTCTCCCTGGCCAAAAAAATCAGCCCTTTTGCTCCCAGTGACCAGTCAGCCTATCTATTATATGGTATTTAATGTGGTGTTACACATGCTACACTACAGTGTAGTTTTCCAAGGAAAACAAATACTTTGAGTAGTGAAGGATTCAGATTGCAGCAAACGGAGTAAGCAAACATTGTGTTTGCACACCTGTGCAGCTTCAGCCCAACGTTGCCTTTTATCACCTGCAGCTGTAAGGCCAGACAGGCACTAGTTTGAAAAAAAAAAAGGAGGACACTTGCAGACAAGACACAGGGCTTAAAACTGCTTGTCTAAATTGTAGTTTGAGGTGTATGCAAATATCCTTCTTTGATACTAAAGAGTCATTTTTAACTGTACACTGCAGATATACCTTAGGAAGTGGTACAAAGGCCCAGAGACACTATACCAAAGCACTGTCATGTGCAAAGACATAGACAGGGAAAAAGTGAGAAATACGGTTGTACCTTTAACAGTATTAGTCCAGACAGGAAAAACGCAAGAGCTTGTCTTAAATGCTCTCTACTCTTGTCAAGTAACTGGTATCCCTGCACCTCTCAGGGAGGCATCTGTGTAGCTAATTATGTACCTGCTCACTCCAAAGCGGGTCTGGGGCACAGCTGCAGGCTCATGATGCTTACAAGGAAAGGGAGGTGGGAGCCCAGCTTTTAGTTTTGAGCCTCAGGTCAAGTCAATTACAGGATTTTTAAATCATTAAGTGCATGTCAGATCAGATAGGGCACCTGTCTTTGCAGGCTGAATACACAACTACACTCCAACTTTTTTCTCTTTGAGCCATATTTTAAGTAGCAAAAAAGGGGAAAGGAACAGACAAAAATCTAAGCTGTTCTTGAGTAAGTCCGTACTCAGACATCAATCCTTAATAAATTATTCAACACCAATAGCTGACTATATTCCAGGCACACAGCAGCTTCCCTTGAGACAAAGACAAAAGACAAGATAGCACAGTCCTTGACTCAGAAAAGAGAAGCAAATGGCTATCATAAAATGCACCAACTTCACGGACTAAGAGGATTCATTTCTGCTAACATTTCAGAAAACAAATTTTCTAGCCACAGAGGCAGAAACAAGCTTATAAAAAGTTAAAGTTGTATTGAATATTTTAGAATAGTTCAGGTGGAAGGGACCTGCAATGTCTAACTAGTCATCTAGTTCAACTGCCTCCTCTGGACCTACCGCTACCTCTTCCCAAAATCAGGATGGCAAGAACTTACATATGCAAGGTGCAAAAATCCTAAATGAATAAAATGAAAAATTATTCTCTGAAATTCCTGCTTTAAGGATTAAGCAATTTCATTTTAGAAACTGTACTTTTAGGAAGACAATGCCTGTAAATAGTTAACAATTATCTTGTTTACTCTTCTACATTTTTCCATCGTGACTCCTAGCCAACATTACAAGCATGGTACTCTGGCCTTACTCAATATGATGCCATTTGAAAGTGTATATGCTCCTATCTTGCTACCCTCTTAGGAAAAGGATAAAGACTGTATTTACAAGTATCTGGACTTTTGAACAAAAACAAGCAAACAGCAGTGCTCCAGACTAGCTGTGTAAGCAAACAACTAGTTTGTCACTGAGAGAATTTTTATTTGTAAGAATATTGTTTTGCAGCTCTTTTTGGCTCTGCTCTTTGACACTAATCTTGTTTTCTGAAGATGCCAGAAGAAAACACCCCCTCCCCTATTCACAGTCAGCTAAGCTCTTTCCTAAAAAAAACACTTGAAATGACATATACATACACACACTCCTGAGCTAAACTGGCGCAGTCTCCTGGCCTCAAAAACCAAGCTTCTGTTACGTGTGCCTTGCATAAGACAGGGTAATATAATGATATAGAAAGATGTCTTTGAAAACCTTCATCAACAAGAGAGCTGTATAGGACCATAGAAAAACTATGGTTAGATGGGATCTCTAGAGTCCCCTTTAACTTCCCATCTAGTTCCAACACCTGCTTAAAACTGGGCTAATTCCAGGGTTCAGAAATGAAACCAGAATTGTCCAGTTGAGCTCTGCGCATATCTGATGTGAGAGCGATCTGGCTGTGATATCTGTCACCCCACTGACTGCCAGGGTTGACTCAGCTGATGTGGCTGTTTAGGCAGGTATTCCCTTCCTGCCTCAACACTCCATGTGCGTCCCTCCCAAAGCTGCCCCCTAAGGCAAACAGGATGACCTGCCAGATAGAGGTGGCCCCATTCTATGATCTCAGGATGGAGACTCCCAAAGAAGGATACAAGCCTCTCCAGGCAACCTGTTCCTTCTACTTTATTCCCTCCTGCCATGAACATTTTTTTCTTTGTAACCAGTCAGAAATACAATAAAACCATAACTCCTGTTGTTCCGATTATTACACCAAGGCCTTGCTGCTAAGAGCACTGCTTCCAGTCCTGTCACTGGGCTCCTCTGAGAAAATTCAGGTTCCACTTTCTCTGTAGCTATGAATCAGGCAGTTGAAAACAGCAATGAGATCTTATCTCCAGGTCATTGATAACCATTTTATCTTCAGAAGTCCAGTACTGGGCAGTTTTCCAGCTGCGTTCTCCCAAATGGTAAACAAGAGTAATCCCTTTCACTAGTTTGCTGGCTACATTCTTGCTGATGCAGCCAAGACCTTGGCCTTTAACATTACAAGGGCACAGAGCTGACTCAGCCTAGTGTCCGCAAATTTAATTTTCTTTTAAAAAAAAACCAAAAACAAACAAAAACAAACACACACACCTCCCCCCCAAAAAACCCAAAACAACCACAAACATAACCTACACACATGAAGCTGCTCTCAGCCCTCATTGTTATTTGGAGGCTGTTCTAATCAAGGCACACATGTCTTCAGTGAACCTCATGAGGTTCTGCTTGCCCATTCCTCCTGCTTGCTGAGGTCCCACCTAATCACAGGCTGCTGTGCCATCAAACACTCTCCTTCCTTTGGTGTCATCCACAGACCTGGTGAGGATGAGCTTCATCCCATCATCCGCATCAATGAAAAGAGCATTGAGTAGAATGAACCCCCAAGAAGCCTCACTGATAAGTGCATTATGACCATGCATCTTCAAAGAATCACTTAGAGTGCCCAGGTTGTCACTATTAAGTAAAAAATGAGCAAACAGAACACACTTTACAGTACATAGTATATCTTTGTCTAAGCACACAGAGTTGGAAGGTCCTACACTGTTACAGGTATGAAAGATTAAGACTAGCTGACAATCATGGTAAATTCTCTGTGTGAAAAACAAGTAGCAAACAGCCAAACATGAAGTGCCCAATACCATAAATTCAAAATTAATAATCAACCAGTATTTTTTATCTGTATAACCACAAACTGTGAGTTGGTGCTGTGAAATTGCCAGTGTACAGGCCAGGCTGCCTATTACTATTATAACACAGGAACAGTGCACACAGGCCACACAGTCCTAAGACAAGGAATGAGGAGACAAAAAGCTTCACCCATATCTAACTGGAAGTATGGTCCTAGATCCAGATAAACTATTTGGCACTGAAATATTAAATCTTTGGAAAAGGGATACAATTTTGGCCCACCTTTGAGTTCTTTAACATAACAATAGTAAAAGTCAATCAAGAATAATGAGATTAGGAGTGATGGGGCTTCACACCTCACTTCATTGCATTGAGACACTGAGCAACAGCAGAAACGCAGAGTAGCACTGCAGCATCCTTGAATTGCATGAACATATTGAACACAGCCTACAGGTGAAGAAAAGACAGTAATCTGACTTAAAACAGCAAGAAACAGAGGATGTTAAGTGCCAGCAGCCACAGAGGCACGTGGCTGCACAGAACAGCAAAGAGCACAAGCTTCTGTGCTCTTCCGTAAGTGTACATCGAGCTTTCTGTATCTCTTCAACTCCCAGTTTAACATGACACACAAGATTAGCATGAAAACAAAGGCAAGCAAGCCCTTTACCTGTGGTAAAAAGACACTGGCTTTTTGTTAGAATGAAGCAAATTCAAGATCCTTCAATACAGGTTAGCAAAGGTGAAGAAATTTCTCATGTGCTTTTGTTTTTCTTTTAAAGTAAGAATAAACAATATAATTCACAGTCTTAAAAATATGACTGGACTTGGCTGTAAGCTCTGGCATACATAAGAGCAGAAAAACCTTAATGCTATTGGATAATGAATTGCAGTGGGACTGTACTAGACCAGTTTGATTTTCTACCTCTGCCACCAACTTCCTATGAGAACCTTACCAGTTCCTCTAATGCCTTCATTCTTTTAAAACAAAACTGTTTATACTTTCCTTCCTCACATAGCAGATTAATTTCATTAATATTTGTTAGATGCTCATTATACAAAATGCAATTAAGTACATAAGTACAGTTTTCTTTCTTGAGACCTCATGTAGTTCTCAGTGTCCTCATTCCTAAAACTCATGCTCGCTTCAAAGATCAACTATTCCATGGAAGATGCTTCAAGAAGCCTACCAAACAAAGCTACAGCCAGGCACCAGAATACTGGTAATCTCATAGTCTTGAACATTTGCCTTGTTCCCAAATAACCTATAGCTGGGTCAGTTACAGCTAAAAACCCTTCAGAAAGCACAGCTACCCTTTTTCTCACCCCCTGTCACAAAAGCTGAAACACAGTTCCCCTTTTTTTGTCCATCCTAGAAGTCAGGCTTTCCAAGATACAGTACAGAACTCCACATGGAGAGCCACTATTTATTGGGCCACCCCACTTTAGGGTCCAGGCATTCTCAGGCTACCTAAATAAATCATGTTTCATTGCTTACTAAAGTACTGTAATTTTACATAGGAAGGAAAAAAAGAAAACCAGCCCTAGAGTGGAGGTAGGGAGACTAACAGCTTATTTCCATGCTAAACCTCGATGCAGGTTACTACTGCCTTGTTTAATATAAGCAAGTACAACAGATTTATCAGACAATTTCACTTTTTTGTTTCCTTAAACAATGAAAAGTACAAGCATCCTCCAATTACCTGTGCTGACCAAGGAAATGAGTTACGCAAGAAGTTTAATATCAAAATTAATTAGGATAAAGCCAAAGCTGCTGCAAACACATGCCTTAACTAAGGAATCCTGGAGGTAATTCAGCTTTCATCTCATCATCTGTAAATTATTACCAGTCCCACCATTTTAAGTTTTACATTTTCTCTCGGTACTAATGGGTTACTCCAACTGACACAGAAATGTCTGGAAATCAGAAAAAATAAACCTTCTATCTTTAAAAACCTCATCCATTAGTGTTGAATTAAACCATGAGCAGCATTCAAATTCCAGTACCTGCACCTTTTTTATCCTCTCCAGATTTTGAAGTGCTCAGTAATGGATTTCTAGTAACAGAAGAGCCACATGGCTCATTAATTTCAGCAAAACAAGGGTACCAATTCATGCCTACAAAGAAGTGCTGGGGTGTAATTGTCTCATTCCTGTTACATGGGGAAAGGAAAAAACCTTTCCTAATGTGGCTCATGAGTGTGGAGAGTGGCTACACATCTGACCTGAACCAGACATAACTGAGGGAGGGTCCATGAGGGGAGAGGCTTCCTGCCTCTTACAAGACGATTGGAAAAACGCTTTGAGCCGTATTCAACTCAAGTTACAGCCAGGCTTTCCCTACTTCCCACCTGAATGCAAACTCCCTTCATGACTACTTGGGCTATTCTCTCCTGTGCAAACACCACACCCGTATCCCTTGGTTTCCACACAACAAAACACATCTCAACTCTGCACACCAAAAGTTCTGCTTCCTCAACCCGCTTAGTCCAGGTACCTGCATGTACCCACACTCTGGGCTTGACAGCTGCTGTACAGCTTGTGTTTAGGGTTTTTTGCTTTAGAACAGCAATTATTTTCAGCATTTGACAGGTGCAAAGCTAAGAAACCGCCTTTGTTTCTCCTGGTCTGTAGATAGTTAACTCCCACTGTTTAAACTTTAACTCGTGAAAGGTGAGACAGATTTTTCTTTCATTGTTCAAGCTCAGTGAGCCTTCTGCACTGACATGCAACTGAAGCAGAAAAAGCCCAAAACATATTAAATGTTGTCCTTACAACTACTGAGGTAAGTGTATCAAGTAGTAGTTAATTTTTCTGATTAAAGCTAAGCCATTACCATCATCTCCATTTGCAAAGTGGCAGTGATGAATGACTGGGGGTGTTTCTCAATTTCATCCTTAAAAATAATGTGACTGTTTTAAAAGTTCAAGGAACACTCAGAATCCATTGCACTTTCTTTAACCATTTTATAATCTTCAAGGATGAAAAAACCTAGCTTTACAGACGCACTTCAAGCCACTGCAGCTATAGCCGTTCCTGAGTCATGTCAGTTGGCCAGCCTGTTCATTAGTTATAATGAAACACCATTTAAAAATGCCATTTGTCGAGCTTTAACTATTCCACTCGGTTATGAAACTGCCCCAGAAGGCACAGAGTTATTTCCTCAAGAAACCATTAACATTTGGTAAACAAAGTGTATCTGTTAACTATACCTCCATCTGCAAGAACACATACAACCCACACTATCTCCCTCCACCACCTGTCAAACCTTTGGGTTCACAGGTCACTGGGGTGTGGATGCAGAGCAGCAGAGGCCAGAGAGGCTCTGACATCTCTTCACCTTTTGGCCTTCTCCCTTGCAGAAATACAATTATTCTATTAGTGGTCGTTTTAAAACAATTTTAGGATTACCAAACTCAAATCAAGTACTACTCAGCTGCTGTATTTTTCAGATTGCTTACAAACAGTATTCTACCAGTTGGCCAATACCTTATTTTTCAGCTCAAAACCCCTCCCCTCCAGTAGACTGTAATTTCTAGAATATCTAATTAGATCTGGAAATGCCAGCATGAAATCCTAACTCTCAGAACTGTGAAATCACAGTTCTCTTTCAGGAATAAGACTGAAGACCCAGTAGAGACTGACTGCACTGAGTACAGCCGTGTAGGACAGCTTTCCCTCCAAACACAACTCCAGGATTCAGCAGGCTGCATCCCAGCCACCCAATCAGCAAGCAGTGAGCCTCTGCTGCCTCTGCTTTCAGTGATTTCAAACTGTTCAAGCAACAGTTGAACTGCAGAGCACAAATGCAGGACAGAGGTGAACCAGGGAGAGGTATTGGGTGGAATAGTGAGTGACCAGCTTGGCAGCCTGGAAAACACATTCCAGTGATGCATGGAGCGCAGCATTATGTAACAAATTGCTGTTGGTTTGTTTTCTAATTTAGAAAACAATGCAGGCAAAACTGTGGGCAAAACACACTATTTAGGTTGGAAAGGCAAAGACTCAAAATGCAGAAATGCCAGAATGAGGCTGCCCCCACACATTAATACTTCCTCCTGGTGCACTTGTAACACAATTATTTACACAGGCTCATAAATTTCCCCAGGACTCCCATCTCGTCCTATGCTGGATGAGATCGATTTCCACCGTTTGTGTAATGAGGGCAACTGTACTTTCTATGATCTTTTTAACAGTCATGGCAAACATGATTTAGTGGTCTCCAGAAGGAGAAAGCATGGTGTCCTAGTGAAGATCCCTGATTATCCTCAAAAAAAACCCCACCTCTCAAAAACAACAACAACAAACAAACAACAGCAAAACCACAAACCCACCCACAACCCAGTTTTGAAGGATGTTCTTGCTCCAGAATTCATTTATACTTGCAAATTGTACCTATATTCCCTTTAGAACACACTACCCTGGGTGAAGCCTGTCTGACTTAGACAAGCAGCTTTCACCAAGAGGCATCAGGCATGGAAGGTCACAGCTATGGCTTAAGGTTCAGAAGCATGAAACCTGTGGGAGTGACATATAAGATGACTAAGCTCAGAGATACATTTGACCCTATTCCCACTTGCTAAGTTTCCAAACACTAAGAAACAAGGAACACCATGAAGCTCTGACCACAGAGAATAGCGTGAAAATAAATTAAATCATTTGTGTTAAGCCCTTGCATATTACAGGGATGAGAAGTACAGAAAAAACATAAGAACATTAAAAATCAGGCGCTCTGCAAGAGTTTGCAAGTTTTAAAAAGTATTAGGTACCAGTAAACAGCACCTGAGAATGTGCCATGGAAGTTGCACCACAGCACTGAAAGGGGAAGTGACCTTTAGCAAACACCAGCAAGTAATCACTGAGTAAGAATTGTCACGAAGTACAAAAACAAGTCTGGATAGCTGTTCTTCATATTGATCTTCTTTTCTGAGTGCTTGATTCTGGAAATTCAGTAATACTCTCTATAGCTGTACATCTGCAACTATGAGAGAAAGGCACTGTCACCAATATAGACTGAAGGCTGCAGAGATAGCTACTGACCAAACCTTTAGGTCTGAAAATTTCTACTTATGACACCTACAGAGTGACCTCAGTCCTTTACAGACTTTCATTCCCTTTTTTGTGTTTTACAGAAGCCTAAAGAATTGCTTGAAAGAATGGAAGAAAATTAGCTACAGATTTTTCCTCTGCTAAATCTGATGTAGGTGCACTAATAGGTCTTAAAACATCAGAAATGTTTTTGTTTAGCCAGGGGCAGGGTAGTTTTCAGCTCAACAGACTCCAGGCAAAAGGGTGGTACCACAGTAAAACACTTCAAGAGTGAAACACAATTACTTTGGTTTGGGTTTTTTCTCTCCTCCTAAGTCAATCTTTGTCTAATAAAGCAGCCATTCACATTCCTATTTAAAATATACTCCCCTATTTTTCTGTATTTTTACATGCTGAGTTTTATGTTGCTTAAGTAGCTCCCCTATGATGTAACAGAAGTCATGAAGTACAAATAGAAAATAAACACTTTTATTAAAATATTTGTCTACACTTGATTTTTTAAAATTATTAGATATTTAGATATTAGATAATTTAGATATTAAACATTCGGTAAAAACCTGCCTCAATGCATTTTATGGGAGGAGTTACAAGGAAAATCACTTGCTCCCAACTAGAAGCATTTGTGGTCACACACACAAAAAAAGTATCTTTTACCAGTACCTCAAAAACCAATTCTTATTCTGATATCCATCATGTTTGAAGAAACTTACCCTCAAAGAATGCGTAGAAGTTTAGAGATTTACCATATTCTATGTAAACCAAAAGTCTGTCCTTCTCTAAGCCGAACATACATGAAAAAATTACCAAAAAAATTGTGAAATTACTAACAAGACAGAGCAAAAGACATGAGATTTGCAAGCAAATCTAAAACTTTCTTAAATAATCGGTAGAAGAAATTATCACAATGTCCTTAGTATTTCCTGTTAAAAGATATGTTCCACGGTTGCCATTTACATAAAATAACTCAGTGTCAGTAAAGAACATCACAGACAATGGAGACCTGACATTTTTCACATAAATATATTCCTGGAATCACCTGACATCCATCACCTTGACATGAGACAAACACTGATAAACCAGGGTGGCCTGCTTCACCTTCCACAAACCAACAAAAAAATTCTGCTTTTAATTTGACAGAACAGTTTAAGGCTAATTTTGCCAATGTTTCTGAATTACTAACAGTCACGGGAACTTATGAGTTAAGAAGCAGAAAGTTTGTTAAGTGTGCATCTTTTGAGGAAATTTTACCTTGAGACCAGAAACGGAGTCATTAAATAAATCAGCAATTTACCCTGAGATCATTTTATGTCAGGAAATAAGGTTGTATCAAACATACCAGGCCTCTCTAGAGGTGACTGATTGGGGATTTTTCAATGTTTTGCTTCCAGTCTTTACTAAGGAACATCTGTAAGCTATGTGGGATTCCTTTGCATAAGTGAGCAAACAGGATGGAACAGTTCAGTGCCAGGAAGTTTCATTAGCAGCTTTCAAGTATTAACATCAAAGATTAGATCAACACAGAGTAACAATTTCAATTCAGCATTAGGGCATAGGTGTAGTACTTCCTACTGGACTTTGTATGCACCTTATCAGTATTCCTTCCTCTCCATATTTTGAATATATTTTCAATTGAGAGGTAAACAATTATGCAAATTTCATAATGATTCCCAAGGCAGTAACCCCAACAACAAAAATCATGTATCTGTTTATGGGAAAATATTTTGACTATGAATTTGACCTGCAATTTATGCTTCACACATGACTTCTCTGGAAATTGCCGTAACAAAGTGCTAATTCTAACTGCTGGCAAAGTTACCCATGTTTCTTACTGCTGTGGCTCTTACCACCCCAGTATCTCCTTTTGTAAGGCCACCAGGTAAGTCTGGAAGACGCAGTGGGAAGGTCCTTGGTCTCTTCAGTAGTAACTTCTTAGAGTCAGAGTTACAATCACGTAACTTCTACAGAAAAAAGCTTACTCTACATCCATAAGGAAGAGGAAGCGAGACATAACCACTCTGCTTAAGAATGCAATGCCTTAATCCTTCCTGATGATACCACTTTTGATTAAAAAAAAGTAAAATTTTGCTCTCAAAGAGACATATAACAATATCCTCAGGTGATATAAAGCTAGCACATAACCAGGAACCTTAATAGATATACATATACACATACAGAGGCGTATTTTTTTTAATATTACATATAAAAACATGTTTAAGTAATATACAAACTTGCAGCGCTTGCTGTAGCAGTGTTTATTCTAATCGCGATATTACAAGTACAGAAAAACTTGGGGATTGGAACTAGGTGATCGTGAAGCTCCCTTCCCACCCAGGCCATTCACGATTCATTCTAAGAAGGGGGTGGTTTGTTGTTGTTTGGGTTTGTTGATTCTGGTTTGTTTGGGTTTGGGGTTTTTTTGGGTTCTCCACCCCACAACTGCCAAACATCGTATTTCTCTGCAGACAACTACAGACATTACAAATGAACAGATCAGCACAACCAGCCTGTGCTTATGTACAGAAAGAGTAAAGCAACAAATAAAGTCTACTTAAACTACATGAGGAAGTATTATTTTTTGCACACACAATAGCAACAAGGAAGTTGGATAACCTAAAACAGTGAAGAGGGACTGTTTGTGTTAGCCATTGCTTGGCTATGGGGGACTGCTCAGAACACAATCAACTCTGGAAAGGAAAACAGATGAGACTTTAGGAATTACTGATCCATACGTGTATATTCCAGTTGTACTTATTTAACTTCTCAACCTGCACGGATGCTAACATCACTGAACAAAATAATTCAACATAATTATATCAGATACCAAAAACTATAAACAAACACTTTTAGCTTAGGTTGATTTTAAACAAATATTGAAACAGTTTCAGGAATTTAATTAAAGCAGTTTGTTTAAACACACTAGAGAAAGCAATGGTCCTGTGCTATTTTTGAGTACTTTCTTGTTCTCCATCTACGTTACAAACTCCTTACAATCCAGATTTAACCTATGACCTAATATAACCTAATAACCTAATATCTGGGTTCATCTTGTAAAGTCTTGGGAATTCTAGGAGACAAAGTACCAGAAACAATGTTAAGGTGTTTAATAAGGCAGAGCTGCCTTTGAACTACCTATGTTCTCAGCTCTCCTTTCAGTCTCAAGGACAGGTTATACAGGATGACAGAGAGCAATGGCCTTGTAGAATAGCTCAAGAAGAAGAGGTCCAGAAGCAGAGCTGTTCATCTATGAGCGTGGAGAGCTGTTTTAAGTGAAAACAGCTGCTTTATTTCCATACCTGTCTCAGAGTTCTTGGGCAGTTAACTGAGATATACAAATACAAGCAAAATCATTTTCACTGCTGGTGTAACTCGAGTTCACCAACCCCAGCTAATAATACACCTTTTTCGCCCCCCTCACCTGCAGGGATATCCTGGAAAACAGCCCTACTTGTGAGTATGCAGCTATGAAACAGTATGAGTTTTCCCAAAATATAATCGCTTTCCCCAGAAGATCTTTCATCAGGTTTTGTTGCATTATTATTACAACACTGTGCCATTAATTCCTATGTGGGATCCAGTGTATTAGTCACAGATAAAGTGAAATCACTTACCTAATAAGAGGTTCTGCAAACAGATTCGACTTGGATTTCAGGTTCCAATTCAGACAGAGTCTTCCCTGTCTCTTAAAAGCAAATACATGCTACAACTCTAACAAATCAGCTTGTAATAGCTACTAGCCATGCTGGCCTTTTGTATCTCTTCACATAGCAATATATGTTTTTCCTCAGGAATGCAAACTGAATCACTGTGCAGTTGAATAAACGATGGTTGGGCTACTGATTCAGTGTGTCCACATCACTGCTACAGATAAGTGTTCTTATAAAAAAATACAGCCAACCAAAGGAAAAACAACAACTACATAATCCAAATTTACTGTGGATCAGTAACAAAACCTCTTATTATGGAATTTCAGATCTCGATGCTGAGAAAAAGGCAACCTTTTTAAAACATACTCCAAGCTTCTCATTATCATTCAAGTCAACATAAGAAAAAACATTCTTATTGAAAAGGTTTGCCTCTTCCTATTACAAACATACCAAAATTAGAAACCAAGAAGAAAAGCATTACAAATCAGCACTGGAGAAGTAAAAAAAAAACCCCTCAAATAGTGATGTAATGATCTTCTAACTCTATTTCAAACCTCAAATCCCCAGGACAGTAGGCAAAGGTTAACAAAAGAGCACCAAGGCTGCAACCAGGTGCATATCCCCGTCAGGGAAGACAAAGGTGGGAAAGGAACACATAGCATCACCACAACTAAAGCTATTTGAAGCATATTTTGAGAAGACAAAATAGAGCTGCTCCCTCTCTCCATCCTGCTACCTGCTAGCTGCCCATGAGGCCACAAAGCAAAGCCACATCTTTGGCAAGGAGTGAAGCTGGTAGCAGCTGCGTCACCACAACAGCTCCAGCAGGGAGCAGAGGAGAAAGAGAAGACAAATGGGGCAAGTCTGTGTTCTCTTTGCATGGAAATACTGCACCAAGCAGCGATTCCCAGCTGGAAATGTTGTTATGTAAGTAATATCATTTAGGACGTTAGAGGAAGTCAGTTATAGCCCATTCTCCTCAATCCAAACATACTCCCTGACCATTTTCTTAGAATATGACAATGTCATCTTAGCATGTGGTTTCTGAGCAATAGTCACACGAAATTCAAGATCAGCTCACTGCATCTCAACCACAGCACCAGTAAAGAATCACAACAACAGAGTGCGCAATACCTGGCTTATTGTCATTAAATGTCCTTCCTGCAATAATTGTAATATGTTAAGTAGCATTTCACAATAGCTTAACTTAAAAATTTTGCAACAAGCATGCTTAACTGGTGTCTTTTGTGAAATACAAATGGAAACCACAAAACCAAGAGCATGCACTGCTTGATGTAAAAACTGTGAACTGTTGACTTAAAAAACATGTTGCTCAAGAGATATTTTAATACTGCATTATGCCATTAACACTGAAAACCAATGTATTTCAAATACGAAGCAAATAATCCCTTTCCTCATGAGGGGAAGCCAAGAGAGACTTGGGGGTGCTGCTGGATGAAATACTGAACTTCAGCCATCAACGTGCTCTTGCAGCCCAGAAAGCCAACTGTATCCTGGGCTGCATCCAAAGCAGCATGGACTGCAGGGCGAGGGAGGGGATTCTGCCCCTCTGCTCTGGTGAGAGCCCACCTGCAGTGCTGCATCCAGCTCTGGAGTCTCCAGCACAGGAAGGACAGGACCTGTTGAAGTGAGTTCAGAGGAGGCAACAAAGATGATCAGAGGTCTGGAGCACCTCTCCTGTGAGGAAAAGCTGAGAGAGATGGGGTTGTTCAGCCTGGAGAGAAGAAGGCTCCAAGGAGGACTTTCAGTACGTAACGAGGGCTTATAGGAAAGATGGGGACAGACTCTGCAATGGGACCTGTTGCGACAGGACAAAGGGTAATGGTTTTAAACTGAAGAGGCTGCCTAGAGAGGTGGTGGATGATCCATCCCTGGAAACATTCAAGGCCAGGCTGGACAGGACTCTGAGCAACCTGATCTAGTTCAAGACATTCCTGTTCGTTGCAGGGGGTTGGACAAGGTGACCTTTAAAGGTCCCTTCCAACCCAGACCATTCTGTGATTCTGTGATAGTGAATTCCACAAAGTTATCATATTCTGAAGCTCCAGCTTTACCATACATTGAATTTATATTAGTTCAGGACTAAATTAGAAGCAACTCTGCTGAGCCATACAGGGAGGGTCAAAAGGAAGCCTGTGCAAAAGCACGTTTGACCTGTTTTCTAGAATGCTTGAGTATATATGTATTACATCCATGTATACATAAACAGTCAAATTCATAGGTTATAAATGGACCAAAAGAGGCCACATAAATTTCATATGTATAAAAACAAAACAACCACAGCTTCTACTTCTCATGTAAAAGTTAATCCATTTCAAAAATCCTTCCATTTTTGGTCTTTCCCTTTGAACAGCTTAAATGTCTTTGCTCGTGCAGCCCAGCACAGTTCATATAACTATGCTAGCAAATGTGTCCAATCCTGGCTAAACAAGAGAGCTCCTACTAATAGCAAGAAATACAATATGAAAAGAAGAAATATCTGAAAGAATAATTTCAAGTTCAGATATCATATATTAAAAAGGCAGTATCTAAAGCTAAGAGCAATCTGACGTAAAAATTCCATTTCCTGCAGCTTTCCTTGTATAAGAAGTTTTACAATCTGGATTCAGGATTCTAATTAAACATGGTATTATTTTCTGAAAGGATGTGAAAGAAAATTCTTCATTGTATTTAGGATACATCCATTGTTACATCTTTTCTGTCGCTAAATGACATTTTTCACTCATCTTCATTTTTGGAGTTACAGGTATCAATTTTACAGCTCCACAAAGTAAATGTTCCTATTTGATGACTGGTATAAGGTAAAAGCATACAAACTAGACATCTATTATGGAAATGGGCCACATTTAAAAAGCACAGGGAGAGACAAAATAAAAACTGGAGGCATATGAAGTATTTAGGAAAAAAAATCCACACTACCTAATTGGATTGAGGTAATCACAAATTGCTTCTACAATGAGTTTTGCTATATTTTAGACAATTTTATTTAACACTGTATTTTTGTAAAAAAAGAGCCTCTGCCTCTTCACTACTGAGCTTCCCTTGAGATTATGCTAATAAAATATAACAGACCCAAGGAAAACAATAGGTTTTTTCCTACTTGGAGTAAACACATATAAAATTTCTTGGTGAGTATTTCTGTTGTATTGGTAGCTGGAGGCACTAACAAGGGTCAGTTTCCATTGTGCTGTGATCTGTAAAATCAATACATGAAAAAAGTTGACTGTTTATCCTGTTAAAAGTAGTTACCAGATATTATCTCTTCAGAAAGTTTCAAATTCAAACACAAACTTGGAATGAAACAATTCTGTGGTCAACTGTGTCTTGGAATTGGCCTGTGTTTCTGCCTTTTTTTTCATTGAAAGCTAAAAAGAAAATTTTACAAGTAAAGAAAAAATTTTGGATAAAAATTTAAATTCAAAAGGAACAGTTGTCTATGCTCATGTCCCTCCCAAGAGTGGTGCACCAAGGGTCAAGTCAGTAGCTGAGGTGTACAATGCCAAACATGAACTGCTGTACTGCACTGGTAGTATCCCAACTTGCCTTGACTAAATATTCCACAATAAAACCTCAGTATACCATCAGTCTTTGCAGATGCGTGAACTCAGTGTAAAAAACAAGAGCTTTCTTGAATACAGACAAAACAGAAAAAATCACCAACACTATTTTTGCTCTTTGTGGGTTAGCATCTAACAACCACGGGACAAATCCTTTCAGAAGTATGAGAGAAGATGCTTTTGACACTCAAGTTCACTCGAACAAGCAAGCAATCTCTGTTCTAGGGCAAACACTCATAAAGTACTAGCAGATAATCTTTCAAATGAAGAACACATAAAATCATACTTGTCAGTAAGGACAAGTTTACATCATGTTGATTTTTGCATTAGTCCTGCTACATCAAGTTTCTGCATGTTTTCCTATGCTCCCTCCCTAGGAAAAGTCAGGCCTGCTAGGACAACAGCCAACATGCAGCTAATTAGATAAATAGTCAAAGCTACCAAGCACCTGCTTCCAGCACTCAAAGCATTAACCTTTTCTGCTCAGTTCATCTGTCTGAAATGGTAAAGCAAAACACCTGTTAACATAAGGGGACACATAATATGCGAAACACAGATTCTGTAAAGCTCATATAACCCATCCAAAAACCAGCTAACAATTCGTATTACTGAATCACCCTTTCATCATGCTACTGTATTTCATATATTCTGGTCTACTGGTTAAAAGATCAAAAGAGCAAGGGGAAAAAGAAAAACAAACAAACAAAACCAATAAAACATACAGTTCTTTTTCACGTCTTATGACTGTACTGTCTGTATGCAGGCAAACCAAACCAAGAAGAGCTCTGTCCTGATCCTGTCCCACATTATTTCAATGGACATCAATTAATACTATGTCCTCCCTCAGTAACATTATTGCTTATTTGAGGCAAATCTAAAATCTCTTACTATCTCCTGTACTTTTTAGTGCTGCAGCAAGTAATTTGGTTACCTCTCAAGAGGAGAAAGCAACAAGAAATTCCCCAACAGATGGGAAGCGAATGTCACATGGCAGAAGCAGCAAGAATTCTGACTGCACATCCCCAAATTAATTGCAACACAAAGTTCAGCTTCAGTAGTCTACTACTGGGCACAGTCTGCTTGGATAAGTCATAAATATTGTTCCAAGGACAAAAAAAATACACAGCCTACTGTTTGAAGTAATAAAAAACACACTACAGTGTCTCAGACTGCTGCTGTTTCCAGCAGTTGTCCACTATCTCACCACTGTTTGAATCACAAGCTCCTCAGGAATTGTCACCAGCTCTTTGCTTTGGCAAACTCCATAGGGGCATTTTCCACCTGAAGCCATGCTGACTTACAAACTGTTAATATTCTGATTCCATTCACATTCCTTACATTCACGTACGTAGTGGTGAATTTTATTCTTTTGCACACCACAACCCAAACTAGACTTTTAAAATCTTTATTTAGTAGCCTATTTTTTGAACTGCCAACAGAAAACTCTCCAGTCCAGTAAGGACAAACTAGAGGTTAAGGTGCTATTCTGAAGTGTGAGTTAAATCAAGGGATGAATTTGGTCATGAGAAATCATTGCCCCCATCCTGCTGAAACAGGTAAGGTGTTTCAAATGGGTTTCAATATGTTTTTTATGCACATGCCCATAATAGGAAACCAAGCATAGTTTTGCTTAAACATCTCCAATCTCTCAAAAAGCCTCTCCTTTAAAGCCCTTGATTAAGTAACAAAACAAACATGAAACTTCTGCCCCAAAACAGTGCCTCCATCTTCCTGACAGTTTCTGCTGTCCCTGATCTGGGCAAAGAGGGGGTCACCAGCACTAGGAGCCCAAGGGAACATCCCATCCCCAAGGCAAGCATATGGCAGAACAGCATGAGAAACACTAGGAGAGCCCAATACTTACTTTTGCTAATTTTATTAACTCTGTCTTGAGAGGTTTCCTAAAATTGCGCATTTTGATCAAGTCTGAGAGGAGGGGGAAGAACTGTTTTGGTTTTTAACTACAGACAACATCAGCAATGCAGTCTGAAGAAAATTAGATATCCTTTTCAGTGTTGCTAATTTTCTTAAAACAGGTTTCAGATGGTTATACGTGCATGCGAGTTCATGTTCTAAAATGCTGAAAAAAGACCAAATGACAAGAACCAAGGCAATGGCATAAAGCTGTGTCAGGAGAGGTTTAGGTTGGATATTAGTAAAAGGTTCTTCACCCAGCGGGCGGCTGGGCACTGGAACAGGCTCCCCAGGGCAGTGGTCACATCACCAAGCCTGACAGAGTTCAAGAAGCATTTGAACAATGCTCTCAGGCACATGGTGTGACTCTTGGGGTGTCCTGTGCAGGGCCAGGACTCAATGATCCTTATGGGTCCATTCAAACTCTGGATATTCTACACTTCTATGACACCTGTGTCCCCATTTTGGTTGACAAGGAGAAAGGTGAAAGCATTACTCCATGAACTACCAGGAGAGCTATACTTTCTAAATCAGAAGTCTTCCTTGTTTACCTGTATCACTGAAGTGTAATGGTTGATTGCATTTGTTTGCAAAGGAAAGCGTATCTTGTATGTTCAGCAATGAACTTAGCTGATATTCAATGTCTGTAAACACTGCCTGTGAAGCACCAGTGCTCCTGGAGCCTACATAGCTAGGGACCTGGAACTATAGCCTCATCAAAAAATTCAAATACAGATATATGAAGTCATGAAATACAGTTAGCCTCTCATGTCCTGGCAATATTTTCTTCTCTAAAATGGCAATCAAATGTACATCAGTCCCTAATGATCTGGCTCAAGACATAAAGAGTATCTAAAAGGTAATTAGCCCACTAAAGCATCTGAGGCTTGATCAGCACTGCGTTAACATCTCAAAGCATCAATATCATGGAGTACTTAAAGCAGTCCCAAATGCGTTCCTACCAGAATTGAAAAGATTTCTGGAATCACATTTATAGTTGATTTTAACAGGTGCTGTTCTTGTATTTTTTTAAAACCTTTTAAAATATTAAACTAAAGTGCACAGAAGTTTACAACCCAGGCTTTTGCAAATCTCTGCAAAATGTGGCCATGTAACACATGCAATCACAAGCAGTCCATAATCCTTTTATCTTCTAAATACTATGCAATGGAAAGCACTCAAGTTCTATGGTGTGCTTTTTCTCTGCATTTTATAACATCATGTCAACCAGCTTTTAACAATCTTTTTTACAGCAGACATGAGCACAAGAAAAAGAACACACTCAAATGCAGCTAAAAAACTTCCACTAACAAACATCATTTAAATCACAGAATTCTTCAACGACAGCTATGTCTTCCATCAGCTTAAGACACGAAAAGCATGGATGAAAATATTCAATAAGTGTAAAAAGAAGAAAAAATACTTACTAGATTAGTAAGGTTTTAAATAAAGACTTCAGTTTAATAATATTTTTGTTCTAAGTCTATAAAATCCTTCTGCAGCATTTGGAAGCCAGAGAGGATTCGGAGTCAGCTATGCTCCTTGGTAAAGCTTGACCAAATATATAACTGTGAAACTGGTATTGCTTAACTAGTATAATGAACATTTAAAAAAAAAAAAAAAAATCATTGTTTTGTAATATGGATGGGCACAGCTGTACAAAAACCAAAATCTCAAAAGCGAAAGTAGAAAACCCTTCCAGAAATTTTTGCCAGGAAAATACAGAAGCTGAAAAAAAAAAAAAAAAAAAAATCTGTTGAACGTAAGAGAAATATTCAGTGTTTTCAGCTAATTAATTTGTACACATTACATCAAAGATTAGAACGCTTCCTAAAAAAAAAAAAAATTTCTTTAAAAACAGAATGAGCTCCAAAATGAATATTAAAATTAATTGTGGTTAATGGTGTGTGATTGCTGAGACCTTAACAGATCTCCTACATCTGTAAACATGTAAATGTTGTGCCTAAATCTATTCCAGTCAAGGTTCTGATGAAGCAACTTCAGCAGTCACCTAAGCTTCTCTGGTTGTTCTTAGAAAAGAACTGTGATTTTAAATTTTAGTTAATTGATTTACAGCCTCCACTCAAACCCAAGTAACTCCTGTTGTCTGGGGAAAGAGCCCCTCTTGCACTGTGAATGTAGCATAAATCTTGAATACACTTCAAGATTTATGTTCTTCATCAATCTGTAAGTGTGTGAGCCTTTCATCCTGGCAAAAGGCAAGGTTTTCACAAACATTATCTAGACCAGTTTAGAGAGTCTGAGCAAGAAGTATTATTGGCAACAGTCTTAGGTGAAAAAGTAATCAAGTGTCAAACTTCCTCCCACCCAATGAAGTTTGTTTTGCAGGCATTTTTACTTCAGAGAATTCAGCTCTTTCTCAGATTTCTTCAATACAAGTGGAAAACAGCAGTACCCCTACCCACAATTCACAGTACTGCCCTGTTACCTTAAAGTACTCCGACACAAACACCGAAAGTCACAGCAACACGCTATTTCTGTAAAATGCAATCAACAGCCAGGCTATGACACTCATCTCAGAAACTTACACCTGGTGGAAAAGATCTTCTTATGCTAACAAGATGTATAAAATAGCGAGCTTTGAAGTACTTATGTTTCCTCTTCTGGACGTACATCACAGCTTATATTTTATTGCATGAACTGTATAAACAACTGTAAATCCCAGTCTACTTCTACACTGGAAAAGTATTAGTAACAGCAAAAGGATTAATGCTGCATTAAAGAAAGTGATAACCCTGCACAGCATGCGATTTTTCATTTTGCTCAATTTGCAAAATGCATCATATAAATTACATTCATAAATGTTGAAACAAAAAACAAAAAACCTTCTTCCACGGTTATTTTCATTTGCAAAGACTTCAAACAGCAGAAAATTATTCTTATCTCTGAACAAGTATTTCTTAAAGAATAACCTCCTTCTGTACTTAACATCAACACAATTGCATTTGGTGAACAGAAATCTCGTAGCATCCAAAGACAGTCATGCCTTTTACTCTTCAATTTAATCCACTGAGAGCTTTAAACAACTTGCAAGGTCTACAATCACAGTCCTCTTAAACTAACATTTCCACAAATTCTACGGTTTTTGATGCTCCTTCTAGCATGAAAGTGAGATCCCACACAGAGTGTTTATTCATGAATTGGTGAAAACTGAAGCAAGGACGGAACTGGAAGCCACACGGTGCTACTTCAGTGCTAAAAGCCTTCAGTGCTAAAACATCTCTGTCACAACTCATAGCTATCAGAAAGAAAAGGGCTGAAAACACACTGGAGCGAGCCTTAAAGTGAATGCAGCAACAAATACATCAGAGAATGTGTGTTAATCCTGCCTGTTAATCATATATAGTAACAAAGATGATTATAGTGGCCAGACTTATTCTATACCTTGAGACAAGCCATGAACACCTCAACAGCATAACCACATTGTTCCTCCCAGACAACATCATTCTGGCTATTTTGATAAGAGAGACACCGGATTCCTATCCATAATACTTTAACCAGCAGGAGAACTCCTTAAGGAAAAGCCAAAGTCCCTGAACATATGAGTAACTTACACCAGCACTCAGGAAAGGATCAAGCAAGGGAAAAGTCTGCTAGCTAGAAACACTCAAGAGTCTCTGAATCTTTAGAGGTCATCAGGAAAACTGGGTTACATATCTGAGATGTAATAGTCAAGAAAAGAGTATCAGAGCACACAGAAATTAATGGAGCAGGAAACTGAAGAGCAAAATAACTTTATTTTAAAGGAAGCAAGCTCCTCTAGCACACACTCTCGGGCTTAATTCTCTTCATCAAAGAGTCTTACCAGATTTACAGTGGTTTACACAAGTTAAGGTTAGTAACTTACTTCTTGAATGTTTATTCTTGCTATTACTAACAGCTGCATTTTAAGAAAACTACTTTTGACTAAAATAAATGACAGCAAAAAATGTTACATGAAAACCTTCTGCAAATGAGGAAAAAAAAAAACCAAAACAAAACACAAACACAACAAGCAGAGGCACATAAATGAACCACCAAAAAACTATCCAACATCCCCCAAACAAATAAATAGTGACATATCTCTGGAAGAACTGCAATGATATTTGACTTATTTTTTATTATTTATACTGTTTATAAAACACATATATACACATACAGTTAACTCATCCAAGTTGGTCACACTGACAGATGATCAGGTCCAAAACAAAGATATCATACTGAAACATTATCAGCAAAAAAAGGATGTGACTGACGTTTAAATAAATAGGTTATTATTATTTTAAATTCTAAGGCAAAATAAAGTCCACTTCAAAAAATGGAACTTTCCAAAAGCTGCTAATTTCCTGGAATGCCCAGCAACTACTCTACTAAAGCACAAGAGGTAGATCCATCACCAATCAAAACACAAGCCTTAATATATATTTTTTTTCTAAACTCCACCTACTTAATTATAGTGGGAATTCTTTACTGCTATTGCCTAACTCTACTTTAATCTTATTTTAAGATTAATCAACTGAGAATAAAATCTGCCCAGGAAACTCTCTCAATTCCCATCCATAAGCTAATGTCTTTAAACAACTTTTTGCCCTCCATAATATCACTCTGGTTCAGCAAGTTCAACTTTATTGATACTGAAGAACAGGAGACTACTCCTAAGAGCTGTAAGAAAAAAAAAACAGCATAAAGATTACACTGTCAGTCAGCTTGTATCAGTTGTATACACATCTGCAAAGGTTCAGAGTGTCCAGGAGAGGTTTTGTTCCTTTTTTAGAAGAAAATCAGACCGAAAAAGGTTGAACCTACAGGACTTATTGGGCTCTGGCACATCCTTTGGCCCATGGTACTAGTGAAGGATCAGCTTTTCACAGCCATTCTTTAACCACCAGTGTGAACACACTACTATAGGTTTGAATCAGAGCATTTTAAAGTCATATATGGAAGTAATGCAGTGGGCAGAGAATAAACAAATACTTTTCTTACATAACATTCGTAATACTATGTAACATTTTCAGACTGATTTTTTTTTTAAAGAAGAATTTTACAGTGCTGAGTATTAATTTTTCCACTCCAAGCATGTTTGCTTTGACAACACACACACACTACATGTTTATTTTGTTACTCAATTGAGAAAAACAAAGATCTCCATAGTTACCAACAAGCTGCTGTGACAGGATATAATGGCAGTTCATTTTGTATCACCCAAACTTCATGCATTGGGTTTTTGCTGTAACAAATTAAGAACTATTTGGGAGAAGTTGTGTTCTTTAGAGAGACAAGCTTTCCTCATAGTTGTAAAACCCAAATGCAGGAGTAGTTACATTTTTCTGAGAATGAGGATGTTTAATTTTTCAGTTTCAAGCCCCACGAATGTGCACTCACATGTGGTTCTGTCACCTGTGTTTAATGAACCTTATGAAAAATGGTCAGAAACAACTACAAAAGTTGTCATTCTCCATGGCTGGGAACTGCCAGGATCTGAGATTAGAGAATGAATGACACATGCTACAGGAAAAGAGCAAGTATAGGGAGATGTAAGGATAAAAAAGAATAAATCCAGGCTACAAGTATCATCAGGTTCATGAACAGAGCAGCAACAGAAACATGTTCTTCAAAGAAATATTTTTGGTCATTTGCTTTCTTTTAGGCCCTCTTTCTTAACCAGCTCTATTCTCCTGGCTAGGACACACACCATACCACATCATTTCTGGCACAGGATTAGTAAAAAAGATGGCCACAACTGAACTGGAAACTATCTTGTCATCAGTTCTGTTGGCCAACACACACTAACTGCTGGAAATATTCTGGGAATAGCTTGCTCTTTTTTTTTTTTTTTTTTTTTTTTTTTTAACAGAGACAAAAAGGCATAAGCCATTCTGGTCACCAAGTGCAACACCAGCAGCCAGGAAATGAAGCACTTTGAGGGGTGGAAGAAATTTCTGCTGTGCCACCTACAGCAGGCAAGTGGTTCCTGTTCCAGGTTACAACTCTGAAAGTCTGTTAGAAACTTCAACATTGCAAGCAGGTAGCTTATATCCAGCTTTTCTCTCCTCTCTCCCTTCCCGAGAACTATGCTTTTATAACCAAAATGGATTTCAACAGCCAGCCCATTGCCAGTGCAGCACACTAAACAACTGACTGCACAAATAGCCAAACTTGTTTACTAAAGATAGACTCTACAAGACACGTACCACGGTATTTCTTTATACTGGGCAATGACAGCTTTTCCAGTTACTCTCATCACAACTACACTTCTGCAGAAACTGGAGGCAAAGTCACTACCGTGTCATTTTTTTTTGACATCATTGGAATGGTACGGAGTAATAAAACACATTCTTCACAAGATTTCTATTATAGGCTAATCAGTTAAACTTACAAGTGAAATAGCTGGGTTTAAGTATACACTTGATATGCTTCTCAGAGAATCACAGGATTGGTAGGGACTTCTGGACATCATCTTGTCCAACCCCCCCTGCCAAGGCAGGGTAACCCAGAGCAGGTGACACAGGAACACATCCAGGTGGGTTTGGAATGTCTCCAGAGAGGGAGACTCCACAATGCCTCTGGGGTCAGAGCACTGAAACAGTGCTCTGACACCCTCAACCTAAAGAAGTTCTTTCTCATGTTAAGGTACTTCTTGTTATTTAATTTATGGCCATTGCTGGGCACCACTGAAAAGAAGGTCCCAGTTGGGCCATATTTAAGTAGATGAAAAATTAAACAATCTAACAATTCACATATTTTAAAAAAAACAAAACCAAAAGCACAGTCAACTCTTCAGAAGACTATTATAACATAGTCTTGAAAAGTGATGTAAAAGCCCATCTCTAAAAGGGTCAGAACTTCTCCTAAATAAGTGTGGTGATAATCACTTGCAAGTTATCGCTAATTAAAACAAATCCACTCTACCTTACAAATTCATTCTAGAGAATTCACCATTGTAACACTCAAACTCAGCATATTTCTTGCTCTAAAATTACTTCTTGCACAAAATTACTTCTAGATTGAAAACACAAAGCTTTAAGATATTAATTGATAGTTAAGTATCTTTGTAAGGAAAGAACTTACTTAATTGAGTTTCTGAAGTGGTCCTCAGCAGGATTTTTTACTGTACAACTGTTCAGCAACCATAAATCTGCTTCAGCAGAGTTGTCTACAAAAGAAAAAGAAACAAACTTGTGTTAAGAATTATTTAACCTGTCAACTCCTAACTTATATCATGTAAAAAAAAAAATCCCAAACTGAGCTATTAATAATAAGTTGTCTATTTGCAAGATTACTTTATATTAAATTACATTCTTGGAAGGGGTTTTTTGTTGTTGTTTTTGTTTTAGAAAAAAAAGAGGCACATGAGCATTTCCATTGTTCCAATTTCTTTTTAATTTTTTTGCCAATGGGGAATGAATCGTTATCTCATTTACAAGCTGAGATGCCATTAGGTTGCACATCATGGAAAACAAAGTTTAGAAAAATGGTCACTACTCCCAGAAATGCATACTCCCAGAAAGATCTCGCCTAGGAAAAGGCAAAAATTAAGTGGTCAACAAAAGCAGGTTTCACTAAGAAAACAAAATCCCTGCTTCAGTTCTACAGTGAATTAATACTACAAAAGAAACAAATCACAATTTATAAAATGTGAATCTCTACTAAAGAGAAAAGTCAGTGTAGCTGATTTGGAAAGAAACATACATATTTATAGTTTTGATTATATCTTAGTTATGGTATAATTATAGCTCAGCTATTTTCAGACAAAAGATATTCATGCAACCAATATCTGCCTCCATTCAGATAAGGATACTATTTTCTTCAGGATCCAAACCTTTCTGTATGTTCAGAGCCTATTGATATCTAAATTCATTAACAGAACTGAATCCCAGAATTATCTGCAGAAGCACATATATAAACTCTAATCCCATAAAACATGGCCTATAGTACAGAATTACTAGCATAGTCATTATCTTTGTGAAGTTAGAGCTTCTTTTTTTGAATAAAAGAATAAAGATAATCTATTTCGAATAGTTTAGTGCTTTAGCATTCATCAGAATAGCTTGTATCAGTTTGGATAAGAAAATTCATGTCACTCGCTACTATTCAGTACACTGAGCACTGAAGTATTGACTGACGTATCTTTAAATAACATAAGCCAGTGAGCACTGAATACAGGTAAAACATAATTTTTAGGATGCCTTACTCGAATTGACATCCTGCTAAAGCAGGAGAAAGCCTGCCAAGACTTAGGCATATTTATATATGCACTCATCAGGAACGTATCCATACAGGCATGAATATCCTTTTCCTCCATGCAAACATACACTTATGACAACATGCTAAAACTGAAAAAGCTTTCTGTCTCATTGACATTTTCTTCAAAGAAATCATCATTTACAATTAACTATCAGACACTTAACCTAAGAAGAAGGTAAATTGAAAATAATACATAAAATGCAAGTAATGCTAAATAAGAGAAAATATTCAAGGGGGTTCTAATCATTGTTGACAAAGATTACACTATTAATTTGGTTAAAACACAACTTCCTTTCACAACAGGGAAAGGCCACAAAGCAATCATCAAAACAACATTCAGACCTTTAGCTACTTTAAACAAAAAAAATATCTGACCCTGTCAGGTTGGGAAAGAGCATCCAGTTCAATTTTAGCCTACACAGAAGTCAAAATAAAAATGGAACAAGACAAAGAACCTCTCCTTCAACCCAGGCTGCATGAAAACTACGTTTTTAGACTAATGAACAGACTCATTTACTATTAGAAAGATAATCAGAGGTAAAAAAATTGATTAGGAATTACGTACAGAGAAGCAAAGAAACAGAGTTTCAATGTCAGAAAAAGAGTGATCTCTAGGCCTAGTCAGATGCACCAAGTATGAAAACAAACACATTTTAAAAGTACTTTTCCAGTCACACTGCCAAAACCTTGTATGCTGCCTTTTCAGCAGCATAAAATGTTTATATATTCAGCCCCACACCCATCACACACCCACCTGAGAATTAAGGGTGGGGCACATACGCACACACAAAATAGCAAGAGGCAAACATTTAAGTGAGACACTACATTTAACAGACAACAGCTGCAGTAGCACTCATTCACCACTGTAGAGCACAACCATTTTCAAGAGGAGAGATGTATTCTTTATTCAGAGGAGAGATGCCCTGATACAGAGAACACCAGTTCTGGGCTTGGTTTCCGTTCCTCCTTGTACTGTGGTTTCCAGGCGTGCAGGAAGAGACAACACTGTGGCAATAGTTCTCCCCTAAAGCCAAAATCAAACCCCTCTCTTCAAAACAGCTCTGGAAAAAGTAACACATTTAAGTTTAGAAAGACCTTACATACTAAGCCAAAAGGACTCATTTCATACAGCAGTTTGGTTTCCAGGCTATTAATATATTGACTCCTTAACTGACAATCTGAGGGACAACCGCAACACTTTATATATTTTACACATATAAAATAGTCTCCCAAATACATGTAAGTTCATTCCTTAACAGGTTTCAGCCTCTGCAGAACAGAAGATGCAAAGCAAAGGTCCTTACAGAAAAAAATCTCCTGAGCAGTTTTGGGAAAAGGAGTCTCATTCATATACACATCTAAAAATCATTTAAGGAAAATAAAAGTGTAGCTGAGGTTTGTCCTCCTCTTACAGCAACAGTATTGTTTTATCATATTTAGTTGTTCTATTTCTGCATTTATTTTTAAATCTTTTTTTTTTCCTAATTAATTCTCATGCTCTCTCATATGAATATATGTACATACAAGTTTTGATTATGCATATATATAAATATATAGTCCCATGCTTATGAGCTATATTCATTTATTAAATAAAAGTTCATATCACAACTCTTCAAAATGATAGCTGAATTTTCTTAGTACTTTACTGGCCTATTCATACTTAAAATAATTGCATGCACTGGTGTAAACTTATCACAATCTACGGCATTTTCTCAAGAAAATTTCAATTAAAAAGAAAAAAATTGCCAACAGTGCCTTTTTGTATCAGGTTGCAGGAAGATCTGAACATTTGCAACATTGTGGGAATAACTTGTCAGTGGTCACATTTTGCTTTGCAAGGCCTTGATGGATGTGTGGAAACAAACATGGACCAAAACAGCAGACTGGGCTTGGCATGTATAAACAACGACTTCTGGCTTCATAATTACTAAATATTAAGCAACACCGGGGTAACAGTTCTTTATTCAGGGCACGGAGACTGGAGCAACTGGCTACTTATATATATATATATATATGTATATANTATATATACACATACACGTGTGTGTGTATGTGTGTGTGTGTATGTGTATATATATGTGTGTGTGTGTGTGTATACACCTATAAGTATTCTGACACGAGTAGTTGCTACTGTTCAGTATTGTCCCCAAATAAAGAGTCAAATAGCTCTGACAAATAAGCTCAGGCTTCTAAATACATGTCTACAGGGGCAGGGGAAGACAGCCCTGAGCATTGCCTGTCTATACTCCAGGCAGACCTATGAAGCGTTTAGGTCTGGATGGGAAGCACCGCATGAACGTGGTGCTGCGCCTACTAAGGCAGTCCGTGCACCCTTCCTTGGAAGGTCTCCAACTGCCACCTTCTCCAACTCCGTAAGTTAGGTTTTTGAGAAACCTCCAACATCTCAGTAAAGAACAGAGGCCTGTGTTTGGGAGCTCACGCAGATCTGAGTGAACAAGACAATCGAAACTTTACAGTAGGTTTTCCAGCAAGTCATAGAGACTGACAGGCAAAACTGAAGCAAGAACCGTAAGTACAGTGAACATCAATTACGGCAGTAAATATGATATAGGTGCATATATCCTGCAACAATCTTCTCTAAGAGGATCTTCTTTAACTTATTTTTGCCATATATTCAGCCTAATTATACTTTTTAAATTATGATATTTTGCTGCCGACTTTTTTTTTTTTATAAGCTACTTAAACAGTTTCCTCTATGATAAGACATTTTTAGGGGAAAAAAAAAAAGCATATGTCAAATCAGCCTTGTATTAAACGCTCAAAAAACACAACTCAAAATCATGGTCTTTTTGCATTGTGACATCTTTTCCATAAAAAAAAGGCTACACTGGAAGTAAACCACAAAGTCTATCGTACTCGCTGAAAAACAACATAGAGTACAAAGGAACCTAAAGGTCATGGAAACTTCTGAACACTTAAGTTAATTGGGAAACTCTGGAAAACATGAATTGGCTGCATTATGCAATACTAAGATGATAAAATGGCAAGAGTCTGAAACATCAGTATACCTACAGAGGAAAATAATATTTACAATTCTTTTCTAACTAGCAGTGTCGGGTTTGTTATCATTAGAGAAATCATAAATCAGCAGAATTTCTTAAGAAGACTGTAGTAATACTATCAGCTGAAAATTAAACAACTGACTTGGGTTTGTCCTGGTCTCTTAACTTTCAGTCTTTTTTCTTTAAATTCTTTTTCCAAAACTTTGTTTTCTTACAACCCCCCCCCCCCCAAATCACATGTCCTTGAAAATTAAAAAACACTCACAAAGCAAAAAAGTAGAAGAAACGCAGCTAGTGAAGCCCTAAAAGAACATCTTTACTTTCTTCAGCACATCACTCCTCTCTCTGCACTGAAACCACTACCAGATTTGCTCAGCACTGTTTGCTCAAAAAACATGACTCATAACTAGTATGACATCCTTTTAAATAGTGTATATCAATCTGAGAAATTCAATCTGAAAGCAGATCTTTCTCTCTAATCACTGAAGGCTCATCCAGGGCCTTTCCGTCCAACTGTCCTTACCCCATTCCTAATCTCTCTGTGAGTCTTCTCACCTTTTCTGATTTTCTTACTTCTAACTGTGTTACACAGCAAATATACCTTCAGTTTCTCTGTTTCCACGTGCTGTATTCTAGCCTCTGTTCCCATTTATGGACCTCCCTATTAAATGCTTTGTCCTGTGCATTCTTACTTCCAAAACAGCTCTGCTCCCTCCCTTGATACCCTGGTTGCCATTTTATGCTCTGGAGCCAGATCCAGTAACATCAAAGGTATCTGAAATGTGTGCCCGCAACTATACTCCATGGGAATCATCTGCCCCCAAAAGACACAAATATCTAAGCATGAGGACATCTCACAGCCAGTTACAGAAGTCATGGAGCATCTTGACTGGAACAAAGTTGCTACACTAATTCTTTTCTTTCAACATCCCTGTGTCACAGAAACCCACTGTCACTCAAATTAGGTTACCGAAATTAGGTGCTGGTTAACTTAATGATTTCTTGGACGTCTGGGCATTGAGAGACCTCAACATGTATTAGGAAAGGATCTCCTCATAAATACGAGTTTAGAAAAGCTGTGAATCATCAGTGCAGGAGGAAGGTACATCTTCCTCCGGGGACATGGAGTTCGGTTATTTGTTTGCAAACAATAGGCTTTGCTTGGCAGAAGACAAAAGCACAACAAGGTTGAGAATAACAAGAAAAAGTTTGGGGGTTTATTTGTGTGCCTTTCCTTGGCACACAAAATACTTAGCTACCATTTACCAGTACTCAATATTGTATCAGATATAGTTAACTATCAACTTTCATGTAACTTGTCCTACAGAAAAGATTCCAAGCAAACAAGCTCTTTCCTTGTGTCTGCACCCCCGACAGCAACTACAAATCACAACTACAAGTTATCATGAGTTTCCAGATGGTACTTGTTTGAAATCTCAGAGACACATTATCAGCTCCCACCTCTGAAGACATACCATGCATTTGCCAATGATACGAAACACTCAAAGGCATGCCGAAAATACTAACTTTGCAGATTGCAAATGTCTTTCAAAACAATCCCACTCATCTCTTATCAACAGTTATCAGGATGTAAAATATAAAAGGATCAAATTCATTGCACCATGACTTCTGTTTTCTCATTAAATTTCTGAGATACTCTGGACATAGCAAATTACTTCATTCACAGTTAATGAAAATACAACGATTTGGTTCACCTTACATATATGTTATTTAAAGTTCCAAAAGGAAAGCAAGGCTGCTTATCAAATCAGGTAATGCAGAAAAGCCTTCAGGAGAAAAATAAGGGAAAAAAAATGTCAGGAAAGAGCCCTGATTTTAACTACAAATATGCAGACTTGCCATTTTTATTCTCCATTAACATTTCTATTACTGAGTGTATTGTGCAAGTGAGCTTTTTGGGGTTTTCTGGTTTTTAAGAAATTGAGTATTTTTAGTAAATTCATTCTTGAGTAGGCAGGCATCTCAAAAGTCACTACTGCTGGACTATAAACAGGTTTTATAAAGCCTTCCAGATCAGGATGCTGTGTCTGCTATCAAAGGATGTTTCTCACTGTCCAGCACCAAAACAGGTGCACAGGGACTCTCCATTGAACACATCAAATAAGTAGGAACTGAGCACATTTAAACACACAAGATCTAGCCCAGTTAAAACCCAGTAATACACTATTGGATACAAAATACAACATGTTAAATCATTGCCTCTCCTCATTTCAGTATAACAGACAATTCAATTTTATTTATTCATGCATACTTTCAGGACTGAAAATTTTCTAAAAACATACTGGTTTATTTCCAGTCACGTTTCAAAACCCATTCCCAAAAAAGAAGCACATACTACCCTTTTCTCAGCTGTTTAGAGGGTATTGTGCAGTTACTGGGACAAACTACTAAGGTATTAGTTGATGTCCATTCAATCTGTTCATGAGCTGGAACTTTGCCTTACCACTCCTTCCAAACAACAAACTCCTTCAAAAGATATTAACTTTGCTGGAGTTTACCAAGGCCAGCAGAACAGCTTATGGCTTCTGCTGCCATCACTAAACCTACAGGGTAACTTTGAGATCACTGAGAATGTGAAATTAGAACTTGAAAAATTACAATAGGTGAACACCTGAACTAACAGTAATCTATTTATAAATAGCGCAGACAAAAGAATCTGTATTTCAGAGCATGGCCATTAACAGAATACTTCAGGCCTGGCGTGGAGGTACTGAACACCAGGTGACACCAAAAAAAAAGTATGTGAAAGAATAAATTTAGTTTCAAAACATCGACGATGATAAACTTTACTTCCCACTTCTACTCTGCAACCATCAGTAGCACTTACTCTTATTAAGACTGGGATTTTGAAGTGCGGAATCCACTCTCTAAATACTTTTCATCTCTGCTCTAGACACAGCACAGGCTACAGTCTGGGTCTGAGATGACCCTTTGAGTAAGCCACCTTTTTCTCCCACTTTGTACACACTTGTGTCAGGGCAGCAGGATACCCCAGCTATACTGCTTGCTGCAGCCCAAGGTCTGCACTGCAGCACCCAGACACACAGAGGTGGGTAGGAAGGCTTCAGCCCATCCACCCTTAGCAACACCTAAGATCCACAAATTAAAGAACAGGAGAGTTAAACATACTTTAAAGGTTTACCTTTTAACAATGTCAGAAATCCAGTTAGGTTATAACTTGTATTTTCACTCCTTCTGCAATGTCCAGCTGATTTTTGTGCCTCTGCACCCAGCACAGACAACATGAATTGACAAATTACTTTGGCATTTTGTTCATCTTACTCTAATTCACTAGGTTTTCCATGCATTAAGGCACCTGAGGGTAACTTGAAGTTGCAAAATTATTTATGTTTAAAAAGGCTAAACCTAGAAATGTTTCTTTTTGAAAAGCAGCAGGTAATTACACTCTGAAATTGCAGTACCTGTAAGACATTTCAATAATTCCCTCATATGAATGAGAACTTTCCCAAGCCTGTAGCCACTGAACAACTCATACTTGTACCAATCAAGAAAGGGACTGATCATTTCCACATCTCACCTGCTTGCTATCTTTGTTCATCAGGAAAAAAAATACATAGTTCAGTTCAACTCTGGGTACAGTTTTCTGTGCCATAATCTGCTTTATTTTAGTCTACATTCCACAGTTTCACTTGTCTTGTCAAAGAGCTCCCAGACAGACATTTTAAAGGAAAGGTACCCCTCTTACAAGTATACAACCATGACCATGTCCTAAAGGAAGCTTATTCCAACATGACATGACCTTAATGGCTACTCTTTTCTCATGGCTCTTTTTTAATATAAAATAGTCAAAGCTCACTCTGTACATGGTATTATATACCAAAGGTGGAAAATTTAGGCTGAAATTTAGCTCACTCCTTCAAAAAAAAGACTTCACTACTTTGACAAAGGTGGATCATGAAACTATTTCTTGAACAAAACAAGACCTTAAACCAAGAAAGGATAAATCTCCCTGCTAAGAGGTGTGTTGGCAGAAAGCCTAAGCAGAGGCAATGGCTGTTCAGCACAGTAACACCTAATGTTAAGGTACCCAAATTACCCTGGGCAGCAGCAGATGCAAGTGCCACAGCCTGGTGCTCTAAGGCGGGCACTTCACCCTGCTCTTGAGCACAGGCATAATCTTAAGGCATTACAAGAGTCGACTGCTCCTTTCACTTCACTGAAGACTTAATGATCAGTGTAAATAATTTCAATATGCAAAATAGTGATGAGTGATTTATCAGTCTCTCGGGAAAAGTCCCATTACATTAGAAACAAGGTCAAGTAGCCTGTTTCAGCCAGGCTATGCTACAACAACACACAAATGACTCCAACTCATTCTGATGATTAATGCGGGTAGAATTTGTTTTGTTGACAGAATTTGGAAAAATCTCAGAAACTCCTCCTCCTCTGAGTCTTAAGCCTGCTTGATATTCCAGAAATAGCACACACAGTACGACTTGGTGCTTTTCTGTCCCTACATACAGCTTCATACACAAAACATGAGTTATTCAAATGAGCAAATACAGACTGATTGCTTCTGTCTTAGTCACGCACAATCCAAAGCCAACCATCAACAAAACGTCTTGCACAACACTGTACGACTGAAGTTTCAAAGCACACTGCAAATATTCACTGATTTACCTTCAACACCCACATATTAAATATGCACCCTTCCCTACACCAATTCCTTTTCATCTTATAAATGCAGACAAGTAGTTTCAGAGTGTCCATAACTTGATCAAGCCACACAGGATGTCTATGCAAACAAGCCAAGATCCTAGCCAAGTTGTCCTTGCCTTCAGGCCTGTCCCTGAACACAAAGTCATTGCCTAGATTCATATGCACAAACTAGTTCAGTCTACATCCTTTAGAGGCCAGATCAGTGATATCCAATACATTTTTGACAAGTTTAAAGGCAATCACAAAACTCAACCTTTCAGTAATTTGGGTTGCACCGCAAATCAACAGAAAACACTGAACAGCAGATCAAATTGACTCCTTTCTACAAGATAAGGTTAAAAAAAAAATTAAAAACGCCCCCTCCCCCTCAAAAAAACTAACCAAAACAGATTACAATAGCTCTAACTCCCCATGTGTGCTCAAACACAGCTCTTGCAGATGTGTTACCAACTGTTTCAGAGCATCTATTGAAGTCTAACTACAGCCCTGGAAGGATGACAGCTGATGTGTGAGCTCCAGATTTCACAGGGCTCACTGAAAAACAACTGCGTTCTCATTTTTGATACAACACTTCAGAAATCTCCACTTGCTTTATCTGTAGTCTCAGAATTAGACTTACCTGGTAAAAATGATTAAGAGGATTCAATTGTTTTGCAGATTGGAGTTTCTAAAAAATGGCTAAAATTTAAATGAAGCTGCTGGTGTTGAGACCCGTAAGACACAAACTGCAAGCCAGAAATGTCATCTAAACTATTTATTTGAAAATATCACATACTGTGATGTTTAAGGTACAAAAAAACCACTGCAGTCAAGCATAAGCAGGTATTTTATATGATGGTAGCAAAGACACAGGTAAATGAAAAATTAAAACTTCATGTTTTCCACTATGCATCATATGATTCCTTATGAATTTGCTGTAACAGCAGTAAGTATTTCAGAATCACAAAGGATTGACTGGAACCTGCCCCAGGAATATAATTTTCATCTCCTTGAAGTGTAACGCTCTGACAAATCTCACTTATATAAAATGCATCTATCTGCAGAGCTAATGGAATGTTAATGGCTCTTCCTCACCATGTCTATGGGATAGAACAGAGAAAATATAAATTGAGGGTTGTTCAGTCCTATCATACATCCAAGTACAAGCTGTTGGGCTAAGCACAGAGAAGAGAAACCAAGGGCCTTTATAAAATGCAACTGCATCACTTGAATTACCTACCCAGAGGACCCTCCTGCACTTCCAGTCCCTGTAAATCCACAAGTAAATCCAAAACCAGGAAACTCAAAGAAGTGAAGTAGAAGATTCTTAAGCACAACACAATTCCCAAGAAAATGGGGAAAAAAATCTTTGCTTCATTTCCAGTGTAATACAAAGTAGATCTTAGGTTATTAACATCATTCATTTATGGTCTAATTTAAGGCATAAACAGAGCAGCTTTACCCCACAGATTTCTCACTTTTTCAGTACATCTAATTCTGTACGAGTTGGCCCATGGCACTGAACTTCCACATTTTCACAACTTTCTAATCTCCATTCATTTTCACAACAGCCAGGATTAGGACTTTGCTATAGTCTGCAAAATAAACCTAAATTTTATTCCTGTATCTGTTTCACAATCTTTTTTCTCTAAATTCTCTCTGCATTAAGTTGTACCTAGAAGCCATTTATTGATTTCAAATGCCTTGCTTCCACTTATTTCTCCTGATACCTAATGCCACAGGGAATATGGATTTAGGTTTTATCTATCAGTTTTAAAAGAGTTAAAATTATAAGCTATTTGAGCCAGATATGTCTAAACACTTATTAAATTGTAGCTTCCGGCTACTTATTGACTTTTTCAGAACTACCTTCACACCTCATCTATTTTCTACTTTATCAGTTTTCTGAAAAGCAGGAGATATGGGCTTAAGGTACCATACCCAGCAGCCAGATAAGCCTCTGCTGTGGTTAATTCCCAACCATCATCCCCAGTTCAGACTATCAGCAAAATTTAGTGCTTGTGAAAGCTCCAGACTGAGCACAGCAGAAATTAAAGCTCACTCTTTACACACACGACCAGTAAACGCAGCACAGCAATCAGCAGTGCAAGCTTCTTCACAAAATCCCACCAACAGGTTTGGAATAAGCTTCATCTGGATACATTTAGGACAAAGTAGCAGAGCTACTTCTCTGCCCATTGAGCCAGAATAGTAAGGAGTCTGCACCGCAGAGGAGTAAACATGCACGGGGAGAGAAAAGCAAAGACAGCACAGGCAGGTAAGCAAAGGTGTATCCCAGCCCCTTCTGCCCTTTTTTTAATGTCCTGATCATACTGAGCAGACACACCAGCCCATGCAGCTGCTACAGAGCCAGGCCTTAAAGAGGCTCAGTAGTTCTGTACCAATACTGAGATACCCATTACAGCCTCACACATTTTTTCTCTAGTCTCTTCTCAATCTTGACTGCAGGTTTTATATCCTTGTTAGAGACGGTTTTGTTAGATCACTATCATTTGTACCAAAAAAAAAGCCAGAAAATATTATTCCAGTACTAATAAGGCTGCATGCAATAAGACAAGCCTATTTTGAAACTTTCAGCAGCACTTACAAGTGCCAGAAGTTAAAACAAGCCAGTTTTGCATAGAAAAATGTAGCTTTATGGCCTCAGAGTGGTTCAATTTCATCAAGCACAAAGCAGTTCAAACGTTAGTTTGAGACAGGTATTATTTGATGTAACAGCAGCTCCCAAAAATAAAAAGAACATTTTGACAAACAAGAGAAGGTGGGTGAAGATCCATTTTCTCATCTTATTTGGAAGCCACATCTCAAGATTTCAGAGACTGTCACAGAGAGTGATGCTGGTGTATTACAGCAGGGAGAGCTGCACTTTCAGAGTGCACGGTGCTGTCCAGCAGTTCTCCATTTCCTTCAAGGAAAAGGCAGAAGATTTGCTGGAAGAGCTCCACAGGTCAATGACATAAGGAGGCAAAACTTTTTGGGTTATCTTCGTCCTGCCCCAGGCTCCACACTAGGAGTATCTTCCTTTGGATTTACCTCTGTCTTTCCTACTTTGAAGGCAAGGTGAAGAGTAACAACAGAAAACCTACATTTCATTACACAGCTAAAAAAGTAGTCAAGATATTGAAGAAGCCATTTTGACCTTTCTCCTTTCCAAAGACTGAAGATACTTCACTTCCTTACTTTTAAGAATCCAAGGCCACAATTTAGTAATTACCCACAATTTAATTTATATTTTCTGATGTGAGGAGGGATCTTTAAGCAAACTCCTCTTTTTTCTGTGTCAGTGACTGAAATTTAATCTGGTATCTCCCATGATCACTATCTTTCTTTGCATACTTACATCTTATGACTTCACAGTCTTTACAGCTGTTTTCACTTAGCGCATGTTTTCTAATTTACCTTTTCCTTGCTTTTGAAGATGAATTTTTAAATTTTTCATCATGTCATGGTTTGACACTGGCCCAACGCCAGGCACCCATGAGAGTCTCTCGCTCACCATCCCCTGCCACAGCTGGGCCGAGGAGGGAAGAAAAAAAAATTAACAAAGGCTTCACGAGTGAGACAAGGACACGGAGAAACACTTAAAAGGCAAAACATGCTCAACTTAAGGTTGCAAAGTGAATTTATTACTAACAGAATCATAGGAGGATAACGAGAAGTAAAATAAGCCCTTAAAACACCTTTTCCCCCCAGCTCCTGCCTTCTTTCCACTGACAGAGCAAGGAGACAG